>CM024209.1:30139077-30503558 GCA_013435755.1 Amphilophus citrinellus | reverse complement strand
AGTCTCAATGTATTTGACACAACCAGACCTCATGTTCTCTGTCACACACACACAGCCACTCATGCACTCCTACAGTTCACAATCATCCACATTTACCCATAGCCATCAAGAGTTGTTTTACTTTGTCTGGAGTCCTGCTTGTGAGTGCAGAGGTGCTTTCTTGTGCTGTGTATGTGCAGGTTCTCCTTTGTGTCAGTGATTTCCCCCTGATTTCTGAGGCAGGGCTGATCTGTAAGTTTTTGGAAAATGAAAATCTGAATACATTTGTTTCTTCATGTCATCTAAGACAGATAGCTAGAGCACTTAGAAATATAAAGAATTTCATGACAATAAAAGTTTTTACTGTTGGACTTTTGTGTTTTTTGAGTGTTCTGTACTTAAATAAGTTATAAGTATGTTTATATTTTTGGAGTTGCTAGAGATCTTTTAAAATAAGTACCTCTGCATCAATATTATTATGTATGTTAAACTATTAAATAATATTAATTTTAAAAATAGTTTTAAGTAGAGTGTACTTAAAAATTTCACAACACCTTTTAAAATTTTAAGTATGAATACCTAATAATTTTTGCATTGTAACTTACTTAACAAAAATAAGTAAGTTGACTCAAATATGGTGAGGTAATGGGTTTCCAAATAGGTTTTGAGTGCTCTGAACTTGTTTGGGTTTACAGTGTAGTTATGCTGCAATAGGCATAGGCTGCTGGGGGAGGGGGCTTGCCGTCATGCACTCAACATTTCTCCTTCACTCCTTCCTTTTCACTCCCAGTGTGTTTATTTACTTAGACTCTATTTAATAACTTGGAATAGTTTAACTCTGCCTTTTTCACCCATAGTGTGTCTCTTGTCTCGTCTCCCTCTGTCTCTCTTTGCCATCAGCCCAACTCTTCTCCGTGGATGGCAGTCCCTCCCTCAGCCTGGCTTGAGGTTTCTTCCTGGTAAAAATTGTTCCTTTCTACTTTTGCCAAGTACTTGCTCATGGGGGGATGTCAACGGATTGTTTGTATTTCTATCTAATACGATCTTCACTTTACAATAAAAAGTGCCTTCTCGATGTGAACTGGTGACATAAAAAATAACTGAGTTGAATCGACCTGAATTTTGGTCTAGACTCTTATTTTTTTTTATTTATTTTTTTTTTATTGTTGAATCGTGACCACTGACCTTCCACGTGAGGCCTGCAGTTGTTTTATTCAACTCAGTTTTATTTATATAGCACCAAATTACAACAGTCATCTCAAGGTGTTTTATACTGTAAGAGAAAGATCATAAAATGATTACAGAGAAAACTCAACAGTCAACAGGGCCCCTGTGAGCAAGCACGTGGTGACGGTGGATGGATTCCTTTTAACAGGAAGGGGTGAGGGGAAGGAGACGGAGCAACAGACATGCTGTGGAAGGGAGCCAGAGATTAATAATAACTAATGATTAGATGCAGAGTGGTGTACAAACAGAGTGAAAATAAGTGATTGAAAAGAAATATTCAGCGCATCATGGGCAGCCCCCAGCAGCCGAGGCCTGTTGCAGCATAACTAAGGGATGTTTCTGGATCACCTGATCCAGCCCTAACTTATTAATGTTAGGGTAGACCTTCTGGGTTTTCTGACATCCTGGCCAGGTTATCCATATATTCTTGGACTAATTTTGGTACACAGTAAAAAAACAAAGTGTCAATTTAACACCTATAGAGCTGAATTTAACTCCGTTTCAGATAACATTTGGTCCCACTCGAAAATAGTGTAAAATGTACTCTATGGCCAGTGTCAAATTTTCAGAGTTAATTTTACTCATTTTAGTGTCAAAATCAACAAGTCAGTGAGTCAAATTATTTAACACTATTGTTGTTTTACACTCTTCAGAGTAATACTGTTATTTTTATGGAGTTAATTTTACACTAAATTTACTTAAAAATGTACATTTTATTCTGTTGTTTTTTTTCCTTTCTCGTTTTTTTTTTTTTTTTGTTACACATATACCATATAATGCTAGCATTATATGGCTTTTATAAAATCTACCAATCACAATAATCACAAAGTTATAAGTTCACAGTGACAACATTTATTCAACTTTATGATCCAGTGACATAATTACTATAACAGTGTCAGTTTAATCATCTTCGAAACAATGTTCACCAAAGATAGCAATATGGGACAACAAAGAGAGCAGTGTCATTTGCTTCATATGACATTTGTATGTCAAAGGGCTTCGGATAACATAGATGGTTGACATCAAACACAACAAAACCTTGCATCATTTTAGTAACTTCATAAGCATGAAAATGTTCATGAAAAGTTACTGTACATAAAGGCAATGTAAGCAGCAACAATTTGTCTTTAACTATGAACACAGACTTGATCTGGTAAAAGAGGCATTTCAGATTCAACTTTGCCACAAATAACCAGATGAGGACGGTAAATAAATCCACTGTGTTTTGCCCAGTTCACTTTCATAACTTGAACCTCATGAGACACTTGCACTGCCTCAGAAATGTCAGAACCTCCTTTTACCATGTTTAAAGATACCATTTTCCCTGGTCCAATGTCCAATCGATTAAAAGTTGATGAAGCTTGCCAAACATGTGCCATATAATTTTGATGTTTTTTAGCAAGTGTTTTGGTAATGTTTTTAAAAGACTTTAACTGTTTCTTAAAAAAATTGTGTTTACCTTCATAGCGCATGCACCAGCTATGAAGTACAGGGCCAATTTTCTGAATGCACCTAGGATAATGGATGAGAAAATGGTGCTTTGGTAAAAGTTTTTTCTGTGGATACAACTTTTTAAACAGTTTGTGATGATCCACAATCAAATGTTTTAAATATACACAGAGACCTTGGGTTAACATTGGAGAAAGAACAATATTTACAATTTGTAGTAGTAAAAGGAGGAGGCGCCAGTGTGGATTATCAGATGTTACCAGATCTCCAAACATGAGAGGAACATTCTTCAGCAAGCACCATGATTGAACTGCATTTAGTCCCAGATCATTCGATTCTCCACATAAATTCACAGCCACTGGCCTGTTGTTCCTCTCCAAGAATCCATAGTCAAAAGTTAGCATTCTCAAATTCAGTTCCTCCAATGTAATGTGTTCTTTAAAATACTCAAACAAAATTTTCAACTCGTACTGGCCAATACCTTCAAAAATGTCGTGCATCACATCAACTGAGAAGTTTTCAGTTGTGTGAAAAAACATAAGTGAATTTAAAATACATGAATGCTTCACACCAAAAATATAAGGAAGAGAGGGATTGTAAGCCATTTCTTGGCAGTGTGCAGTGTGCATTTCTTTGGTGCGCAGCACCATTTTGGAAGAATCTTCGGAGAATTCTGTTTGGAAGTCATCTTTTTCAGCCAAACAGAACCTGCAACAATACCTTGCACTGAAAAACTCAACCAGACCAAACAAGCTATGTAGGCCTAAATTATCCCCAGTAACCTGCACAATACTCCCATGAACATGGCAACCGTACAGTGGAATAAAAATTCCATCAGTTTCCAAAACTCTAATGTCTCTAACAATAGGTGCAAGAATTTCACTAAAGCCATACCGTTTAACATCTTGTGCATGAAACAAGGCACAAAGGTGTATGTTAGCCAAAAGAGAATTCCATTTTGGAGAGAAGTTACGTAATGTAAAATATATTGCACCCAGTTTGTAAATACCTCGTTTGGAACCAAGAGGGTTTGCTACCTCAAAACCATCATAAAACATCTGGATCTGCACTGAGTGCTTTTCAGTTGAAAACAAAGGATGACCCTTAAAAAAAGATCCCTCATAAATATCTTTAAGTGTTGAGTCATCAAAAGTTGAGCTTTTCAACATTTCGGTAGAATATTCAATTCAATTCAATTCAATTTTATTTATATAGCGCCAAATCACAACAAACAGTCGCCTCAAGGCGCTTTGTATTGTGGGTAAAGACCCTACAATAATACAGAGAAAACCCAACAGTCAAAACGACCCCCTATGAGCAAGCACTTGGCGACAGTGGAAAGGAAAAACTCCCTTTTAACAGGAAGAAACCTCCAGCAGAACCAGGCTCAGGGAGGGGCAGTCATCTGCCGCGACCGGTTGGGCTGAGGGGAGAGAAAAGACATGCTGTGTGGACTTTTAAATATAAATATAGACTCCAAAGTAGATAGAATTGGAACATACATGAACTTGTCTTGAACTACAACCTGATCATATGTTCCCGTCTTCTTATTTCGTCTAGTGTCAAATCTTGATCCAATTACACATTCAATTGGTTTTACAGTTTCCCACTTGCCTGACAAAAATTTAGATCTTTTGTATTCCGAGTTAAGAATTGTGAAAGGATTCTCAAGTTCTTCAAAACATACTTCAACTTTCTTGCACATTACAGTGTCTCTTTCACTGCTAAATACATTCTTTATTACAGTTTCTTTAGCATGATGTTGGATGTCTTTTACAATCTCTTCCATGGAAATCACAACAGAATTCACCAAACTTTGGCCAACACCTGCAGCCTCCATATCTGAAATTACTGATGCACAACTATTTACAATGTTTGTTGAAGATAAAGCTGTGTCAGCCTCTAAAGATTCAGTCACCATTTCAACATCTCTGGCATCTCTTGTGTCCAGAACATTTTTGTAAGGTGAAAACTCCCCATCTTCTACAGATTCAAATAAACCACTAAGAAGACATCTATTTAGATGCTTTCTAAAACCAGAAAAGCTACCAAAAGAACGTGAGCATCCTACTTGACCACATTTAATATGAAGAGTCCTGCCAGAACAAAGACCATGGATTAGTTTAAGGTGCTTAACAAGGCTGTTTGGTGCATCACTGTCACATTTGCAGATAAAACACTTCATTGTTTGATGTCACACTAATGGAGCATTCTTGCTCTCAACTTTGCAACTCTGGGTGTTTCCTTTGTTTCTCCAACATCTATGTTGTAAACAGTTGTTTGGAGAAAGGTGAAGAAGTTGGTCAAGGGAGCACTGTATGAAGTACCAAACACATAATGGGCCTTAAAGAGCTCATCAAGAGCTCCAACTGAACATGTTGCCTTACATGGAATAGCATAGTTGTCAATCACAATGAAGAATGCGTGAATACTGCTTTGGATGGATCCCTGGGCCAGGAGGTAGGGCTGGGTATGTTGCGTGATTTTGTCAAGATGCTGCTGTACACTGGTTCCAACCTACATAAAAAAAATAAATAAAAACATGACAAAAGTATTTAGTGACAAATTTCTGAATGAAGATCAGACAGAATCAAATTTTGAATTCTAAAAATGAAGAGACTGAATTATGCATTTTTATCTTTAAACAACTGTTTAGCAGTGCCTTTAGAAATCTGATGAGGTGATCCACTGCTTGAGATGCAGACATCTTACCCGGCCTCTTTCGTCCTTGTGCAGATGGTGGTAGCAGATGCAGCAGAAGCAAAATAGCAGACATGTCACTATCCCAACCTACAGACCAACAGCTTCAGGTTACAATCATCCCACTAACATATGAATTTGTCACAATTACCTAGAGGACCAACATACCATTCTCAGCTTCAGCATCCAACTCTGCATTCCGCAATAAATCCAAGAGCTCAGTGGTGGGTACCAGGCCATGGCTTTCCTTTATAACCTTGGATTTGAGACTGGTGGGCCACTTCTCCAAAAATTTGTTGGCAGTGCCTTCGTCAAACAGGAGTCTGAAATCTTGTTCTATCTGAAATGCATAAATAAAAGCATTTCACACAGTGATAAGACGTAAATGGCCTGTACTTGTATAGTGCTTTATGAAGTCCAGAGGACCCCAAAGTGATTTACACCACATTTAGTCATTTACATGCTGATGGTGGTGAGCTACATTGTACCCACAGTTGCACAAGGGAAGACTGACATACGCAATGCTGCCATGTGCTTGTGCCACCAGGCTTTCTGAACACCACCAGCAGGCAAGGCAGGTGAAGTGTCTTGCCCAAGGACATAACAAAAGAGTTGTGGTTCAAACTGGTAATACACAGGTTACAGGACAAACTCCAATGACTGTTGCCACTGAATATTTTAGTAGTGTAAGAGATAAAGCTGTCTTACCAGTCCTGGTGTGTCCAGAAACCGTGGAAAGACAGAGAAGACATTTGCTGCTTTCTTTTCATCATTGACCATTGAATGACAGTAATGGAAGGTAGCCTTCATCTTCTCACGGACAGTGTCATCATCAGCAGAGTGTTTCAAAACAGCAATAGCTGCTTCCACTTCCTCATCTGACAGCACTTTGTCAGCAGTGAAAACCCTGGATTGACCATGGCCTGGTCCACCACATTAAAAAAAAAAAAAAGGTTTCTAACTCCCAGCCACAGATTTTACATCACTTTACATATACTCACTATTGAGAAAACTTACTTTGTGGAGATTTGCTACCTGAGGCACTCCTTTCCTCTGCAGTTTTTCTTTGAATGGTCTTTAAACGCCATGCAAGGTATCCTGAACTGCTCTCTGGATCATAGCAATACTCCTATGTCAATAAATACAAGCAGACTTACCATTCCATAAACATCTTTGAAGGTAAATATATATGCTTAATGTTGCTAAGACCCTTTTACTTACATATCCATGTTTTGAAAACGGGTCTTCCAGATAGGGAAATAGGGCAACGATCCCCTGAGCATACATCACTCTGATGCTTTTAGGAGGGGATGATCTGATATATGATCAAACAATGAGTCACTAAACTGACGTTTGAAAAAATAATGAAAAACAATTCAAAACCAAAATGTTTCTTTATAGTCTAAGCGTATGATTCTTACCCATGTGCTTCTGTCATTGCAGCTGTAAGGATGTTTATCATCTGTCTTCTGGTTGCATCTGTCAAGCATTTAGTTCTTGCATACTCTTGTATGATACGCTCACCACCAGGCTTTGTTGTCAAGATTTTTTCAATCAACTTCAATTTCAAAGAAAAAAAAATTTTAAAACTCTTGAACCACTAAACCTAGAAAGTACATAAACAATGCTAAATTAAATGTAATAACTTACCGCTTGCGCCTCATAATTTATGTGACATGGCCTTTTAGGTTGACTTCCTTCAGCAGTGGCTTCTTCTTCTGATGGGTCACACATTGTGAAATTCAGAATGATTGTATCATCAGATGTGACTGAAGATGAAGATGATGATGATGATAGAACAGCACCTGGAAAAAGTAAAGCAACAGCCTGTTTAGGAGAACTCTAATGCTCCCAAACCAGCTTCTAAATTAAATATAAATACATCGGTGAATTGTTAGTGATTACCAGGATTTTCTTTGTTGCTCAACATAACTCGAAAGGTTCCAGGTGACTGATTCACTATTTCTTCAAAAACATCTACATCAACTTCTGTATCAGACTGGTCATACACCTTCAGATCCTGCTGTCTGCCTTCTGGAATGTTAAATTTCAGGCACACTAAAACAGAAAGAAATATTAAAGAAGTGAAAATGAAAACATTTACTGCTGATAAATAAAGGGTGAAATAAGTAGAGTAACCCAACTAATTTTACAAAATGCCAGTGAGTTCAATCCAGTACAACATTTTAATACATGTTAATGCAAAGAAAAAATTACTTAATGCAAGATGGGTTTCTTATGCAAGAAAAAAGTAGTGAGATTATTTTACTAACATACTAACCTTCTCTCACAAATGCATCAAATGTTAGGTCAGAAAGTTTCACGTACTTCTGCTCCCCACTAAACAAAACACGCAGTAGCATGGTCTGTTCAAAAAATAAAATAAACAACCATGACAGACACATTTTAATAGTTAATTTATGTGCTTCAAAGGTAATGACATTTGAAAACTGAGTTAATATTCCCAATACAGTTGAACATAATCTGTACAAGCAGTATGGCGCCTATTAGCTGCTACATCCATGGTGCTAACCATGCTAACATGACTCTGTGGGTGCTACGACCCCGAAGTACCCACGGAATCTGGGCCTATGGCATAAGGCACAGTGATTAATACGATTACAATTTATAACAGTTATGTATTCTTACCTTGACAGGCTTCAGAAAAAAACTGAGCAAATATTTTGAGGTGGACAACTTGTCTAGCATAGGGCTATCCCTCAGCTCTCACCCTAACACAATACAACTTTCTCCAAACGGGTACAAAAATGAGGAGACATGGAGGGGGTTTTTCACCACTAACAAACTAAGCCATGGTGCCAAAAACCATTTGCTACGCTAGTACTCACGCATAATAGTTGTGAACATATTTAATTGATAACAACAGAAGCTATAATATCGTTCTTCATCACAATTAATATTAAAATTAATATTAAAATAAGTTACCAGTTAGTTTTGTTTAGTTGAAAGTTACTTACTTTTTCTGTAGCACAACTCCGTTCAGAATCCAAAATGGAGTAGCCGTCTCACGAACTTCAGAAAACTGGTGCTTCGTCTTCTTTCTTCCTCCTCCTCCTCCTCCTCCTCCTCCTCTTTGCGGTTGCCAAAAATCTTTACTGGCACATTACTGACACTTGACAGAGTCAAAAGTTTCACTGCGTGAATGTAGCATTTTACTCTGACTTTTAACTCCAACAGGGTTTCCGCGGGGTAGTAAAAGGTAGTAAATTAAATGAGGTCAAATTGGGGCTAGTAAAAGGTAGTAAAAGGTAGTAAATTAAATGAGGTCAAATTAAGGCTAGTAAAAGGTAGTAAAAGGTAGTAAATTAAATGAGGTCAAATTAAGGCTAGTAAAAGGTAGTAAAAGGTAGTAAACAGAATTTGACTTGGTAGTAAATTTTTCATCACCCCTTCAATATATTTGACTTTTCCATCGATGCAAACTTTTTGCTTTAAGTTCGTTTAACTATAAGATCTGTATAGAAATATAACTACTCAGCAGGACCCGAGCTGACGTTGATAGACGAGCGGTTCCACTGTCCGATCTGCTGTGCGCATGCGCGGAGTCATTTTGCGCCTCGTCATGGGAAAATGTAGTTTTCACAACTTTGGCTCGATGACCCGGCAAAGACTGGCTTAACCCTCCGGAGTACACGGACGCGCTGGCGTGTCAAAATGACATCGCCGATTTTAGATGACGTAGCATCGGGAAGCTGCTGCCATGAATCGAAAGTGCAGACTTCAAACTATGTACCAGTTTTTAAATTAGGTTGATAGGCCAAGTAAAACCAGAGTTATGCCCAATAATTTACGCCATGCTTTTTCCTGTATATTGTCCTCACCTTCGATGCGCATTTTGTGCAGAAAGAAACGGCGAAAATGTGAGTTTCGCTAACAGGAAGTGCTTGCTAATAAAAACAACAAAACAAAATTCCCGACAACCCCTTTCCTATTGGTGGGAAAATCAACCAATCAGAAAATTATGCGGTAACACGATGCATTTGGGTGCATTTGACTGCTGCGGAGCAGGTGAAAAAAGTGGTAAAAGAGACATTACTGGCAAGTTTTGCCTGTGATGGGCCCTCAGTCTTGTGGAGGACAGAAACTGTTTTTTGAGGTGGCATAAATAATTTGTCTAGCATCTTATTGTGAGTCCTGATTGCTCTGCCAATAGTTGTACACAAAAACACCTGAGGCCTTTCCTGCATTTTAATGTGAATAGTTGTATTTAACTTTATTTACTATATTTTTTACACAGGTTTTGCAAATTTACAAATTATATTTGCATTTTAATTGTAAAAATAATTCGTTAAGCATGTTTGTGATTTTTAACTTTTTTCTACTCTGATTTTATGTTTTTATGTGATTGTAAGTACAAGGTCTTAATACAGTATGTCAAAATGAAAGAATAACTATACAGTCACACACATGAGGTCGTGCTGAAAAAAAAAAAATGATACCAAACAAAGCAAGGTAAACAGTTTCTAAGGTCAACTATGAAGCTAAAAGCAAAAATAGTCAGAAATGGCCAAATATACCCCGGACCCCAGAGGGTTAAGCCCGTCATGGGGAATGATCAAGAGGCGTTTTCTAAAGTCTGCAGAAAAATATAAATTTGACCTGAAACGGTGTGACGGCGATCAAATCACACCGAGCATCCACCGTTCACCAGCAGTGGATTCGTGCGCATGTTGAGCAGATCCCTATTTTGTTTTTTTGGTGCTACACAAAGCGCTGTGACTGCAACCTCAAGGTCAGCTATGAGCAAAAGTATTGCCGTCACACCTCAGCAGTAAACCAGTATAACAATATTTTATTGGAAAATAAATAATCAGCTTGTGAAACTTGAATTTCATTGCATTTTGTTTATATTCTTAAAAAAACAAATTTAGATAGACAGATTCAACTCACTGTCATTGTGCGCACAAGGCACACAATGAAATGATTGTTCCAGATCACTCATCCAGAGACGAGCATCTGCGGTCATGCAGCCAGAGACCGGCACTACTGTTGGGCAATGTGGTTTAAGTGTCTTGCCCAAGGACACAACGCAGCACAGGGACTCAAACCGGCAACCCACCGGCTGCAAGACAGGCGCCTACCTACTGCGCCACTTTTTGAAATGTGTTTGGAATATTAATGTGTATGAGGTCTTAGTCAAGACAAGGTCACAGTTACACCTTCAAGTCAGTGGGATAAAGTTTTATCTTTGGTGAGAGATGGGCGATCATCTTACATGGCTTAGTGCTGTGAATCCACTGCTACCCCAAAAAAGGCTGCTGCTCGATTTCGTCCTGGTAGTAAAAATATTTTAGAGGTAGTAAAAATAGGTAGTAAAAGGTAGTAAATTTAACTCTAGGATTCCTGTATAAACCCTGTCCAATGTCGGAGCCGATTTACACTCCATATAGTTATAAATACTCTATTTAGATTAAATTAGGTTTACACTGAAATATTAACCACATTTTTTACTGTGTAGCCTGGCCACTCCTGGGAAGGTTCACGACTGTTCTGATTTTTCCCATTTGTGGTTAATTGCTTTTAAGTTTGCCTTAAATTACACCTATGCTAGTCACTCAACCATATGTAATTATTCTGGCTTAATCACTGCAGTGATTTAAAATGTCTTATACTTAAATGCTTGGCTATTTGTAGCAAAATGTTGCCATCAGTTTCTATGAAACTATGGAACTGCTGTCCATGGTGCTGACCGTGGTTCTGACCTGGGTTTACTGTTTGTAAAGCAAGCGATAGACAGGTGACTTGTCTAAGTTTTACCCCGCCTTCATCCCATGATGGCTGGGTCCTATTAAAGACCAGCTTACCCATATGGCACCAAAAAAAAAAGAAAAAAGAAAGATACTTAAACTCCTTACATGGGCCGCTGTGATGTGACCACTGCTGCAGTGCAGAATGAACCGCAGTGAGGGTGAGGCTGTTAAATTGCTGCATCAGTGAGTGACTATTTGAACATCAAAAGGTGACGTCACCAATGGAACTTTGGAATTCTCTCTTTGATCCAGTAGCTGTGATATGTCAAAGGAAACACGAGTATAACTACAGGACGGAGTTCTGCTCTCACATCGATGTCCGCCTTCGGAGGGAGAAGTCAAGCACTAGCTTTTCACTTTAATCGTCTTTTTACTTAGTTACATTTCAAATAACAGGTACCAACAGGTATGGCGAGCTTTTGCTGTGATCAGGCTTGTGAAGTGCATTTTTTCTTTGTGCTGTGTTTAAACAACATAATCTTCATTAGTAAACGTTATCACGCTTGTTACAAGTTAAATGGTAAAGCACGTTAGGGAGCGAGTTTTCACTCGTTTAACTGAAAGAGTTTCTTTGATGACAATTTGAGGTTTGATTTTGATACATTTGCACCTAAGTGGGAACAAATGCCTTTCTGTCCTCACTCCATTTTCTTAATTTCACAGTCTTTAATGCAATGACAGAGTTACAAAGTTGTAATATATGACATATAGCTAATATTTTAAAATGCACTTCAAATCTTTGTTTTTGGTCAAACTTGTAGCAAAGTGGCATTCAGAGAGTGCTTCTTCTCCCACTGGATATATCCTATGTTGATAGTTTTAAATGACAGTGATTCACACTAACTTACAGTTGCAGTCACAAGTTTACACACACACACACACACACACACACACACACACACACACACACACACACACACACACACACTCTCTCTCTCTCTCTCTCTCATGCTGGGCAGGAATGTGATGGAAATTTTAGTCTTTCAGGGACATCTTTGAACTGAGTGGAATGATTGTGCCACGTGCATGTAGGAGTCAAATATGGGTGTATGTGGATTGTATTGGTTCTTGGGGTTGTGGGCGTGTTTGCGGTTATTTGTAATTGTGCTCAGCTGTTTACGGTGGATGGCTGGAGTAATGGCGTGGGGTGAGCTATGGGAGCAAAATTTTCAGTTTTTTTTATATAGCTACTGTATTTTGTAGGAGTTTTAATATTTGTATGAATGTTTTTATTGGACTACCGTTATTGCTAACAATAATAAAGTAATTAAACAAAGCCTTACGGGTAGTTGTATTTGGTGTGCGCGTCAGATATCACTGAGCAGTCCTTACCTTTAAATATAACCTCTACCTCTTCTCCCCTCTTTCTTCTTGTGTCGCCAACAAACTGAGGATGTCTGTGAGATCACAGATTTCCTCAGTCTCCACAATCAGCTGAGTGTAGTGAGCCAGATTTGAGTACCTGTCTGTCCTCCAGAAAATAAAAGTCAGGGTTTGAGAGCCCACGCAGAAGCCCAGTAACAACAGGACATTATCAGGAACCTCTGGAGCTGAAAAATGAAGCTAAACAAGGGGCAAATACTGGCTTCAAAAGAAACTCAGTTCCCATACACTCCCATGTTAACATTTCCAGCTTTACCACATTAATAAACAGCCCGGCCTCTATGGACAGTTTCCCAACAACTCTGGAAGTCTCTGTGTGTTTCTGTTTGTCTTTTATAACTCGTGGAGTTCAGGGATCCTGGTGTTACTGACAGACAGCTGGAGTGGATTAGCATCCTCTAGGCTAATACTGAAGCAGACCTGTTTGTGCTGCTGGTTCCCTCTGAAGGATTTAGATGGAATTATGTTACTAATACCAGGACCTGCACTGTGATACAGACTGTCAAAGAAGTTTGTGATTTCGTGTTGATCACTGAAATGCTATTATTTTATTACTGTTATTTTGTACTAATAACTGATATCTGTCTTTTAATTAAGCCAAAGAGTTTATAGATGCAGCTTGGTAACAAAGCCTGCTCACATTAGCTGATAACACTTCACCCTTTTATTTAGTTCAGTTTTATTTGTACAGCACCAAATCACAACAAACCTCAAGGTGCTTTATATTGCAAGCCCCTACAGTAATTATTCATAAGGTCAATTTCTGCTTTTCAAAAACAACAAATAAAAGAAAAAACCAAAACACCATGGCAGCCAGATCTGTTGTTGAAGATTCAAGATGCAAAGTCTAAAAGCAGTGAGTGAGATCACTGCGGCTGCAGTCATCTGCACTGTCTGCAGCAGAGCAACCAGCTGGACGTAAAGTAAGGATCTAAACGGATCTGTGCTATCATGTGTGACTGTTGTATAATAATGGCCTAAAATATTTGAATCCATCTCTAAAAAAAACTACACAAAGGCTATTAACCATTCAGCAAACAGAGCCTTTCATTAACGTTTAAAAAAAAATGTACTTCATTAACTTACAAAAACTAAATATTTCAGACACTGGAAGCTCAGTTGCATAATTCTATACCTCTGCCGCCGTGGCACTGTCATCAAGTTCACATACCTTCAGAGTGGTTTGTGTGGTCAGTGTCATACAGGCGACTGTGAGCCTCGACACTGAAGAGCTGACGGTCCACACAGCAGGAAAATGTTCCACTACATGAAATTCATTCAGGTTTAGATCAGAGGACGATCAACAGGACAATTATTTATTGAATAAACTGCTCACGATTGAGCCGGCTCACACACCGGTTTATCAGCTATTGTTGCTACATGGCAGTGGTGTGCTCCCTGCTGACTCAAGTGTTAGTGATTGACTTTCCCACAGTAATACTTGGATATACAGCCCTCTGAATATCACATGTTGATACTTCCTGGTCTGACTGATCGATCAGGGGTTATATCTATCGTTATTCTCATGTGTTCATGAGAATAATGAGCACAGTGACTTTTGGTCAGTCGTGTAATTATGTGTCTTTAATCTGTTAAACAGAAAACGTCTGTTTGCTGGGAAAATGACACGAACAAAATAGACTGTGGCACATTCAGCGTGTAGGACATGCCGGCCTCTTTATCAGTGCTTCATATTCACATGCCACATTTACATATGAATTGATATCTGATATGAGGACCTTTGAAGCACAACTCTATTTCACACCCCCTTGCATGCTTTGTCACTGAGGAGATTCTAGAGATCCTTCCAGCAGCTCAAAGCAGGATGTCTGAGGACTTAACATGTGCTCCAAGATCAGGAAGGAATTTCAGCCATTGGACCAAAGCTGAGTTTTCCCTCACAATGCTTGTCTTTGCAGTCTGTCATACTTGCAGTGTAAATATTTCATATCAGCATTAACAACTCAAATGATTTAATACCTGGAACACAATATCATATAGTATCATAAAGACTCAGAGTTCTGGTGTGAGGAAACTATCAGGTGTTTAAGAATATCAGTAACGAGTTATTATGAAAACAATCCTCAGAAAATTGAGACTCTAGAACTTCACAGGCTGGTGTCAGATGTCTTTGTCTTCTGAGCGCTGACTGAGTTTGGTAGTGTTGCAGTGTTATGCTGAGTGTCCTTACAGAAGTATACAGCGGGGTTTTTACAAGCCCACATTGCCACCTCTCCTCTTTCTCCAGCTTTTCCAGGACTCAAACTTGACAGCCGGCTGTTATGGCTCAGCCCTGCTCGACTCAGGTAGCGGTCTCTTATCCTCTCTGCTTGGTTAAGGGCCTCGTGGTTCAGAGTTTGGCTGGAAAGGTACGCGGCAACGTTTCTGGTCCGATAGCCCTCCTCCCTGCTGCGTCCCAGTAACATGGATATATTGGGGTTCCGCAGAGCGTAGATCAGAGGATTAATGGCTCCATTTGCCCAGGCTAGCCAAATGGCCACGGTGTCCATTGCAGGATTAAATGTGTAGTTCCCTATTGCAGTAACCAGCCCCATCAGACAATATGGCCCCCAGCAGAAAATAATGAAAACAATCATTATCAGAACTGTGGTGGCTGTTCTCATTTCACTGTAAAATCGAAGCAAGTATGCGTATGTGGTCACAGGCCTGACTCGTATCTCAGAGAGCCGAACGGTCTTACAGATGTTGTAATGGCAGAAACACATCAGGGAAAAAGGCAGCAAATAGCATACGATGATCAGACAGATGCTATAAGCTGTCCCCATGTGTGAGGTACCAGAGTGGAATACATACATGCAGTGGTAAAAACCCTGCTTATGGATTTCTGTAGGTGTTCGAAACACCAGATACCAAGGCAGAGAGAAGATTACTGCCGTTAACCACACTGCAATCAACAACTGAGTCGCTTTCTGTCGCCCTATTTTGGCCTGTGGCTGTCTGACTATAGAATAGTACCTATCAAAGGAGATCAAGGTCATAGTTAGAGTGGAGATGATACCAAAGCAGGTGTTGAAAAAGCCATTGGCCACACAGAACTGATCTCCAAACATCCAGACTCCATCCTTACTGAAAAGCATAACGAAAGAGAAAGGCAGACACAAGACAGCGGTGAGGAAGTCCGACAGCGACAGTGACATGATGAAAGCATTGGTCACCGTTCGGAGTTGCCTGTGCTTGATGATAACGACGACAACTGCCGAGTTACCGAGGCTGGAGAGAAGGAAGATGGAGAGCAGTACCAGTGCCTGAGCGGCCACCATGATTCCCTGGAGAACAGAGTTCCTCTCAGCAGCGTTCAGCACAGATGGGGTTGATTCCTGATGGACATGACCAAATTCAATTCCTCTCTGGTCTCTGGAGGCTGACAGATTTCCTGTGGTTTGCACTATGACCTCTGTGGTGGTAGTCATTGGGCTGGTCACCATGGAAATAACCCTGCAGAACAAGACGGAAAAATTACTGTATAAAAAAAAATGTGGGTACAGCACACCATCATTGTTTCTAACAGCTAATAACTGCATATCCCTGCTCACACTGCTGCAGGTGCGGTTTTGACTGATACAGTGTGATACAATACCTGAATAGAAATACAACATGAAAAGCAGTTCTTAATGTCTGTACTCATCCTTTCACTTCAATAATGATGAATTCTGTTAAAGTACAACAAAGTAACTGAGCTAAATGTCATTAGTTAGTAGGCAAATCTTAATGCTTAATTTAACCTGAGACCAGCACTGTGGATCTGAGTGTTGTGTAGGTACAGTCTGACAGTAACTCATCCATTTCCTTAACTGCTTATCCAAGCCGGGGCCTGCCCCAACTTTTAATGGGTGAAAGGCAGGGTAGATCCTGGATAGGTTGCCAGTCTACTGCAGGGCTGACAGAGAGACACGCATTAACACCTACAGCCAAGAAAGTACTGTACAACACTGGAGGAAGCCAGAAAGAACCCCCACGGGCACAATGCAGACTCCACAGGAAGCTGGCCATTGGGTTCAAATGCAGAGCCTTCTTGCTGTGAGGCAACAGTGTTAATCACTATGCCACCTAGTTTATGTTTTAAGATAAGATAAGATAAAACTTTAATGATCCCACGACGGGGAAATTTGCGCATTACAGCAGCTCAGTACAGAAAAACTAAAAATAGAATAGAATAAAATAAAATAAAATAAAATAGAAAAACACTATACACATATACATAACACTATATACAGAAAATATATAGTCAATACACACATGTACATATACACACATATACACACACATCAAAACACTATATACAGATATCAAAATATTATATACATTTGTAGCCGGTAAGGTACACAGCATACACGGTATGCATTATATGGGTGAGTGTAATAAATAAATGTATCTGGACTTTATGGATAAAGTGATGGCAGAGGAGGTAAAGTGTCCAAGTGACTCAAGACATTATGATGTGTTATACAGTCTAACTACTGTTGGGATGAATGACCTGCGAAAGCGCTCCTTCCTGCAGCGAGGATGTTTCAGTCTCTGACTGAAGGAGCTGCTCAGCTCACCCACAGCCTCATGCAGAGGGTGATGGGGGTTGTTCATGATGGATGTCAGCTTTGCTAACATCCTCCTCTCACCCACCACCATCACAGACTCTAGAGGACATCCCAGCACAGAGCTAGACCTCCGCACCAGTTTGTCGATCCTGCTCCTGTCCCTTTCGGTGCATCCACCCCCCCAGCAGGCCACTGCGTAGAAAAGGGCAGATGCTACCACTGAGTCATAAAAAGTCTTTAACAGAGTTTTTTCCCTGTTGTCAAGATTATGTTAATGTAAATGGACTTGTTTCTGTGAGTAACCTTAATCCACACAGCTATGTTCATGTGAGACATTATTTTCCCTTTTTCTGTCAATATTTTTTCAGGATGTACAGGGAGGAAGATAACACCATTTCTTAGTTTGGTAACTGTGTCTTCAGCCAGAGCAAACAGTGATCAGTGGCACCAAACTCTTAGTATTCAAAACACTAACCAATTCATGTAGGCATCACATCAGATATCTGACAGACAAGTTAGATTATGTATGTTAACTGGATCATAACGGCTCAAGACTTAGAAAGGAATATAGGATTTTGCATTCACACAAGTTCTGCTTTGTTTACTGCCATCTTAAAAACATAACCTATACTCCCTTATGTTACTTGTTTGAAAACATTACCTGAGTTTGTTGAGTCCTGAGAAGGAACTGAGAGGGTACCAGTTTTGCGAACTTTGCACCAAAGGTGGTGAGGGCAGGCTTGTGCACAGCCTCGGCTAACTGCTTAAAGATGTATACCTCTTCAAGCAGGAGAATAAACCAGATGATCTCCAATGAACCACCCAAGGTGTACTCTCAGAGGCTAGAGACAGAACAATACTGGAAGAGCAAATGGGAGAAGGATGCAACACACAACAACAATGCTCAGTGGCTAGTGACCTAAGAGCACACCACAGCAACCTCCCTGAGCAGGATACAGTAGCAGACATCCAAGAAATAGCTGGACGGCACCAGGCCCTGACATGACACACACCTACTGGCTAAAGAAGCTAACTATATAAGTGGTGTGTTTGCTCTTGTCGGGGAGGGGTCACAGCCAGCTGTTTTTAATGGCCTGTGAGTTCCTGAATCGAGAGTGCCCGTGTACATGTTGTAACGTGAGGCGAGGTGAAGCCAGCCACGGAGGTGTGCAGGTGGATAGCTAAAAGAGCAACGACTGGTAATTTTCCTCAAAAAGGGTGGTTTATTTCGAACATCAAAAAAATAAGGCACTGGCTTAAGCTACACGCTACTGAGAAGCACAACATTCCGCGTACACACAGAGGTGAAGTCTCTCTCGCTACAGAACAATGAAGAAGAACGGTAACTAACAGTCACAATAAACAAGGAGTGCCACCATGTGGCGGTACACAGCATTACAATAACAGTGACCGTTACATAGTCCCCCTGGTGAAAAAAAGGCTGCCCTCAGCCGCACACAGCTGTCCTCAACAAACCACACTTAACAGCACTCTATACATAGACAGCACAACTAAGCTAGGTATGCACATGGAGTAAAAGGACACAAAAATTATGGCAAAACAGGTTGAGGTAAACAATTCACAGTGGCAAATCCTTAACATTATTTACAAATTTTTTTTTTTCTTTTTTTTTTTTTTTTTTTTACACTGTAGATATAGAAACAAATAGTGACCTCCCCCCAACCGGGGCCACTCGGAAAATGGGAGCAAACTGAACAGTTGCACGCACTCAACGCAACCTGTACTAACGCTGTCAGAATTTGTCCAAAAGCAAGACAACCCATTACAGGTCAAGCCTGGTAGTGTGAAAAGCATTGGTCCATCTGTTAACGTCCCAGCCAGATGTGATCCTAGGGTCACGCCTGGGCCTGAGGTTGTAATGACCAGCAGGAAACGAATCTGCCTCGGATCGGGGCGACAGATTACCACCAACCATGTCGGCCATACTGGAGGGAGGGTCGGCGACAAGGTCGATATCCGAGACGTCTGCAGCAGCGCCCTCAGTGGGAGAGGATGCAGAGCGTCCATTCAAAGTGAGGGAGTCCCAAGTGTGAAACGGTTGCATATTCACAACATGAAAGACTCCAGCATCCACGCCTGAGTCCACCCAAGTGAGCCTGTAGTTAACATCTCCAAGCCTCTCAGATACGCACAATGGTCCTTCAAACAGGGGTGCGAGCTTGGCGGTAAAATGAGATTGTGAGTCAGACTTAGGGTGGGTCTTAATCCTAACAAGGTCGCCAACACGAAACGTGGTGTTTCGTCGTCTGAGGTCATAATAGCGTTTTTGTCTGTCATGACTATAGTCAAGCGCTGCTCTAGCATGATCATGAGCTTCTCTTAGGGAGGCCCTAAGAGTCTCAGGGTACGGTACACCCGGTTCATCAACACCTGTCTCAGACGGCTGTGTGATGAGGTCAAGGGGGGTGTCCAACTCGCGACCATAAAGCATCACGGCCGGACTCAAACCGGTACTGTCATGGGGAGCGGTACGGAGAGCAAAACAAATCTGAGGGACAAATTTGTCCCAAGAAGTGTGTTTGTCCCCAACGTACGCACGAATTGCAGTCTTCAAAGTTCGGTTGACACGCTCAGTGGCGTTTGTCTGGGGGTGATACGCTGTAGTGAGCCTGTGCATGGAACCTAGGGCAGAAACGACATGTTCAAACAGCTCGCTCACAAAAGGAGTCCCCCTGTCGGAAATCAGGTAAGTTGGGGTACCGTGTCTAGCAAAAACATCGGTAACAAATTTACCCGCTGCCACTTGAGATGTGGCCTCCTTGACTGCAGCTATTTCGACCCACTTAGTGAAGTAGTCAACAAACACTAGTAGATACGCATTACCAGTAGGGGTACGAGGAAGCGGCCCAACAAAATCAACACCCACGTACTCCCAGGGCTTTTGAGGCACAATGGGGACCATAAAACCTGCAGGCTTTGTCTGACTGGGCTTAGTGAACTGGCAGACTGGGCATGAAGTTACATAACGTTTCACATCAGCAGCCATTTTGGGCCAGAAAAACCTGAATTGCAATCTAGCTAAGGTCTTAGAAACACCCAGGTGACCTGCTGTGGGGTGGTCATGATAATAGTCTAACAAGGCACCTCTCATTGAAATAGGAACAAACAGTTTCAACTCTTTCAAAGGGTGTAAAGCACACGTGGACTTAGAATTCTTGTAATACAAGAGAGAGTCATACACAACATACTGCGGCAAGGTGAACTGAGAGTTCGCTTCATTGTCTCTTAGGAGTGGGCCCGTGACATGATCATCCAACTGCAACTGTCTCAGTTGTGAACGATCAGTCAGCATGATGGGGGGCAGGGCACGAATGTCCAAACTGCCGATGATGGCATGCTCAGGCAGTAGATCCGTCGGCTTGTCGTCGGGCAGGGGTAAGGGGTTTCGGGACAGTGCATCCGGCACCTTGTTGTGCACGCCAGGTTTGTGCACTACTGTGAAATCGAAGTCCTGTAGGCGAAGCGACCAGCGGGCAAGCCGGCCTGTAGGGTTTTGACGAGACATGAGCCATTTAAGGCTATTGTGGTCAGTGAAGATGGTGACATGAACACCTTCAACATATGGACGAAAGTGTTCTAGGGCCCATATTACAGCAAGACACTCCTTTTCCGAAGTGCAGTAGGGGAGTTCAGTTTTGTGAAGGGAGCGACTAGCAAAGGCCACGACATACTCACAACCCTTGTCATCCTTTTGCATTAAAGCTGCACCCAGACCAATGTCACATGCGTCTGTGTGAATGGAAAAGGGGCGCTTGAAATCTGGGAATGACAGAACCGGAGCGGATGTGACATGGTCTTTTAAAGTGTCCATGGCTCTTTGGCAGTTGTCGTCCCAGTGGAAAGCGTTGTCCTTTCTTGTAAGGTAATGAAGAGGTTCGGCATGGCGGGCGTAATCCTTAATGAAGCGTCGATAATAACCAGTCAGGCCGAGGAACTGACAGACATTTTTCACTGAGGTGGGAGTACTAAACTCCCTAACCGCTTTGACTTTGTCTGGATCAGGTTTAACGCCTGATGATGTGATCCGGTATCCAAGGAAGGTGAATTAATCGAGGCAGAACTGGCATTTTTTGAGATTCAGGGACAAGCCAGCAGCTTGCAGTCTGTCTAGCACTTCTTTAAGATCCGCTAAGTGCTGTTCAAAGGTAGGTGAGACAATGACAATGTCATCCAAATAGACTGCACATGTCTTGTAAATGAGGCCAGCAAGCACTGAGTTCATGAGCCTCTGAAAAGTTGCGGGTGCGTTGCAAAGTCCAAAAGGCAGCACCCGAAACTGGAAGAGACCACAGTGAGAGATGAATGCAGTCTTAGGTTTAGAGTCCTCCGCTACAGCGACTTGCCAGTAGCCCCGTGCTAGGTCCAATGTTGACACAAATTTCCCCCTTGCTAGAAAGTCTAACGACTCATCAACACGAGGAAGGGGATAAGAGTCTTTTCGAGTCGCCTGATTGAGGCCACGGAAGTCCACACAAAACCTTGGGTCAGTAGCTGCTCTGTTGACAATGACTACAGGGGCAGCCCAAGGGCTTGTGGAGGGCTCTATGATGCCACCGTTTAACATTTGTTGCACCTGTTCTTCAATTATTTGTTTCTTAGCAGGCGACGTGCGATAGGGTGGGAGATTAACTGGTTTTGCATCGCCAGTCTCTATGACATGTTCAGTGAGAGCAGTTCGACCAAGGTGACCGTCGAACATGGAGCTAAACTCGGTGAGTAACCTGAGTAAAGCGTCTTTGTTGTCCCTGCAGAGGTTTGCTTCAGACACTTTAGCTGTGATGCCTGAGTGAAGTGCATCCAACGACATCACTGTGTCCGCTGGGTGCGAGTAATTGTTCTGAAGGTCCTCATCCTCCTCCACGAAAGGGCAGGGGATGTAATCCACGTAGACTGTTCTTGTGGGAACGTGGATGGACACCGAAGCTCTTGTCATAAAGTCCATGCCCAGAATGAAAGGGGAAGTCAATTTTGGTATTATTGCAAAACGTTGGTAAAAGTTTTTGTTCATGAATCCAATATTGAGCCAAATGACACCCTCAGGGATGCAGGTAGCGTTATCTGCAAGATTAACCGGTGGGCCGTTCCACTCACTTGTGTTTTTTGGATAGGAGTCTTTGACTTGAATGAGGTCCGCTCTGACAGCTGAGAGGGAAGCACCCGTGTCGAGAGTGGCCTCCACTGATGTGGCATTAAAGTTCACTTTAGTTTTTAGGGGGGTATTCCAGTGGACTGTTGAAAAATTGTCTTCTAAATGTCCAAGAATATGCCCACCTTGCGGTGAAAGGGGTGAGTGAGGCTCCGTTAGCAACTGGGGGAAGGTTGGCCTCTGCGAAACATCCTCCCCCCTCTGTAGTTTCCCGACTGTCTGTGTTGTGACTGGGCCGGGGCACTGTCAAATTCAGCCTTTTGTCGGCTTGAATCAGTGGGGCCTGATGGCGGGAAGGTTTGGACCAAGTTAGGGCCTGCGTTATCAGCAGTTCTTTTTGTCAAATAAGGTTGTCTGTTACAGATTGGGCAGGTGCGTGCAGTGACCCCTGGCTGAGAGCATTTGAAGCAGAAGGGTTCAGGCTTATGGGGTTCTTGGTGACCTGGGGAAGGCTGAAGTCCACTTGGGCCGAGCACTGTGTGGAGCTCATGAGCTCGTAGCAGAAGGTCCATTACAGAAGTGATGTTAGCACCATACAGTGCAACTCTGTATTTTTCAAGAGTGTGTTTGCTAATCAGGTCGATTTGGTCTTTTTCAGGTGGAGGGCTTTTCAGTTTGCCAAACTCAGTCAACATGTGGGCGATAAAAGTTGGGAGTGGTTCGTCTTCAGCCTGAACCCGATCCAGGAGTCCTCTCAGAATGCGTTCTTGATTATCAGAGGGCAGAAAAACTGTCTCGAACAGCTGACAGAACTGAGCCCATGATGTGATATGGGATCTCAGGGCTTTGAACCATTTTCCAGGCTCTTTTGTGAGGAAGTGAGACAGTTCGTTTAGTAATTGTCCATCAGTCAGGTTCAAAGAGGATTTATATGTGCCCACTGCATGCAACCAGTCCTCAGGTCGTACATCCTTGTCTCCAGTATACACAGGAGGCTCAAGCTTGGTGTGATGTAAAGCTGCTGCGATCACTCTGGAAGTGTCGGTGAGTTCGAGCGAGTGAGATGGAAGGAAAGGGTTTGTAGGTAGAAATGGGTTGGTGGATAGGAATGGATTAGTACTGTTGGTAGCAATGGCAGGTTCAGTTCTGTCCTTTGCAGCAACATGAGGTGTTGACGTGGCCATTTGGAACACGGGGGACTGTTGGACTGCAGGAGGGAAAGGGTTCCCTGCCAAGAGGTGGTCCCACTGTTTGAGTAAACTCTGCTGTATAGTCAATGAGTCATGTACACAGTCACTAAGTCTATCCACTTCTGTTCTCAACTCCACCACCTGTTGACTAAGGTCTGGAGGTGCATCCTCAACTATTCTTAACATTGGTGATGAGATAAGCTCAACATTCGAGTAAAAGTCATCTGGGTAATGCGCCATCATGTTTTCCAAATCTTTAAGTCACCCCCAGGACACAGTACAGTCCTTATACAGTGGTACAAAATAGTCAGTCAGGCTACGTTAGACTGACACAGAGAAAAACTGTCAAAGTGTTAGTCAAGACTAAATTTGAAAGAAAAAAAAAATACTTCAAAATGTCACTGTGACTAAAATGAGACTGGAGTGATCAAACTCATAAAGCATATCTTACAAAAGCATGTCAGCTACAACTAGTGCTTAATGTAAAAGGTGATCAGTATAGTTTAAATTTATACTGAATATATGAGCTGCACTAACAATCGGTTAGGTCACTACTGGTCAAGTCACTACTCACATAGGCTGTCATTAGTTCAGTCTCAGCAGGGAAAAAGAAGAATAAAAGTGAAATTCGGCATAAATGTTCAGTTCCAGACTCTCCACGGCAGAAGTTATTAGCAGAAAACCGATCCAATATTATGTCCAAATAACAGATCCACGGTGGTCATTTGCGTCGCGGATTTAGCTTTTCTTTCTTTCTTTCTTCATCCGAGCACAGCCGCGTTGTACTCACTGTGGTATCCAGGATTTAGTCGGGTCCCACTTGAGCAGAGTCTGTGACGGCAGCCGGAAAAATGTTCGGACGCCAGTTGTAACGTGAGGCGAGGTGAAGCCAGCCACGGAGGTGTGCAGGTAAATAGCTAAAAGAGCAACGACTGGTAATTTTCCTCAAAAAGGGTGGTTTATTTCGAACATCAAAAATATAAGGCACTGGCTTAAGCTACACGCTACTGAGAAGCACAACATTCCGCGTACACACAGAGGTGAAGTCTCTCTCGCTACAGAACAATGAAGAAGAACGGTAACTAACAGTCACAATAAACAAGGAGTGCCACCGTGTGGCGGTACACAGCATTACAATAACAGTGACCGTTACAACATGTAAATAACTTCTGATTTTTTAATATATTGAATGTTATTAAATGTCTTCCTTCAGGAAAAAAAAACAAAAAAAAAAAAAACACCTTAACATTCCTGACAGCCTGGTGAATGAAGCTGTTGCACAGTCTGAGGGAGGAGGGGGGTACTATGGAGGGGGGATACTTAAACCTCCTCCCTGATGGCAGAGAGTGGGTGGGGGTCACATGCTGGCTGCTCTGCAGACAAGTGTTGTCCAGGAGGGAAGGGAGTGGGGCACCAATGATCTTTTCAGCTGGCTGTAGCTCAGTAGATAGAGCGGGTCACCTACTGATCGGAAGGTCAGCCGTTCGAATCCTGGCTACTCCAGGCTACATGCCAATGTATCCTTGGGCAAGATACTTAACCCCAAGTTGCTCTCTGACCGTTCTGTCGGAGTATGAATGTGTGTGAATGTTAGTTAATTAAAAAGCACTTAGCTTAGTAAAAATGGAAGTGCTTGTATGAATGGGAGTGCATGGGTGAATGCAAACAGGTTTGAGTGCTCATACTGAGTAGAAAAGCGCTATATAAGAACTAGTCTATTTACCATTTCACCATGTGCTGCAGGGCCTTCCATTCAGAGGCTGTGCAGCTTGCAGACAGTGAGGGAGCTGGTTAGGACACTCTCAGCATTGCCCTGTAAAAGATGCTCATGATGGGTGCTCGAGCTCTCACTCTCCTCAGTTTGTGGAGGAAGTAGAGGCACTGTTGGGTTTTCCTGGTGAGTACAGCAGGGTTGGTGGTCCAGGACACACTCAGAAGTTTGGGTACTCACCCTCAGTACTGCAGAACTATTGATGGTTAGAGGGGGATGCTGGGTGTGTGTGTTTATGCGCTGCATGACTAGTTTTTCAAAGCACTTCCTAATGGTTGAAGTCAGTGCAACAGGGACACAATCACTGAAGCAAGTGGGCAATTGCTTCTTTGGCACAGGTACGATGGTGGTTTTAAAGGTGGTGGGGACAACAGCCTGGTGCAGGGAGGTGTTAAAGATGTCTATGAGGACATCCTTGAGTTTCTTAGCACAGTCCCTCAGCACACAACCAGGAATGTTGCCTGGACCAGCAGCTTTGCAATTGTTAACTCTGAAGAGGGTTCTCTTCATGCTGGCTGAGGACAAGCATAAAACCTGGTTGTTGGGCGGTGTTGTGGCCTCCTGCACAGGTGTGGTGCTGTGTTCCTCAAACCGTGAAAAGAAGGTGTTGAGGTCAGTGCAGAGGGTTTGTAGTCACTGCCACAGACACCTTGTGTCTCTGCTGTGTCTTTGAGGTGTACTGGTGCTTGGCTTTTCTGATGGACCGTGACAGATTGGCCCTGGCTAGTTTCAGGCTCTGAAAGCAGCATTATGTTAGGGATTATTTTTTTACTCAGTGAATAAAGGACAAATGTTTAAAAGGAAAACTCCAGTAAATTAAACAGTGGATCAACCAAATAATAAACTATTAAATAATACATTAGACAGCGAGCAACAGATCAGAAAGTTCTAGACTAACTTCTCTGTTTCAGTCCATCTTATCTTGAGGACTGGCCACAAGGACGCATAATTAAAACATCAGGAAGATGATGTGCTTATGACTCCACAGCTGAGGAATCATGAGTCATGAAAACCAGCTTGTGACGAAGGTCAACTCATAGCGCCCAGAGATTGTTTATGTTTAAAATAAGAGGAGACTGTCAGTATAAAAATGTTTTGGTTAGACAAGAACACGGGCTCAGAGAGAGAGAGAGCACACACACACACACACACACACACACACACACACACACACACACACACACACACACACACACACACACACACACACACACAGGCCTGTCTCTTCTGAGTCCCCACATGCATGTGTGTATTTTTCCTGATCCTTTAATATATTAAATGTTTTACTTTTTTAATTAAAGTGTTTCAGGTGTCTTCCTTCACAAAAATCCTGCTTACCTGACAGATGGTGACTCCGACGTGATAAAGAACTGATAACAGGTAATGACAGGTGATTTGTGAAGGAGGATGATTGGCAAAAGAGGACAAAGGGGAATATTTTCTCCAGGACTCACCTTGGGACTTTAACTCCTCAAAACACTCACAGGAGGCCTCATAAAAAAGGTAAGCAGAAACCTGTTGTTTAAATAACCGAATTCTGCAGAATTGGACATTAACATTTTTTTGTGAGTGAGGAGGAGGTAAGGTCACGAGAGAACAAATTTTAGAGGATCTGTTAAACTGTTTAAAGCTTGAAAATATTAAAGAATCAGAAAAACAAAAAGGGGTTGACATTAAAAAATGAATAAATAGATAATGGGTAAAAAGAAATAAAATAATTGAAGTGATAAGAGTTGAAATGAGTGAGAAAAGGATTGTGAGAGATACTGGAATCGTAAAACTGCCCTATAGCATTAGGCTATTGATCAAATTTATTTATTTATTAAAACCAAGAAGTGTGTGTGGTTGGAAACTTTTCTACTGAATAGAAATAACTCCTGTAACCCGCAGCATGAAGTATGGTGTGTGAGAATTGGCTTCTATACCATGAAAGGTGACGAGTAGTGACGTGTGTGCAGTAAAGTCTAGAGAGTATTGTTTATTTTGGTCACGCCTGGTGCAGTGGCATATTTGTAATCATAGACTTCAGGAGGAAGCCACCCCCTACAGCACCGGTGAACATCCAGGGAAAGGACATGGAGACAGTGGTCTCCTACAAGTACCTGGGTGTTCATCTCAATAACAAGTTGGACTGGACTACAAACACAGACGTCCTGTATAAGAAGGGCCAGAGTCGACTCCACCTGCTGAGGAGACTGAGGTCCTTTGGTGTCTGCAGGACTCTGTTAAAGACCTTTTATGACTCAGTGGTAGCATCTGCCCTTTTCTACGCAGTGGCCTGCTGGGGGGGTGGATGCACCAAAAGGGACAGGAGCAGGATCGACAAACTGGTGCGGAGGTCTAGCTCTGTGTTGGGATGTCCTCTAGAGTCTGTGATGGTGGTGGGTGAGAGGAGGATGTTAGCAAAGCTGACATCCATCATGGACCCCCCCCATCACCCTCTGCATGAGACCGTGGGTGAACTGAGCAGCTCCTTCAGTCAGAGACTGAAACATCCTCGCTGCAGGAAGGAGCGCTTTCACAGCTTATTCATCCCAACAGTAGTTAGACTGTATAACACATCATAATGTCTTGAGTCACTTGGACACTTTACCTCCTCTGCCATCACTTTATCCATACAGTCCAGATACATTTTATTTATTACACTCACCCATATAATGCATACCGTGTATGCTGTGTACCTTACCGGCTACAAATGTATATAATGTTTTGATATCTGTATATAGTGTTTTGATGTGTGTGTATATGTGTGTATATGTACATGTGTGTATTGACATTGATATATATATTTTATGTATATAGTGCTTATGTATATGTGTATAGTGTTTTTCTATTTTATTTTATTTTTTTTTTTATTCTATTCTATTTTTAGTTCATTTGTTTTTTACTCATCCTTTACATTTTTCTCTGTACTGAGCTGCTGTAATGCGCAAGTTTCCCGTTGTGGGATCATTAAAGTTTTATCTTATCTTATCTTAACTGCCAACTGCCAATAACAAGCTTATGTTTTGGTCGAGCCTGGCTGGTGGCATTGTAGTCGGCAAAAGACTTAAATAATAACTTGCTCGTAGAATAAACTCATGGCTGTTTTAGATAAAATTGAATATAACCAATATTTCGGGCGATCTTTCATGGTATACGTTGGCAGATAAAAATTGTAACAAAAGTGTTGTGTGAATAATAGAGACTAATAAATTGGCATGAAATTGTTAGTTAAAGTTGCAACTAAAATTGTGAATGAGGAGGCCTCTGTGTGTGTGTGTGTGTGTGTGTGTGTGTGTGTGTGTGTGTGTGTGTGTATGTGTGTGTGTATGGGGGAGCAAGTAGGCTGATACTACAGTGAAAAAAAGGGGATGAAATACTAAAGAAACCAGTAAAACAGAATTAAGGGTGAATAAAGTCCAGAGGACAAATATCAAGGTTGCAGTAAATGTAACACAGAGGTTCCAAACTGAAAGGCATCTCAGAAACGTCTGGTTTCTTCATTTTTTGGTTTAAATTCTAACTTACAAATATGTTAATATATCACGATACACTGCAGACCCACTTAATTTTTGGATTTTGGTATTCTTTAGAATAATGGAGCTACAGTGATCAGAAAAAGACAAAACTTCTAAGGCTCAGCCTGAAAATAAATAGTGCAGCAGTGTTTTCTGCCCGCAGGCTTGTGTTAATAGAAAGTAAATGTGCAGGTCATCTGTGCTGCACTCAGGAACCACGGGGACGCTTAAAGGCAGCTTTATCGCTGAGTCGTTTTTTAATCATGACTGCGACTCATCTAGAAAAACAGCTACACAGCTGAGGTGGGAACAGCTGGGAGAACAGCTGCAGCTTATTACAGGCGATGAGACAGAGGAAGTAGATCTGAACAAGGGGTCACCAAAATAAAACAGGAAATAACTTACACTGAGACACGTGAGCCTGACAGAGAACACAGCGATATTATTACCAGAGCGCTGAGCTAAAGCAGCAGCATGAACGGAGAAGGCTACAAGTCCACAGCACTGCGATAACACCGCAAGGAAACGACACACACGAATAACAGAGAGCCAAATACCAGGAATACAGAACTATAATACAAAGAGTGAAAAGTAGACAAACACTAACCTGTGAGAAACCCAAAGCCTGAGTCCGAGACTGAAACTTCATGAAACTGAATCTTAGCTGGACGCTTGTAGTTCTCATATGTGTTATTATCAGGCTGCTTTGCTCTGCAGCTAACCGTGTGTTTGCTAAGGCATGACCCCCTTCTGTGTGCAGTCTTTACCTCCGTCGCTGTCAAACAGGCTGTGCCTTTGTGCTCGTCATTTTGCTGCTTGTTGCCCTCGCAGCCTGCTCCCCGCCGTGCTTCCAGGAAACACGCTGTATTCACGGCGGTCCCAGTGGACCTGCTAGAAGGCAGACATGTTCGGATGTGGGCCTTTCCAGTCCTTTGTATGGAGAACAAATTCAGTCCATGTCCGTGTTCAGAGCCCCTGCAGGAACAGGGAGCACCTCGCTGGTTGCTTCAGGTGTGGACTGAGCAGAGAGTCTCACCTTCTCTCCATGAAGAACCGCTCTGTAAGCTCACACAGCTGCTCCACAAAGCCAAGGTGAGACTGCCCCAGCTCATCCATCGCGTCTCTCTCAGCGTCTCTCCACTGGAACCTCTCGCTTTGTTAAGCCACGCCTTCTGCATGAACGCGCTTACAACCTGGTGCGACGTT
Organism: Amphilophus citrinellus; assembly: GCA_013435755.1. Lineage (NCBI taxonomy): Eukaryota > Metazoa > Chordata > Actinopteri > Cichliformes > Cichlidae > Amphilophus > Amphilophus citrinellus. Next base: position 30,473,722 of record CM024209.1, on the reverse strand, counting down.
TCATACAGTTGCCATGGTAACCTGTGAATAATTTTGCATAATCTGGACGTCCCTAAATAATGACATCATCAGATGCTCCTGCTGAGGCTTCGTTTCTATCATTTTCACAGCCAGACCAGTTGGTGTGTGTTCATCTTGTTCTGGGCAGAGGTTCTGCAGGAAGTTGTTTTTTCACTCATTTTCAGAGAAATTAGTTCCTGTTTGTTAAACCAAAGAAACAGTTTTACATGGTATCTGTAGGCACCGGTCACAGCCTGGCACACAAACTTACAATTGGTTCCCATTTTTTAGTTGAAATGCTAAACAGAACACAGTGTGACAGACATAAAATAGCATTTTTGCTCAAAGTGATTCCCTAAGAGCTCTGAGTGAAAACTTTTCCATAAATCAGCATGGTGTATAGTGTGTCCTTAAAAAAATCTGAGGACACTGGACAAGTAGAGAACCAAAGAAAAAGTGGCAGGCCTAAAAAAACTAGCTGTAGCAGATGAAGGGCATCTGAAGTTCATGCCCTTATGAAAATCAGAAGCTGAAGCCTCATCATGGTTTCACTAGAAGGGAAACAGGGAGAAGAGGCTGAAGTATCCCAGGTTAAAAGAGAACTGGACTAAAAATCAGTGATTAATCCAATATTTTATTTTTTGGTTCCAATCATGATACAGAGAAGGTCAGGAGAGAGGTCTGTAGAATTCTGTAAAACACAGTGGAGACTGTGATATGGCTTGGTGCTGCATTTCAGTGGTGTTGGGAATTATTCAGTTCAATTTTATTTATACAGCACTAATCATAACAACTGTTGCTTCAGTGAATGCAGAAAAGTACAATCAGATTGCACTGCCAATGCAGTAAAAGCATGCCTGGATTGAAAAACACAAAATGAAACGCTATTACCTCTTTACCACTACCGCATACTTGGCACAGAGATGCAGAGGAGGGATTGTGTAATGATTGTAGGGTCTTTACCATACAATATAATGTGCCCTGAGGCACCTGTTTGTGATGATTTGGTGCTATATAAATAAAATTGAACAGATTTGAATTGATAGTGGATATACTGGACAAAGGATGTTGAATGTGTAGCTGCCAGGCAGGAGGAAAAGAGGAAGTCCAGATTCATGGATGCAGCGAAGGAGGACAGAAGAGTTGGTGGTGACAGAAGAAGATGCCAGAAATGTAGGTATGTGAGATGAAGGTAGAACGTGTGCTGTGGCATCTGTTATTCTCAATCACCCTTGGGGCATATCCCATTTTGACCTCAGGACTTCCAGGTCATACTCAGCCGGTTGGTTGTGGTGTTCCATGTATACCAGAGGTCCCCAACCCCCGGGCCCCGGACCGTTACCGGGCCGTGGGTCATTTGGTACCGGGCCGCGCAAGACTAAATAACTTACATTATTTCCATTTTACTTATCTGAGGCTGAACGATGTTTTATTTTGAAAAATTGGCGGATCCTCTCCGCTACATCCATCTATGACTCTCTTGACGTGTGTCAAGACGCTTGTCTCGGTCACGTGATTGTCACCGCTAAAATTAAACCCACAAGCTTCGCTGGTTCCCGTACCTGCTTAACGAAATAGGTCAGTTGACCTACGTTACGCTCATTTTAATATTTGAGTGCTCAACAAGAGTAGAAAAAACCATACAAGAACTAGTCCATTTACATTTTTATTTAGCAGCACGGGGACAGCAGTGAGGAGGACCCAGCCATCAAGCTGACTCTCCGGCGCACAGCACAGCGGCTCTGCAGCCTCTCCTGTGAAATCAAAGCTTGTATTGGTGTGCCGGCCAAACCCAGCCAACCCACAGAATAGCAAAAATGAAAAGCAGAGAAGCTCAGGGCTCACACTGATCCAGCGTTATGGTGAGTTGTATTTTTTATGCGAATTATACAGTAAAAATTGCCTCAGTCGAAGTCGCAGAAATCGGATTTTCGCTCTAGTCGGGTGGCTTCTGCAGGTCCTTATTTTTCCTGACATTAATTACAATAAAATCATCACCTGAATCACTCAGATATTTACCTACCTCGGATAAAAAAAATCTGCTCCCATTGTAATGCTTTTCCAATTAAACGTGATCCATAAGTCGGATGAGTTTAGCGCTAAAGCCCTCCTCAGCTCCCGTCCCCCCACTTCCATGCATCGGCTCGTTCTTGCACAACTACACTAACAACGCCTGGAGATCGCTTTAGTGTCTCTATCAGTGCATTTCACCGGAGACAATCATGGCAAGCGTAAGCTACAAACTCGCACTTACAAGCAAAAATAGGAGATTATAAAATTTGCAGAAGCAAATCCAGACATGAAGCAGGAGCAGCTGCAGCCAAATCCGATATTAGACCCCAAACTGTCGGATATTTTGAAGAAACTGACTTACACTTATGACGGATTTATTTTTATTTTTTATTTTTTTACATTGGATGAAATTCCATGGGGCTGAGGAGATTTCTACTGTATGCATGTTATTAAGGTGTATCTTATTTTGAAGGTGTGTTTAAACGTTGCCATGGCGACCAGAGATCGTTGTGGCGTATTTATCCGCCACACCTTAAAGGCCGGTCCGTGGAAATATTTTCTAACACTAAACCGGTCCGTGGCTCAAAAAAGGTTGGGGACCACTGATGTATACCTTGTCTGCTAGCGTCTTGCACTCTGCTATTATGTGCTGGATTGTCTCAGGGGCATTTCTCCACAGCCTGCACCTGGGGTCTTGCCTGCTGTGGTGTTACAGCTGCGTGCTGTGGGACGTAACAGTGATAGACCCCCGCCTCCATTGATCTTGTGCTCAGAGCTTGTTCCTGTGCTGCTGTGATTAGTGCCTCTTTCAGCCCAGCTTTGTCCAGCCATTGGTAGGATTTTTCGATAACTGCCACTTCTTCTATGTGCTGGTGGTACATGCTGTGCAGAGGCCTGTCCTTCCATGATGGCTCCTGTTCTTTTTCCTCTTCTTTCTCGGGTTTCTGCTGCCTGAGTAATTCACTAATGCAACATACCAGTTAGGTAGGTGCTGACTGTCTGGATCTTGTTATTCCCATTCAGCTGACTCTTCAGGACTTGCCTTACACTCTGCAGGTATTTGGCGGTTGCAGCTTTCCTAGTTGCCTCTTCATGGTTCCCATTTACCTGTGGAATTCCAGTGTACTTGTTGCTATCCTCATTGTCTGCAATGGTGCCTTCTGGTAGTGCAAATCCCTTAGTTCTGACTACCTTCCCTCTGTGGACTCCTTCTTCAGATGTCTTCTTTTTCCTCAGGGAGCTGGGAAGAGAACTCTGAAACTCTCCAGGCAGATTCTTTTATACTCATGCAGCACTCATGGACTCATGGATGCATTGGGGGCTGAAGCCCTGCTGCTCAGCTGCACAGGTGCCACTCCAGTCAGTGTGTCAAGTGTTGGCTGAAAGACAAACCCAACAGAAGGGTATAGAGCAGGGGTGGGCAACTCCAGGCCTCAAGGGCTGGTGTCCTGCAGGTTTTAGATGTGTCTCTGTTTCAACACACCTGAGTCAAATATAGAAGTCATTAGCAGGACTCTGGAGAACTTGACTGCATACTGAGGAGGTAATTCAGCCATTTGATTCAGGTGTGTTGGATCAGGGACACATCTAAAACCTGCAGGACACCGGCTCTCGAGGCCTGGAATTGCCCACCCCTGGTATAGAGGGTATAGATGGAGGGGAAGGAAGGGTGCACAGGGAACAGCTGCTTCTTTGCCAGTCTTGGATGCTTGAAAAGGCCTGAGAGGTGAGGTGAGGTGAGGCGCGGCTGCATTGGCAACAAGAGATCACAGTCTTTGTTGCCCTCCTTGTCTCCCTTCACCAGTTTGGGACCAGCGCTGAGCTGGCTGAGCTGGAAAGTGAAGCTCTAGTTGCAGCAGTTGGCCAGGATGGACAACATGCTGGTGAGGTACTGCCCTGGATTCTCCACTTGTAGCCAAGCCATAACCTGGACATCAGTGAGTCCTGCAGCTTGTATCCCAGAATGATGGAGTCATCCTCCTCCTCTTACACTTTGAATTCACTGTCCATGGACAACTGTGGGCTGAGGGTGGAGTGTTGCAACTTTGCATGGCTGGGTGAGAGAGGAACTTGGGGATCCTTTTATTTATTTCAGCTACGTGGCAGAGTCACTTCCCAATGGGACTGAGAGTCTGATGGAGGACCGGGTGGAGTGGGGGATAGAGGGAAGGAGCATGTCGTTCAGACAGCTGGGGGGGTGGAGCAGCATTTGGCCAGAGGGGAAACAATTATGGGAGACACACCAGCAACTAGACTCAGAGGAGGGCCAGAATAGGAGGAAGAGGAGGGGCTGTACAGGGAGCTACAGGGGTTGGACAATGAAATTGAAACGCCTGGTTTTAGACCACAATAATTTATTAGTATGGTGTAGGGCCTCCTTTTGTGGCCAATACAGCATCAATTCGTTTTGGGAATGACACATACAAGTCCTGCACAGTGGTCAGAGGGATTTTAAGCCATTCTTCTTGCAGGATAGTGGCCAGGTCATGACGTGATGCTGGTGGAGGAAAACGTTTCCTGACTCGCTCCTCCAAAACACCCCAAAGTGGCTCAATAATATTTAGATCTGGTGACTGTGCAGGCCATGGGAGATGTTCAACTTCACTTTCATGTTCATCAAACCAATCTTTCACCAGTCTTGCTGTGTGTATTGGTGCATTGTCATCCTGATACACGGCACCGCCTTCAGGATACAATGTTTGAACCATTGGTCACTTGGTGTTGGCTCTCACTGCGGTATTGTATCACTTCCTGTTCCTGTTTCGGAGCGCAGTCGTGTTTTGCTGTCTGTTAGCTGTTAAATGTCCTTCCCCTCACCTATGGTCATGAGCTTTGGGTAATGACCAATAGAACAAGATCGCGAATACAAGCGGCAGAAATGCGCTTCCTCCAAAAGATGGCTGGCCTCTCCTATAGAGATAGAATAAGGAGTGCAGCCATTCGGGTGGGACTCAGACTGCTGCTCCTCCACATTGAAAGGAGCCAGTTAGGCTCCTTTCAGTGTGCCTCCTGGGTACCTCTAAGGTGAGGTGTTCTGGGTATGTCCTATTGAAAGGAGACCCTGAGGCAGACCAAGGACATGCTGGAGACATTATACAAAAATCATTAAAACAAAACAGAAAAAAAGATGTACTTTTGTGAGATCTCACAAAAGTACATCTTTTTTTCTTCCCGTGTTTTTTTTTCTCCATGTCCATCCAAAACAAAACAACAGAACAATTTTTTTTTCTGTTTATGTTCTACATAGCAGAAGTTGAAATAAAATTTTGTATTCCCATGTATTAATATTATTTTATTATTATATTAATATGACATGAGGTCCAATTTCCTTAGCAGAAAAACAGTTGGTAGAAATACCAACTACTAAAAATTGTTACTTTTTGCCTACCTTTCAGACCTTGTACTTGTAAACTTTTACTTGATTAAAGAAGTTAAAGCAGTACTTTAGCATTTGCAAGAATATTTTTAATGCAAGAATCTGTATTTCTGCTTGAGTGAAGAATGTCTGTACTTTTGCCACCTTTGTATTTTAAGGCAGTTTTGAAATTAAGAGGTCCAACGCCGTACCAGCAATGTGTGCCTAATAAAGTGGCTAGTGAACGTACATATTCCATTTGATTTTGGTAAGTGTTTATCAAAAAATAGAAAAAGGTGACACGAAAAAGATTTAGGTGTTTTTTTTTTTTTTTTGATTGCTCCTGTGCGATCTAAAACCTGCAGATGGCGAGGAGCAAACAAACAATACAAACCACACCAGCAGAGGGCAGCCACACACCACTGTAGCGTAGTAGTGCTCAACTCAACAAAAGAAGAAGTCTTCTTCGGCTACATTGTTTTGTTTGCATCCGGTATTATCAGTACCAAGCAAATACCGGTTGAACTGGCGTTATAAAACCAAATCTTGAGCAATTTCGGTGCTCTAAATGTGTAAGTAGAAATTGCGTTTTACTCTGACTTTTCATCTTATGACACTTCGCTTTTTAAGAGACTTTGCCGCGGTGCTCACATTATGTATTTTATATATTATGCTAGTCAGCGCTAGCTGTGAGCTAGGCAGATTAGCTGACAACTTCACGTTGATACGGTAACAAGTAAAACTTTTGAGTAGTGGCACTTTACGTTTAAATCAGGGAGAGTAATATTGTGTGTCAGTTGCAGGTATTGCAGTGCGTGCAGGTTTCCTCAGAACTGGAGTGGATTGTTGTTTCTCTCAGGCTAACGCTACCTTATCTTCCATCCATCTATTCTCTTCCACTTATCCTTCATGATGATGATGATGATGATGATGATGATGATTACCTTTTTTGTTTGTTTGTTTATTTGTTTTTTACCAGGGAGTCCCATTGAGATCACAATCTGTTTTACAAGAGAGATGGCAGCTATATAAACACAAACATTTCAGTACTACACATAACACTTTAAGTAGCTTCTTAAAGGAGACATCCACAAGTCTCCTTAACTGCATTCATTATTATGCATTTAAATTCACTAACAGAGACATATTTAAATTAAGATTTTCTGTAAATTATTCCATTTCCAAGGTTCAGAGAAAATGCTGTTTTCAAACCTTTGGGTACGAGGACACGGAAGGGTACAGAGGTAAACTGGAAGTTTAAATAACATGGCTTTAAAATGGAAAACATAGCAGTGGAAAATAAAAGCCTGGAATAGACATCTTGTATCTTATAAGTCCACGAATAAGTGAGATCTGCACACATGAACACAGTAAACCTTGAGAGGGTGTGTGTGTGTGTGTGTGTGTGTGTGTGTGTGTGTGTGTGTGTGTGTGTGTGTGTGTGTGTGTCGGGGGGGGGGGGGGCTAAAAAATGTCTTACACCTCAGAAAGTATATAGCTGCGCTCCTGCGTGTGTAGTATCGGAAAAGTTTTGCGGGTCTGTAGTTTTTTGGATTGAATTTTGTTTTTGCTCGTAATGAGTTGAAGCGGTGTCAGCGACTCACCTGAACCAGTCAGGTGATTCATTTCGAGAATGAAGCGGTTGCTGCTTCGGATGTCATATGTCACGTGATTTTTTTCATCTTGAAGCAAGCTTGGAAGCAGTGGTTCTCTGGAGTTGTAAGCCCAGGGTTCGTATTGAAGCTTGAGATCACTAGTGTGGTACACTGCATCAAGACTCTAGCACTGAAGAGGTAGCTTGTATATCAGCCATCCCTCGCCTATCGCAGGGGTTGTGTTCCAGAGACCCCGCAAAGTAGGGGCATCATATTTATTATATATTTATTTTATTATTTATATATATTGTAAGGCTTTATAAACTGTTCCCACACTCCTGTAAACTTTTCCCACGCTCTTACTACAACTTGAATGATGAATAATGTAGCTGTGCAGTACCGATGGTGATGAAGGTGCTGCAGCATCTTTGCCCTCGGCCGTAACTTTCATTTCCATGAAAGGCGTAGGTCCGAGTGATGAACATAGTTATGTTACAGAAATACTGCAAAATCCCGCAATATCGTGAAAACTCCATGAAACAGAGAAGCTGCAATAAGTGAACTATGATATAGTGAGGGACGACTGGAGAGTGCATCCCATAATCAACTACAGACAAAAATGTTGCTTCCACAGTTTTTTTCCTTAGCATTAGCAAAAAAGCAAGATTTATGTCTAAAGTAGGGATGGCACTTTAACGCGTTAATTTCGATTCATTAATTACGGGGAAAATAACGAATTAAAATTTTACCGCATTTTAATCGCACTTTGCACCGGAACGTTTCTCAGTGCACGAGTTCCAGGCATACAGATTATATCGACGCACAATGTCAAAAATTCAGGGGCCACATCGTTTGAAGGACCCGGTCCACGTCCTTCGCAGCCCACGTAGACCGCAAAGACCGGAAGTGAGCGGCTAGCCTTCATATCAGCCTCACCTGCCCTCACCTCTGCGTAGCTCATGTCGCCTAGCAACCGTGAGTGCGAAGCACAGCTCTGGTTAAACGGAGAACGAACTTTTGCTTCTTTTTGTGGTTTAATTTTAAGTCTTTAATTCAGAATAAGCTGTTAAAACAAGCATAACACGTTTCAACATCAAGGAATACAGCTGAGAGAATGATTAATTTCCAACTATAACAAGTGAGACATTAATGTTGAATAAAACTATCCAGTTATGATGCTTAACTTTAATTTCAGGAGTTTGCTTATCACAGGAGCACTTCCACCCTTCGTTGGTCTGTGTAGCAGACTGGTGGGAAAATAAACAAAATGTTGAAGTTTAAGCTTCTGTATATTGATTTATTCATCAACCAAACTTAAATTAATATTTCTCATGTTAAATATTTAAATGGGATTAAAATGTGATTAATTTCGATTAATTAATTACAAAGCTCCTAATTAATTAGATTAATTTTTTTAATCGAGTCCCACCCCTAGTCTAAAGTAAAAACCAATCTTCACTTTGAGCTTCTTAATAAGATTTGCAATGTGTACATTAAAGAGAAGATTATCGTCTGTCACATACCCAGATACTTGTACACATGTACCCTGTGGTCAAGCTTTTAAGAAGATCACAGATTTCTGAACATTTAAAACCAATTTTAAATGCAGCAGGCGAAGCAAGGACTCTTTACTGACCTCTGCATTACATTTGAAATTCAGTCCCACTGATGCCCGTAGAATACTTAGGACTGTTTTCCAAGTATATTAAAGAAGAATAAATATAAAGTAAAGTAACAGTTATTTGTAACAATTTACAATTAACAAACTTTTGACTAGTACTTTACAGTGTTAAAAGAACGAAGGGAACACTTTTTAATCAGAGTATGGCATCAAGTGAAACAAGTCTTCTGGGATATGATCAGGTGAGTATCAGACGTTCATCAGTTTCAGCTGCTTCGGTGTTCATGAAAGTAATCATTCCACCCTGGAACAAGAAATCATTGCTCAGATCTCAACATGGCACACCTCTGGGATGTTTTCTGTGAGGAGCATGTGGATGATATTGATGAATTCACAGAATACCCATTGCATTAATTTCTGTTATGATGACATCATGTCCTCCAGAGAAATTTGCAGCTTTCTTGAAGACGAGACCGGGGTTACCAGCAGCCTGAAGGCCCTGCTGAATGATAATAACAAGAAGACTTTCAGGGAGGGTTAATGGGAGCAAAGAGAACTCTGTTAGATCCGTTTCTATTGCAGGTCTGTTTTTAGTTCCAGCTGTGGATGAAATGCTCGCGCTGACACCTGAGTGCTACAGATCTCAGGATTAAATGGACTGAAGCAAAAAGTTTGCATCAAGGATTTTTATAATTTAGTTACTCAGGGACTTAACAGACCCACTACTTAACTGACCAGATCAGATCGCAGAAGTTTGACTGACTTCATGCTATACAATTAAAAGTGTTCCTTTGGGGTTTTTGAGAAGTGTGCATATATAGAATATATATGCTTTTGTACACCGCCATAGTAAAATTTATATTTAATGTAAAAAACCCTTGAACTAAAGCTGAGAGTTGACCAGGGCTTTCAAATTATGCCGGCGGCAGGCGCATTTTCCACCTACTCCACCACTCTGCACCGTCTACTTTTTAATTTTCCTAAAAAAAAATTTCCTTGCGCCATGTGGACGCACGTAACAGTATTTACGTTCTTTCAATCTGAGCCATTTGATTGGTTTACGACTGCCATGTGACTATTCATATCGTCTGCTGCCGTCATGGCTTCGGTCTCGGTCATAAGGTGCCTGCTACTTTGGCATGCCCCCCTGCTACTCCAAAACAATTTGAAAGCCCTGGTTGACTCTTTCAGCTTCAATCATCTTGACTGTTTGAGAATGTTGTATTGTAGAATAGATGTTATACACGTCACAGTGGTTGTGTGTCCTTGCAGCGGTGGCCATGAGTTCAACGTGTCCAGGCCTGTACTGTGGCAGGATGATGGTCAACGGCTCAGTGGAGGGAGAGTGTGGTGTGAGTACTAACTATGAGTTTATTATTGATGTGCTGTTTGTCAGACAGTATGTGAGTGTCAGTGTGCCCATCATTAGAGAAAAGATTAATGCATATTTATTGAGTTTATCATCACTTAAACATAAAGGAGCTGTTCTGATCTGAGATCTGCTCATACTGAGCACCAGTCTCATACCTGAGCTAAATTAACTTTAACTTAACTTTATTCTTCATGAAGACAGGACGAATCTTTTGTTATGTTAAGGCTGTGCCATATCATGTTGTCTGTGATAATACCAGTAAAAAAATACATACTATATAAAAGTGGCATATTGTTGCTATGGCAACATTTACTTTTCCTAGTGTGCAGTGAGACGAGCCTAGGCATGTCTTAGAGCCAGAGCCATGTTTCCACCTCCGGTGATGATGTAGTATTTCCTTCAGCAGCCTCCAGCAGAAAGCTGCTCCTGATAAGGCAGGAACAGCACGCTCGGTTCCCACCTGAGGCACAAACACCAGCAGACACTATTCACTTCAAACCGTTTGACGTCATCAGCGTGGACACGTTTTGCTACAATAAGCTCAAAGTGCAGTGCTAAAAATGGTAACCTAACCATCCTGCTGACGTTTGTGTTCAAGGTTTGAAGTTTTGACCATATGGTCTAATAATCACTTTTTCAACAGCACATGCGTCTAGTGAGAGCTCTCCCAGCTCCACCTAATATTAAAAGCCGTAGCTGCATTAACAGCCTCCCGTCTGTATTCTAAAGAGAAAAATTTAATACTCAGGCAAAGTATGGAATTTACTTTTCAGGACATAAAGTTAGTTTGTGACCAGGATAGCAGCAGCAGTGAACACAAAGGTTTACACGATGACAGTGAGATGTGCTTCAATGGGTGGTTTGGAGTTGATGGCACCAACAAAAAGACAGGAGGTGGAGCTGAAGGTGGCAGGGTGGAAGATGCTAAGGTTTTGTTGGGAGTGACCAAGAGGGGCTGGACTATAAAGGAGTACATTAGAAGGACAGCTGAGCCAGGCCGAGATGGTTCAGATGTGCAGAAGAGGGACTGAATTTGAAGCTGCCAACAGAGACACAGAGAAATCAAGGAGAGGGTTCATGGCTGCAGTGAAGGAGGAGAGGCGGAGGGCTGTGACAGAAGCGTATGGTTGGGACGGGGTGAGGTGGAGGCTTTGTGATCCATCAATTAACACTTTTTTCCCCTCTGTCAGTCCCATGTATGTAATTGTTCTCTGATATTAATTTCTGTGTCCAGCATGTTCACTTAGAGTACTTCCTGAACGCAGTTGAACTTTACTAGGAAAGAGAATATCTGACATATGAATACTGTGAATATTTCATCGGTAATCAAGAATACATAAAATAACATGCACATGACCACTGCCAAAAGAATTTGAGTCCATATTTGCAAATGAATTTCTTGTGGATTTTTAATCACTGTTCTTGCAGTGAAATAAGTTGCAGTGATACTGAATAATTATTTCCATGTCTCGTTTAGGCAAACAAAGAAAACTTGGTGAAAAAAACAAACTTTAAGCTGCGACAAGATTTCAGTCACAGTAATGTGTCTGTTGTGGCAGGTTTGTCCTCGAGGAGAACGAGCCAACATCCAGAAAGTGTGCGAGCGCTGCACCGAGTCCCCCGAGCTCTACGACTGGCTCTATCTGGGATTCATGGCCATGTTGCCTCTAGTGTTGCACTGGTTCTTCATTGAGTGGTACTCTGGAAAGAAAAGGTGAGACAGGATTCCACACCTGCTGCTGTCCAAAGTATTTGTGTTAGGGATGTGCAATATGACTAAACTCTCATGTCCCGATATAAGTCATTTCATATCCTTATCACGATCTAGTGCATTTTCTATAAATATTCGCAGTCCGAAGAGGAAACATGGGCCCACCCTCCCGTAGGCCCACCATCTGCAGGAGGCATTGTAGGGGTCGGGTGGAATGTGTTGGGCAGTGCCTAAGGGCGAAGGCCCAGGCGGAGCGTTCCCTGGCTATTGAGAGTAGCTATTGGGACATGGACCGTCCTCCATGTAGTCGGGCTCACCTCAACACATGGCCTGGGCTCTGGAACCAGTCACCTGGAGAAGGGCTGGACGACGTTCCAGTCTTGAGTTGCCCTCGGTGAGAGGCGGCGAGCTGGGTGGGCATTCTTGTATCCCCTCTGCTTGCTGCCTGCACATCAGAGTTTTCACCGGTGGATGAGAGGGTTGCTTCCGTACGCCTTTGGGGCAGGGAACGGGTCCTGACTGTTGTTTGTGCTTATGCACCATCCGGTGACTCCATTGTCCTACTGGGAGACTTTAAACACTCTCGTGGGCAGTGACAGTGAGACCTGGAGGGGTGTGGTTGGGAGGAACGGCCTGCCCGATCTGAACCCGAATGGTGTTTTGTTATTGGACTTCTGTGCAAACCACAGTTTGTCCATAATGAACACCGTGTTCAAACATAAGGATGTCCATAAGCGCACGTGGCACCAGGACACCCTAAGTCTCGGGTCGATGACTGATTTTGTAATCCTATCATCAGATCTGCAGCAATATGCTCTAGACACTCCGGTGAAGAGAGGAGCTGAACTGTCAACTGATCACCACCTGGTGGTGAGTTGGATCAGGTGGCGAGGGGAGGATGCTGCACAGGCAGTGCAGTGCAGTGAGGGTGTGCTGGGAATGCTTGTCGGAGGCCCCAGACTGTGAGGTCTGGGGCTGCGTCTGCAGTTATGCAGATGCTGCACTGGTCTGTCGTGGTAAAGAGGGAGCTGAGTGTGAAAGCGAAGCTGTCGATTTACCGGTCGATCTACGTCCCTACACTCACCTATGGTCATGGGCGTTGGGTAGTGACCGAAAGAACGAGATCGTGAATACAAGCGGCAGAAATGAGCGTCCTCCGAACAGTGGCTGGCCTCTCCCTTAGAGACAGGAGGTCTAGGAGCTCAGCTATTTGGGAGGGGCTCAAAGTAGAGCTGCTGTTCCTCCTCATCAAAAGGAGCCAGTTGAGGTGGTTCGAGCATCTGACTAGGATGCCTCCTGGGTGAGGTGTTCTGGGCATGACCTCCCAGGAGGAGGCCCTGGGGCAGACCCGCTGGAGAGATTATATTTCTCGGCTGGCTCGGGAATGCAGCTGGAGGACGTGTTTGCTCTGCTGTCAGATTGCTGTAAATGGCCTCGTCCTTTTATAGCTATTTTCTACTCTACGTGAGCACTCAAAGCAGTTTATTCAGCATGTCTCATTCATCCATTCACATTCATCCAAGCACTTTCTATGTCTAAGTGCTTTTGCCTAACACACACACACACACTCCAGTGCGCATCAGGAGCAACTTGGGCTTCAGTATCTTCATCAGGGATACTTTGGCATGCAGACTGGAGCAGCCAGGATTTGAGCCACTAACCACCTAATTAGTAGATTACCTCGTCTATCTTGTGAGCCACAGCCAGCTCAACCTTTTACAACAGCACTTGTATGTTTCATTCATGAATCTGCTGTATCTGCTTCAGGTCTTGAACTCTTGTGGGTTTTTGTGTGGCCTCTTTCCTCAGTCTCATGTCACACTAAGTTGTATATTTTCAGGCCAGAGCACAATTTGTAGAAGATGTTCCATGCTTATTGTTTTTTTCCTCCCTTTTGTGTAACCATGGCCTGAAAGTAAAAGTGTGACAAATATGCAAAACTAAAAATTAAATCAAGACGGGGGCAAACTTCATGGTGCTATATATGAGAAGGATTTTCATTTAAGTTCTGGATTTAACAGGGAGGCAAGAGGAGCCAATATAAAAGAAATGTATGTTTTCTCACTGGGACATTTTTAATCAAATGAAGGCTTTTTGGGTAAGTTTAAGGAACGCTGGATACTAAAGAAATAAAATAGTCCAGCCTAGAAGTAACTGCTATGAACCAGTTTTTCAGCATCAGACATGGATCTAATTTTGAATTGTTGCACAGAAAAATCTTTTGTCTATATTTATAAGTAGAAAACAACAAATTATCTTTGTCTTTAATGCTTGCCCTTTATTTTAACAAATTTTTGTCATCTGGCTTCAGTTCAGTTTCTGTTTAATTTTATGTATGTAGCACCTATTTATAACAGCAGTCGCCTCAGGGCGCCTTGTATTGTAAAGGCCCTACAATATTTGAGCGAAAACCCAACAATCAGACAGATGTAACTGTATATGGTCTCCATAGGAACAAAAATATATTCTGTATCTTCAAATAATATAGCGGCATATATGCTTAGAAAGTAGTGGTCTGAACACAGACCCCTGTGGCGTTCCATGACTAACTCTTGAGGTGACTATTGATTGATTTGGTGCTATATAAATAAAGTTGAACTGAAGTGTGTGTGAGGATAACTCTCCTCTTTCTGTTGTGTGATCTCATGTTGTTCTACCTGTGCAGTTCCAGTGCTTTACTACAACATGTTACGGCCATGTTGGAGTGCAGTATGTCAGCTGTGGTTACTCTGCTGGTCACAGAGCCTGTGGGAACGCTCACTATCCGCTCCTGTCGAGTGCAAATGCTTTCAGACTGGTACACCATGCTGTATAACCCAAGTCCAGACTATGTCAACACATTACACTGCACTCAGGAGGCTGTGTACCCACTGTGAGTATTACCACTGTGACACATAGCCTTCTACAATTAAGCACAAAAAAAAAAAAAAAATGTGTATATGTATGTATGTATGTATATATGTGTGTGTGTGTGTGTATATATATATATATAGATATATATATATAGATAGTAAGTATATAGATATATATATATATATAATATATATATATATATAAGATATATAGTATAGATAGAACAGTATATAGATAGATATATACGATATCTACACTATATATATAGATATATAAGCATAGATATAGATATATATAGATCTATCCGCGCTCTCTCGATCTATCTACTCTAGATAGCTCGCTCTCTATAGCTCTACTCTATCTCGCTATCTCTAGATCTATCTATCTCCTATCTAGCTCGATCTCGACTCTCTACTATCATCCTTCTTCTATCGTCCTCTTATCTCTCGATCAGCTATCGCTCTCTCTCGATCGCGCTCTCCTCCGATCTACTCATCTCGCATCTAGCTCTCTAACTCACTCTAGCGCTCTCGCCATCGCTCTCAGCCTCTAATCGCTACTCGCTCTCACGCTCGCTATATCCCTCTCCTCTCTCTTCGCTCTTCTTCGATCTCTCGCTCTCTACTCTCTCGCTCATCTCTATCGCTCTTCGCTCTCCTATAGCTCCCCTCTTCGACGTCTCTCTATCTTCTTCGCTCTCTCTTCTTCTCTTCTCTCGCTCTCTCTCTAGCTCTTCGATATCTCTCTCTTCTCTCTCTTCGCTCTCTCTCGCTCTCTCTCTCTCACCCTCTCTATCCACAACGCTCATCTCTCTCTCTCTTCGACTCTCTCTCTCTCTCTAGCCTCGCTCTCGCTCATCGTCTCTTCTCGCCTCTCTCTCACCTCTTCGCTCTCTCTCTCTCATCTCCCTCTCTTCGCTAGCTCTCTCCGACACTCTCTCTCTCTCCTCTCTCCGCTCTCTCTCATCTCGCGGCTCTCTCTCTCTCTCGCTCTCTATACAGCTCTCGCTCATCGATCTCATCTAGCTCTCTCCTCTCTATCTCCCTCTATCTCTCTTACTCTCCTCTCCTCTCTCTCGATCTCGCTCTCGCTCTCTCTATCTTCGTATCTCTCGCTCTCTCTCTCTCCCTCTCGCTCTCCTCTATCTCGCCCTCTCTCTCTCACTTTTTCGCTCTCTCTATCTCGCATATCTAATCCTCTCTCTCATCTCTCGCTCTCTCCTCTCTCTCTCGCGCTCTATACTAATCCTCTAGACTTCTCATTCTCTCTCGCTCTATCTCTCTCTCCGCTCTCACTCTCCTCATCTCGCATCGCTCTCGCTCTCGATCTCTCGCTCTCTCTCTCTCTCTCTCGCTCTCTCTCTCTCTCTCTCTCTCTCTCCCGCTCTCGCTCTCTCCTCCTCTGCTCTCTCTCTATCCCTAGCGCATCTCTCTCATATCGCTCTCTCTCTCCGCTCTCGCTCACACTCTCGCATCTCTCTCTCTCTCTCCCTCGCTCTCGACTCTCTCTCTCTCTCTCTCATCATCTCTCTCCATCTCTTCTCTCTCCTCTCTCTCTCTCCTCTCTCTCTCTCTCTCTCACTATCTCTACTCCTCTATCTCATCTCTCTCTCCTCTCTCATCTCTACTCTCTCTCTCTCTCGACTCTCTCTATATATTATAAATATATATATATATATATCTACTATATATATATATATATATATATATATATCTATATATCAATATATATATATATATATAATATATATATTATATACTATAATATATATATTAATATATATATATATATATATATATATATATATATATATATATATATATTGTAGCAAAGTCAGACCATGGGACAGTAGGCTAATAGGATACGTTGGCTAAATTAAACAGTTTAGTTTCTGTGTAAAAAGAAAAAAAATCCTGGTGCAAAGGTGGGAGGGAGGTCATCTTAGGCTTGTCATTCATTGCTGTACCATCAGTTATGATAGATTATGGCTGTCTTTGATTGCCAAATAATACCCTGCAGTTTGTATTTTGCTGTTTATTATCACTCTGGTTGTGTGTCCTTTTCCTCAGCTACACCATCGTGCTAATCTTCTATGCATTCTGCTTGGTATTAATGATGATGCTGCGTCCTCTGTTGGTGAAGAAGATAGCATGTGGTTTGGGCAAATCTGACCGTTTCAAGAGCATCTATGCTGCTCTGTACTTCTTCCCCATCCTCACTGTGCTGCAGGCTATAGGAGGAGGACTGCTCTGTGAGTAGGAAGGAGAAGCTGTAGCATTCTGCTAGCATCTTCTTTGCAGTTCTTTTCTGGCTTTCATAAGATTAGATTAATTCCCTTTTGTTTAAATAACAATGAGTAAAAGCTTATGTGTTACATGTTTCAGATTATGCATTTCCCTACATCATCCTGGTGCTGTCTCTGGTGACACTGGCTGTTTACATGTCTGCCTCTGAGATACAGGTAACTGCAGTCACTACTCTGTGTTTTAGATTTTAGCGCCACAGATTCAGTTTTTAACATTCAAATTTCCTTCAAAGTGATCAAGAAGCTCCTGAATTTGATAGATGAATGGATGTTTTTCAGAGTAATCATACTTGTTCACTGTGTTTTCTCATGGTGATAATTTTCATTGTATAATATTGAAACAGCAACTGCACCAAAAAATTAAATGTGGATTATTAAACATTAGGTCTCTCTCTTCCAAGTCCCTATTAGTAAATGACTTAATAATTGATCAACGTATCGATTTCTCAGACTTTTTATCTGATTTAGTGCTCAGTTCAGATAAAATAATTATAGTGGGTGATTTTAACATCCATGTAGATGCTGAGAATGACAGCCTCAACACTGCATTTAATCTATTGTTAGATTCAATTGGCTTCTCTCAAAATGTAAAGGAGCCCACCCACCACTTTAATCATACTCTGGATCTTGTCCTGACATATGGCATAGAAACTGAAGACTTAACAGTATTCCCTGAAAGCCCCCTCCTGTCTGATCATTTCTTAGTAACATTTACATTTACTTTAATGGATTATACAGCAGTAGGGAATAAGTTTTATTCAATTCAGTTCAATTCAATTTTATTTATATAGCGCCAAATCACAACAAACAGTCGCCTCAAGGCTCTTTGTACTGTGGGTAAAGACCCTACAATAATACAGAGAAAACCCAACAGTCAAAATGACCCCCTATGAGCAGCACTTGGTGACAGTGGGAAGGAAAAACTCCCTTTAACAGGAAGAAACCTCCAGCAGAACCAGGCTCAGGGAGGGGGGGTCATCTGCTGAGAGGGGAGAGACAGAGATTAATAATAACTAATGATTAAATACAGAGTGGAGTATAAACAGAGTAAAAGAGGTGAATGAAAAGAAACACTCAGTGCATCATGGGAACCCCCCAGCAGCCTATGCCTATAACAGCATAACTAAGGGAGGGCCCTAATTATAAGCCTCAGCCTCAGCCTCTCAGTGCTGAAAGGTATATACAGATTTCAGAGCAACATATTTTCCCATCCAGACATGTTTTTCAGGAAGAGCCTTGCATATTTCAGCAAGACAATGCAAAGCTGTATTCTGCATCTAATACAGCAGCATGGTTTAGTAGTAGTAGGGTTTAGGTGGTGAACTGGCCTGCCTGCAAGCCAGACCTTTCACCAACTGCAAACATCTGGAGTGTCATGAGGCCTGTTGGGCAGCTAGTATCCTCAGTATGTTCCCAGCTGTTTATGGATAAGTTGTTAAAACAGTGGATGGTACACAGTGGTAAAAGGGGCCCCGTTCCAACTTTTTTGAGACATGTTGCTGCAAATAAATTCAAAATATTTTTGTGTTATGAAATGTCTTGAGAAATAACTGTTCTGTTTATACATTGGATGTTTTCTGTGCTCTGTGAATAAAATCTGGGTTTGTGAGATTTACAGATAATTTCATCCTAACTTTCTTGGAATTGGAATTGGAAATTTTGCCACTTTTGGCTCCAAGAAACAGGGAAATGCATAGGATAGTAAAACACTCTTTACCACTGTGACACTCAGGGTGCTGTGTCCACAGGAAGTGTTTGCACACATTGCAGCATCTCTTTACTGTACAAAACTGCAATGCACAGCAGTGACAGTGCGTAAACCTCATCAATGTGCATCAGTGGCATTAATGTGGTCTCACTGACTGATTAGAAAATGTTATCCTCATAGCCAACAGTGGCAGAGAAACTCATCCTGGCAGCCAGTTACTTACAAACACTGCCTGTGGACACAGAGTCGCAGCTCCCACTGCTTGAGTTAGCATCCTCTAGATCCAGAGAGGTGAGTGCTTAGTTAAATGAAATGAATCATTCAGTGAGTGTGTGGGAGCCCAGACTCTGGCTGCTGACAGTGAATTTACAGGGAACAGCTCTGCTGCTCGTGTCTTCTGCCTCAGACCTTGGCCTGCTTTGCTGCTGTTTGCCTTAACATTACTGTATGTGACTGCTTTCAGAAACTGATCCCTCTGTTGGTTATTTCTCTCCTCTGTCCACTCTTTACCCCATGTCTGCCCACCTCCACCTTACCACCAAACAACCCAACAGTCGTTTAAGAATCTGGTTGCCAAGAAGAAGCGTCTCATTGTCCTGTTCAGCCACTGGCTGTTGCATGCTTATGGCATAATCTCCATCTCCCGACTGGACAAGCTGGAACAAGACCTGCCGCTGTTGGCCCTCGTGCCAGGCCCCGCCCTGTTTTACATCGCCACAGCCAAATTTACTGAGCCCAGCCGCATCCTGTCTGAGGGCGGCAGCGGACACTGAGCTGGGTTTATCAACACTGAAGTGGATGACTCTCCAATTCTTTAGACTTCAGTTGCTCAAAATAATAATACTACTACTATTGTAAGTTACCACAGTGTCCAGTGATGTCTTGACATGCTCCTTTTAGTTTTACCAATAACCCACAGAGTGAGTGGGTAGTCAGTCAACATCTACAAACTGCGTTTGGTGTTTGAACTCAGTAAATAAGCTGGATAATTGTCTCTGGAGCTTGAAAAAAGGCAACTGGACTTCAGAAAATTTAGAGAAGTCCAGTCGCCTCCAGAGACCACCAGGACCTGGATCACAGACAAGCTGAACATTGAAGTAAGTTCAGTTTCCCTCTGAGGTGTCCACAGGGCTGACATCATGATGTGTTCAGACAAGTCTATAGTGTAAATACAGAAAGTGTTCCCACTATTGTTCATGTATATAACAAACTGATGGAAGGTTTTTTTTTTTTTTAGAGATGAGCGTTTGTTAGCTGTAACACCCGACCTGCTGCACTACACCATGATTAACAGGCTGCTGCTGCTCATGTGACTCAGACATGTAGCTGGGAGTGATTTATGATCCAGCTTGATTTCACTATCAGTAATGTTACAAGTTTTCCAGGAAATCACTGTAATGGTGGTACTGAAAATATGAGTTGTTTGTGGTACATTTATCCTCTGGCCAAGCTTTAATATTTCAGTATTCACAGGTTTGCTGAGGTGAAACTGCTTTGTGTATATACTGTATGCTTGTAAATATGAGTGTATCCAGTATGTTTTTCTACATAAACTCAATTCAAACTAACATTTCAACACTGTCAGTGGAGAGAAATGGTCTGTATTCAGGGTCATTCACAGTCCTTGGAGTATTGTGCTGCCTGTATTCAGAATGGGGGGGAGGGGGGGTTAATGGAATAAATGTGTTACAAACTTTGTTGCTGTGTGTAGTTTTTTTTTTGCTGCTGTCATCACTGGTCACACCTCCCACTTCTTGTAACCTGGCATGTGCAGCACAGCTGGGAAGCATCTCTAAGCTGCTGCACATGGAAGTAATGTGAGCAAAACGACTCGGACGCTTGGCCAATAAACTGTGATAGGACATTTGAACATCAGCTGACTTAATGTTAGCTTATAACTATTAGCAGGCTCTGCTGTCAGCTGTCTGTAAACTGGGGGGGAGGGGGGGGGGGGGGGGGGTCACAGGTCCGGGCTGGCAGGTAAATATGCCAAAAACTGTGAGGGAACACTGCTGTTTGATTTTACTTAGAAAGCCTCAGAGCCACAGATGCCAAAGCCCCTGTGTACACTGTACAGTACAGCGTACAGTGGTGTTAGACTGGCATTATTCCTGTCTTACAGACTTTCTGACTTACAGGAAGTTTATGGTGTTTACTGACAGATGGCCTTACATAAGTGTAACTAATTACTTTCTACAGGATATAATACATAATTTAAAAAAAGAAAAGTAATTTGTTATATTTGGGGATAAAAAGCACTTTTAGAAGATGTTAATAAAACACTGTTTGGAAATGGCTGCCAATAAATGGCAGCCATTTTTTTTAATGTGGTGCAACATTCGAGTCACTGCTGTGGTCTTTAATCCAAATCAAAGCAGCCTGGAAGAATTCAGTGAGAGAATCATACACTCAAACATAACTAGACTGCATATTTCCTTACAAGTGTCAGTGCAAAGCCCTTAGGAGCAGTAAGGTACACTAAACACCACAGCTTTGGTAAATCAGCAATTACTATGGATCACCATCTTGGTTATGGTTTCCCTGGAAAATCTGGACAGTGTAAACATTAAAAGTGGCTGGAGTTTAGTTAAAATGATACCTGCACATGTGAAGAATCGTGATATACCACAAATAAACAACCTGAGACAACAACAATAAGGACAACTCAAACAAGAAGCCTTCTTTACACAGTCCAGTATAGATAATCGGCCTCATCAGCAGTTTATCTTAAAATCCCCTCTACATTCATATCCTCTTTTTCTTAAATAGAAAAATACTTGCAGCTTTAGAAGAAACAGTAATGATGAACATGTTACTCAGATCAGCATTTGCTGTTTTAGGCATTCAGCTTTTTCTTCCTTTCAGTAAACTAACAGTTCTGTGATCAGTCTGCACAGCACACATTAATACACGTACAATATTAGGACACACTTGTTGTGTTTAACAAAATAGTAATAATATACTGGAGGAACTTAAAGAACCGCAGATCAATACAAACGTGTTCCACAGCCATCATCTGTAACAAGGCTTTCTGTACAAAGCAAGTTCCTCATCAGGCAGCTCACCGCCTGCCACGCTGAAGGAGCACTTATTTTATATTTAGTTTGTTTTTTTAAAGACCAAACCGAATGTACCTGTCCTACTCTTCCACTTTCTATTAGCCATGTTTAAGTCAAACAAACCCCCCCCCCCAAAAAAACCCAACAAAGAACCGTGAAAATGATTACCCACTTAGTTGATACCCTTCCTCCTACACTATACTACCAACAGTATCCACTCACCATCCAATCACTGAATCCAGGTGTTCCAGTCACTTCCACAGGTGTATAAACCAAGCATCTAGGCATGCAGACTGCTGCTACAAACATCAGTGAAAGAATGGGTCTCTCTCGGGAGCTCAGTGAACTCCGGCGTGGTACCGTGATAGGATGATACCTGTGCAACAAGTCTAGTCACTGCTAAATAAAATCACAGAGTGGGGTCAGAGGATGCTGAGGGTCAAAGTAAGTAAGTAAAACTTTATTTATATAGCACCTCTCAAGGCAGCTGCCACGAAGTGCTTCACAACAATAAAACACAGTAGAAAGAAAAAAAAACTTTAAGCAAATGCAATATTAAAAATGTCCTGTAAAAGACGCCACCGGATCTGCCGCTCTCAGGGAGACAATTCTACAGACGGGGGGGCCACAGAGGCAAATGCTCTGTCTCCTTTCATTTTTAGTCTCGATGGATGCAAGCCAGGAGACCCTGATCACATGATCTCAATGATCTGATGGGAGTATATGGAGGCAGGAGTTCACTTACATCACCAAGCTCAATGCAGAGTGTTGATGCAGTGGTGTAAAGCACGCCGCCACTGGACTCTAGAGCAGTGGAGACGTGTTCTCTGGAGGGATGAATCACACTTCTCCATCTGCCAATCTGAGGGAGGAGTCTGGGTTTGGTGGTTGCCAGGGGAACGCTTCAGGATGCCAAGACATTTGGGACAATTTGATGCTCCCAACTCTGTGGAAAAGTTTGGTGATGGCCCCTTCCTGTTCCAACATGACTGCACACCAGAGCACAAAGCAGCTCCATAAAGACATGGATGAGCCAGTTTGGTGTGGAAGAACTTGACTGGCCTGCACAGAGTCCTGACCTCAGCCTGATAGAACACCTTTGGGATGAATTAGAGCGGAGACTGTGAGCCAGGCCTTCTCTCCAACATCAGTGTCTGACCTCACAGATGTGCTTCTGGAAGAATGGTCAGAAATTCCCATAAACACTCCTAAACCTGTGGAAAGACTTCCCAGAAGAGCTGAAGCTGTTATAGC
This sequence comes from Amphilophus citrinellus, assembly GCA_013435755.1. Taxonomy (NCBI): domain Eukaryota; kingdom Metazoa; phylum Chordata; class Actinopteri; order Cichliformes; family Cichlidae; genus Amphilophus; species Amphilophus citrinellus. The sequence goes on along the minus strand of CM024209.1, from coordinate 30,450,876 downwards.
TGCAAAAGGTGGGCCCACATCATATTAAACCTTATGGATTAAAGATGGATGTTACTCAGGTTCATATATGCGTGTGTGGCAGACGAGTGAATGCTGTTGGCAGTAAAGTGTAGGTACACTAACTACACATTATGGGTGAGGTAGATCATTCACCAAAGACTGCAGGCATTATTCAGTATTCTCTCTTCATGCTGGAAGTGGGAACTGAAACTTTTCCGTGTCTCCCTTTCTCAAACTCTCCTGTACTGTGCAAATAAATGCACATGCCAGGCAGCAACAACCACATCAGGCACAAAATAAGACATGCTTTCTTCAAATTCACCACAATCTGCAGTGAACAGTGTTTGTGTGATTGATATTTCTAAATTTTGTGTTTTGAAAGGGAAACTAACAGATATGTGTGCAATAAGACCAGCTACAAAAATACCTCAGTACCCAAACTGGCATCAGCCTCTTCAGTAAATACAGCAGCAGCTTTTCCTTTAATCTGTCAACTGTTTTTGCATCCAGAGGAAAGGAAGTGCACCAGACTGATGAAACTGTAGAATATGTGGCTGTTTATGATAATATATTATACATCATTGTCTCACAACATAAATGTTTGATAGCAAAAGGAATCACAAGAACATGGTAGTGCAAGTCTGCTTTACATTCAGAGCTACATCACTACTGCACCTACACGCCACATTAACAGAAGAAAATCCCTTGAAAAACATACAAAGTTCTGCACAATTCTGTGCACAACTTTGCTTCCTGAGTGCCTCGTGGGGGGGAGGGGGGGGGGGTAGCTGAACGATCATTTGCAAAAACATACAGAGCATCCATAAATCACCAAGAGTACATTAGTCCAGCCCTCTCCATAGTTTCAGAAAACAGCAGACTCTGCTTGAATGAGCATCATTTCTGGATGTAGATGATGATGATGCACAGAGTGCCCACCAGTCCTAAGGCCTGGATGCCCAGGAACCAGAGCAGCAGCCAGAAGAAGATGATCACTACGGGCTCCACTATTTTGTCCCCAAAGTACATCTGGGTGAAGCCCACTCCCCGCAGACACTTGTTGAGCATACCAAACAGAGTCCCCATTCGCTCACAGTCATCCAGCTGAGGCTCTCTGGCAGTGGGGTCATCCACATGGGGCCATCTTGCGAGGGGATCAGTTTGAGGTTGTGGGCGGGTCTGACTGACAACAACCTGTGGAGACAAAGTTGTTGTCAGTTAGACTTTAGAATTCCAGCTTCAAATGGAGGTTCATGCACTGATAAGGGCTGTGTAATGAAAGGCTGAAGGAAAGGAAAGGAAAGGAAAGGAAAGGAAAGGAAAGGAAAGGAAAGGAAAGGAAAGGAAAGGAAAGGAAAGAAGGAAGGAAAGAAGGAAGGAAAGAAGGAAGGAAAGAATGATGCAGCAGGTTAGTCCATTTTGCTGAAACTTCATTGCAGCAACTCTAAATAATCCTCAGTAGTTTGTACGGCCCCCACGTGACTGTATGCATGCCTGACAATGCTGGGCATGCTCCAAATGTCCTGGAGGCTCTGACCAGGGCATCACTGCACTCACTCACCACCTGAGTCCAGGCACCAGGAGGAAGGACCACGGCTGCACCTAAAGATTATTTTGGTAGTCAAATAATCCGTCAATTATTTTAATCGATTAGTCAACGATTATTTCAATCTCCCCTCAGCTGTTCAAGCCGGCCCACCTGTTAACATCACCTTGTTCTCTTCTCACAATTAAAATGACCCATAAAAATACGAGTTTGAAACTAATCAAATGTATTTTAACATTAATGTGACCATCACATTAAATATCAAATAAACAATGCTTATTAAAGTAAATTAATTTCTATTTTAAATGAAAATATAATGTACAGATAAATAAAAATGGCCTCTGTCCAAAAGTTCAAAGAAGGCTTCAAATTAAATCATAAAGATTTTTCTGTGTAAAACAGCTGAAAAGTTTACAGATGATTCAGTTCATACAGAGGTTTATTATTCAGAATGAACGCTGATATTAATGTGAGACAACAAATAAGGAGCCACTGTAGCTGCTCCTGCTGTCCTTCGTTAGCTAACATCACTGAAATGGTGGCACTCAGCAAACATCATCATGAGAGCTTGTTTCTGACAGGTAAGCTAACAGAAACATTCCTGTAACATTAACAGGTATCAGCGATGCACTGACGTACCACCCAGAGCTGACCTCACAGCTGCAGAGCTGACCTCACAGCTGCAGAGCTGACCTCACAGCTGCAGAGCTGACCTCACAGCTGCAGAGCTGACCTCACAGCTGCAGGGTGCGGTTTTAAACGCTCAGCATCGATGCTGCAGTGGAAGGAAAGCTTTGCTCTGCACTCAACTTTACTTTGGTTTCACACCTTTGACAGCCTGTCTGCATTTGCTTTCATTTTCTCCACCATCTTTATGTTGTTCATGTTACGTTCTTCTTTGTTGGTATTGTTGTTATTGGCAGTAATGGAGACAATACTGCCACTATATCTTCCTGTAGTGTACTACAGTTACAAAAATCACGATAAATGGAAGAAAATGGATCAACATTAAAATTCCATGTCGACTGATTTTTGTAGTTGACGTCATCGATTAATGCTGATGAATTGTTGTAGCCCTACCGAGGACCTGCTGCAGCAGCACAGGGAATGGGAAAGGGTCCAAGGATTTCATCAGAGTCCTGACTGCCAGGCTCAATGATGCAGGCAACAATCTCCACGGCTTCTCCAGACCCTTTCAGGTCTGTCTGCTAGTTCTGGTATTCTATGGTAAAATCTGGCTGCACAGTGCTGGGCAGCGAGCACAGCGCCCACTAAAGGCCGTCCTCATGAAGACAGTTTCTGATAGTTTTCATTAACACCAAAGCAGCTGAGACGGATTCTCTGCTGACCGGGATCAATATCCTAGACGTTTAACTGACTAGATGTTACACTCTGATTAAAAAGCAGTGAATAATTTACCTGACATAAAACAGACGTTTGTTTTTTAAACTGATAACAATTCTGCTCATTAATCAAAACAGAGTAAAAACTAATCAGTCATTTATCAAACTGCACGTTCAAATTTAGACCTCTTCACTTACTCCCACCTCCGACTGACCTGTTGGACACACTGATATGCAGAACAGGCTCAGGTGCCAGCTGACCTGCTGCAGACAGACTGCAGTCTGCTTCACATGTGTGGCAGCTTCTTCTGAAGTCAGCAGGTACCTCCTGAGCAGGACAGCTGCAGACTAGAGGAGCACATCTGGTGGTGTCAGCCTTCCCTGACATATAGATCTAAGAAATGATGCTATATTATTATAGATTAATTATACATTAGGCTATGTAAGAGTATTTCAAATTATTGTCACTTTGTGAGTAAATCAAATACACGAGCTGGGCTTATTGGAATTACATGTATGATGCAGTTTCCTCCATAATGAAGCCTCAGTGGCTCTCTCCCTGCTCAGCTACCAAAGGTGCTCCTGAGATGTTTGCCTGTCACACCTGCCCGCCGCTCAGGTGCAGCCTCTGCACCACAGTAAGCTTTACTCGGGTACGACAGGCGGAAATGAGAGCAGATTTTTATGAGACATGAAGTAACACAGGCCCGACTGCATGACTGTACCGACCAGCTTACGGGCGTTTCACCTACCAAAGGCCTCCTCTGAGGGAAAGCTGCACAAAGCAGTACATTAGCGTAAGGACAGCTGTCAAAACAGATGCTAACTTCATATGATGGGCCATGTGGCGGCTCCTCTGATACCCCGGCCGTATGTAACCTCCCTGTGAGCTCCGGTTAACTTCACCGTGAAGTCTGAATACACCGATCTGATTGATGAGGCTCAGACGCTTCTGTTCACACAGCAACTAAACTTTTAACAACAAAAAAGCGTTAAACTGACTTCACAGTGGACCGACTCCCAAATGTTGCCCAACTCGGCTCTGCTCGCGACCATGTTAGCATGAAATCTTAAAACGGCGGCTACAGCTAGCTTAATCAAACGCCGCCTGTCCGTTTACCCGGTGCCTCTGGTGATGCCCTCCACCCTGGACAGGCTGAGGAGCCGGCCGTCTTCGGCTCTCTGTCGGTAGCTCTTCCAAGTCCCGTCGATGATAAACACGCTGGTCACTTACAGGCGGCGTTACAGCGGACATGTTTCCTGCTCCTGCGCTGACACCAACTTTTAACACTGAAAACATGCCGAGAGCCCGGCGCGCTCCCGACACCTCTCGGGAGCCAGCAGATTTTTTAGACGTGCCGACCATCTGACTCTGCCAAAAAGCGCCACCGACAGGCTAGGAAAGGAATGACAGCACTCACCAACAGGCTACAGTGCAGTATTCACACCCTGTTCTCCCGATGTGTGGGAATAATGCCCGAGCCGGTTATGGAAATGGTCGGGAAAACGTGTTTTAACTCCATCCATCCATTCGCTTCCGCTTATCCTGTTGCGGGGGGGGTGCTATCCCAGCTGTCATAGGGCGAGAGGCAGGGTACACCCTGAACAGGTCGCCAGCCTGTCACAGGGCTAACACAGAGAGACAAACAACCTTTCACCTATGGGCAATTTAGTGTAGCCAATTAACCCCAGTAAGTGCATGTCTTTGGAATGTGGGAGGGAACCGGAGTACCCGGAGGAAACCCACGCGTGGATGTTTTAACTCACCATATTAAAAAATACTCTGGGTAGAAACTCAGGGATTAATGTAAATATAATGTAAACATATCAAAGCAGCAGTCAGGTTTATTAACCAATACCAGCTTTCATTTGTATGTCATGAGGTGCCTCGCTCCTAATCTCTTATCATCATCAGATTTCATAAATCACTTTTCTCCCTAATAGTACGTGCTCCAGATAATCCAAAGATTGCAGATGGCCAGAAGTGAATCTCTGCAGCTTGGTAATCATGTTAAATGTTTCAGTGAACTGTTAACATTCCCATGGGAATCCTGCATGCGGCAACAGGGAAAGCACAAAGAATAAAACAAATGTTAGTTTCAGGCTGTGTGTAATGTCTCTCTCAGACTAATGTCCAAATGTTTCAGGCTGGGTGGAGTGATGTAGCTGTCACAGGGCAAAGGATGGAGCACACCCCGTCTATTGCAGGGCTAACAAACCAGTTAAGTTCACCACTTTCTCTGAACTGTGGGAAAAGCCAGAGCAGCCAGAGAGGAGCACTGCGCCCACAGAGAGGCCCGCCTGTAACATCAGGCAGGGGGACAAAGGCTGACGCTGACAGCACTAACCACAGTGCTCCTCCACCCTCTGCCTCTCATCCACCCCCACCCTCAACACTGTGTATGAAAAAGGACTGTTTCAGGCTTATGCTGTCATGTGATGTATAGGACTCTTTAAGAAGTAGTCCACAGGCTGAGGTGGTGGGGTCCCAGAAGGCTTGGGCTGGCCCTGATGTTTGCATGTGGTATTCTGACTTAAGTGTGGATCACATGCTGCTTGTAAGCGGTGTAATCCCTGCTAATCTGGGATTCGTTTTCACTCTGCACCTTGGAAACAACCTCAGACAGATATGGAGATCCCAAAGGCCCGTGTGTTTGCAGTGGTCATTTGGTAAAGGATGGATCTGCTCGTCCTCGTTCACATTTTGCAGTCGCTGTTGTTGGCGGTGCGTTCCTGTCCGTCCTTATGTGCCTGCACAGATGGGAACAGTGGAATAGCAGAGCTCAGGTTAAGTGAGGCTTTCATGTGTGTGTTTCTGTGTGCATGCAGTCTGTTACTAAATGCTCTTTGCTCGCGTTGTTTCCCATATTGCAAAAGAAAACTATAATATTTTCTGACCTGTGCATATAATTTAACTGCAGCACTCTTGTGGCAACTGAATATCAGTAGTGAACAGCAGTGTTACTCTATAAGATTAAACACTCCTATTTTTGTTCTCCATTAGATTCCCATTAGATTTGTTGTGTAACAAATTGTGGTGGTTTGTCACACACATCCATTTTATGTAGGAATGTGCTCTGCAGGAACAAAACGTGCAGTAAAGGGCTAAAGGTCACGTTTCTAGCTTGCAGGAACTGCCTCAGCTGATATTGTAGTAAAGTGGTACAAACAAGCATTTCTGATCATTTTTCATTTTCTTGTCCAGAAAAATACTCAAGCTACAATATCTGTACATGAGGTAAAACCTCGAGCTTGTATGTGGATTTATTCTCCCCACTTTGGACAGAGCTAAGCTGCCATGCTCGCCTGTTTTTAAGCTCATAGGTTAATGGCTATAGTTCCGTGCTTTGGCATAACGTTGTTCTTCTCATGTCCATCGCAGCACAAAAGCAAATAAACACATTTCACAACATGTCCACATGCTGTTTTAGCAGTGTAGTTTGTGCAGACATTACTGGAGCTCGGGTACCAGTGTATGTTGGGTAGTTGCCGCCATGCAAAAGCAAAACAAAGATAGAGACCCAAAGGTAATGAGGAGGAAGGCAAAGGAGTATTATTAGGAGGGGTTAATCCTCATGAATGCTCAGGTCCTCATCCGTTTACTCCAAACCCCTCTGTAGTGAGCACCTGGACATCAACATTCAGAATTATAAATAGCTTCAATTCAGCCGTGTGGGGCTCAGTGCGGCACTCTCAGCCACTGAGCCAGGACTCTGTGATACATGTTTGCATCGCTTGTGCTGCAAAAGACACTTACTTTCTTTTAATTGATATTTAATACAGAACTACATACACACTTATAACTGATAAGCACTTTGGCTCAGTCAGAGTAGAAAAAGGCTATATAAAGAACTAGTCCATATTTAATACTGCCCTGTAATAATATCCTTACATGCTCTGTCTTGTTTGTTGCACTAAACTGTGCAATGACTCTTAAGATCATTCAGACCTGAAGTACTTTATTAGTCATTTGTTATGGTACAATATTTCAGCAGCAGTTGCAGGAGCCTGTGGTCTCTTTGTTCTGCACTGATACCAGTCAGAGGTAGCCTCTAGAAGTAAACTGCAATCACACTGTCATATTTCATTAAAAAAAAAAAAAATAAATAAAATATATATATATATATATATATATATATATATATATATATATATATATATATATATATATATATATTTATATATATATATATATATATATATATATATTTCATGAATTGGTTTGCCTAAAACAAAAACATAAAGATGTTGTTTGTATGAGCAATGTTGCAGCAGCCCTGCAGACTTGAACCATGTAATAGTCAGATGTGTGTCTGAAGTGTAATGCTAGCACCCAGTCAGGATCACACTGTTGCATTTCAAGAGCTGTTTTTTAAACAAAAGAATAAAGACTTTCTTTGATTCTAGCTTTCTGCCATGTAGTTATCGTCAGGATAACTGCCACACCTCAAGTGTGTGACGCAGCAAAAGCTCTAAGACATGTAATCACAATAGTTAAGTGTGCTATAATTATAACTTAGCAGTATGCTTTGATCACACCAACATCCATCCATCCATCCATTTTCTCCCACTTAACTGGGTCAGGGTCATGCCCCCCCTCCCCCCACTGAGGTGTTCCCCGGGGCCTCCTCCCAGTAGGACATGCCTGGAAGAACCTCACCCAAGAGGCGTTCTAGTCAGATGCCCGAACCACCTCAACTGGCACACTAGGCGAGGGTACGAATGTAGACTGCCCAGTTAACTGACAGCTTTGCTGTTATGCATCACTGCAGCCATGGCCCCTATCTGTCAATCTCCTGCTCCCCTCTTCTGCCACTTGATAACCCTCGATATTTAAACTCTTCCACTTGGGTCAGCAACTTGTTCCTGACCCGGAGTAGGTACTCTACCACGGCCTCAGATTTGGAGGTGCTAATTCTCATACCTGCCACTTCATACTTCGCTGTGAACTTCTCCAGTGCAAACTGGAAGGCTCCACCTTTTGAAGACAATAGGACCACATAGCCCCAAAAAGCAGAGAGGAGGACACAAGGTGGCTACGCCTAGAAATTCTGTCCATAAAAATTACAAGCAGATGTTCGGGGTGGCTGTGGCTCAGGAGGTAGAGCATGCCATCTACTAATTGGAAGGTTGGTGGTTTGATTCCTGGCTGCTCCAGTCTGCCTGCCAAAGTATCCTTGGGCAAGACGTTGAACCCCAAGTTGCTCCCAGTATATTCGTCAGAGTATGAATGTTAGATAGAAAAGTGTGTGTGTGTGTGTGAATGTAAGTGTGTTGTATAAAGGGCTTTGTGTCCTCAAGTACAGTAAAAAAGTGCTATGTAAGAATGTCAGGGTGTGTTTTGTATTTGTGAAGGAAGACACCTAAAATGCTTTAGTTTAAAAATAAAACATTTAATATATTAAAGAATCAGAAGAAAAACGTGTACACGGGCAATCAGTTCAGGCAGTCACAGGCCTTCTTAACAGCTGCCAGAAGAGCGCAGCTTTAAGCTTAAGCTAAACATAACAATTTTATACTACATGCACTATCAATTCAAAAACAGCTGGAGAGAGCCGTGGTTTAGACTTGGCCCTCCCAGATTGGTTCGTCCAGTGGCTGGTTCCAGCATCATGGCACAAGCTTCTCCAATCAGCAATAAAAGCTCCATAAAGACACACACACCTTCCCCTCTCACATGTTCCTAATCATGCAGTTCTATTCTCCTTAGCAACAGAGTGCAATAACCTACACACACCCTTCCCTCCTTAGACACATATGTTCATATTTTGGCAAAACCTTTGAGGATAAGGTAACTATCACTATTGATCATTTTAATTCGACTACTGATTAAACATTATTGATTCAAGTATTAATTTATCATTTAATCAACTACAATCAGAGGTAGCCTCTTTTCAGGGAGCTTTTAGGCTGTCCTAAAAGCTCCCTGAAAAGCTTTCAGCTGATCCAAAATGCTGCAGCTAGAGTACTGACAGGGACTAGAAAGAGAGAGCAGATTTCTCCCATATTGGCTTCTCTTCATTGGCTCCCTGTTAAATCTAGAATAGAATTTAAAATTCTTCTCCTCATATACAAGGTCTTGAATAATCAGGCCCCATCTTATCTTAAAGACCTTATAGTACCATATCACCCCAATAGAGCACTTCGCTCTCAGACTGCTGGCTTACTTGTGGTTCCTAGGATACTTAAGAGTAGAATGGGAGGCAGAGCCTTCAGCTTTCAGGCCCCTCTTCTGTGGAACCAGCTTCCAGCTTGGATTCAGGAGACAGACACCCTCTCTATTTTTAAGATTAGGCTTAAAACTTTCCTTTATGATAAAGCTTATAGTTAGGGTTGGATCAGGTGACCCTGAACCCTCCCTTAGTTATGCTGCTATAGGCCTAGTCTGCTGGGGGGTTCACATAATGCACTGTTTCTTCTCATTCACCTTATTTACTTTGTTTATACTCCACTCTGCATTTAATCATTAATTGATATTAATCTCTGGCTCTCTTCCACAGCATGTCTTTTCTCTCCCCTCAGCCCAACCGGTCGCGGCAGATGACCCCCCCTCCCTGAGCCTGGTTCTGATGGAGGTTTCTTCCTGTTAAAAGGGAGTTTTTCCTTTCCACTGTCGCCAAGTGCTGCTCATAGGGGGTCGTTTTGACTGTTGGGTTTTCTCTGTATTATTGTAGGGTCTTTACCCACAATACAAAGCGCCTTGAGGCGACTGTTTGTTGTGATTTGGCGCTATATAAATAAAATTGAATTGAATTGAATTGAATTGAATCAGTCCCCGGAAAAGGAAACAAACACACATCATGGGGTAGTTAGGTTAAAAAAAGTCATCTTTTTTGTGTGTGTTGAATCAGAGACACATCTAAAACCTGCAGGACAGCGGCCATCGAGGCCTGGAGTTTAATACCCCTGAAGTAGTAATTTATTTGTCTGCATACAGCTGCACATGCATGTTCAGACCATTTTTACTGTTGCAACATAGGATATATGCACAATGTACATAACTTGTTATTCTCCCAGAGTTATATTTATTTTTATTGCATGCTTAATTTTATCTATTTTATCTATTTTTTGGTATTTTGACATCCAGTGTGGGCAGCAAAGTAAAAATTTCATTGTACAGGGAAACTTCACTGTGCATATGACAATAAAGTTTTGAAACTTGAAACTTAGTGGATCATGTGCCCTTGGAACAAATGATGTATTTTTTCTAGGGGTGGAACTCGATTAAAAAAATTAATCTAATTAATTAGGAGCTTTGTAATTAATTAATCGAAATTAATCGCATTTAAATATTTAACATGAGAAATATTAATTTAAGTTTGGTTGATGAATGAATCAATATACATAAGCTTAAACTTCAAAATGTTGTTTATTTTCCCACCAGTCTACTACACAGACCAACAAAGGGTGGAAGTGCTCCTGTGATAAGCAAACACCTGAAATTAAAGTTAAGCATCATAACTGGATAGTTTTATTCAACATTAATGTCTCACTTAATATAGTTGGAAATTAATCATTCTCTCAGCTGTATTCCTTGATGTTGAAACGTGTTATGCTTGTTTTAACAGCTTATTTTGAATTAAAGACTTAAAATTAAACCACAAAAAGGAGAAAAAGTTCATTCTCCGTTTAACCAGCTGCTTTTACACAGCTGTGCTTCGCACTCACGGTTGCTAGGCGACATGAGCTACGCAGAGGTGAGGGCAGGTGACGCTGATATGAAGGCTAGCTGCTCACTTCCGGCCTTTGCGGTCTACGTGGGCTGCGAAGGACGTGGGCCGGGTCCTTCGAACGATGCGGCCGCTGAATTTTTGACATCGTGCGTCGATATAATCTGTATGCCTGGAACTCGTGCACTGAGAAACGTTCCACGGTGCAAAGTGTGATTAAAATGCGTTAAAATTTTTAATTCGTTATTTTCCCCATAATTAATTAATCGAAATTAACGCGTTAAAGTCCCACCCCTAATTTTTTTCACATCTACAGTGGCATCAGCACTTGCACTGCTCCCATTCCTGCAGTAGTGACTGCGGCTGCTGATGGTGCTGGTGGTGGGCCTGTAGATGTTCCTGTGGCTAATTTAATGAAAACTACAGGTAGTTATACAGCATAGATATAAGTAACTGTACTTACTCATTTAGATGACATCACCATCAGTGAAGCACACTGCTTCCTAGGCTTTGACTGTATTTCCAAATGCAAACCTTGGGCCTAGCAGTGTGGGCTAAGACCAGAATTACTCACATGTCCCACACCTGGTCATCATATACTTGTGATCCTAATGCACAAAACAGGAACAAACCATGCCATATTAATTGTATTAACTGACATAGTATTATATTTATGGTGAATTACTGACCATTTATTGATTACTGACAACAGTACATTACTGTCATTGCAACTTACCCACAGTTGGCTCTTGTGCTACATTTAATATTTTCTGACAGTTTGTACAGCAACATGCTGTGATATCAGGTTGACTCTCTGTTCCTCATAGAATTCAGTTGGTGCATAATTTATGAATCAGTTCATATGCAGAACTTGTCAGAAGAGCAATACAGTAATCCCTCACTTATTGCGGGTGTTACGTTCCAGGACCACCCGCGATAAGTAAAAATCTGCGAAGTAGGGACGCTATATTTATTTTAATACTTATACATTATTTTAGTAGTTATACACTATTTTAAGTTTTTATAAACCCTCCCCACACACTTATACACCAAATATATACATTACTGTACAACATGTACTACGCATGTGAAGAACAAGTACCGCAAAAACCCGCGAAACAGCAAAAATACTGCAATAAATATTTTACATTAATATTGACTGAAAACCTGCGAAACAGCGAGTCCGCAAAAAGCGGTAAATATTTAGTTGCTGCCCTTACTCTGTACCAGCAGCAGTATACTGCCTCCCGTTGCATCAGGGACTGTTTGTTTGAGGTTCCATGCTGTTCCTCCAGAGGCAGGATCAGATTAGTGGTCTCTGCCCCTGTAATTGAGCACCTGTGGTCCCTACTCCAGTTATTCACCTGTTGGCAGTTATGTGGATTAAGATGCTGGCTATAAAAGATGGAAGCTTCTGTCAAGCCGATGCTAGATTGTCGCATCGATAGTGGTAACACAAAGCTCGGCTCCCTCTACAAACTTTCACCCACTCAGATTGGTCTTGGTTCCGCTGCTCATGTTTTCCTTCCTCTCTCCAGCTCACCAGCGGCAGCCTTGGAGCAAAGAGAGGAGGAGTGTGTGGAAGTCCAGTCTGACCTGCTCACTGGTTCTAAGGACTGTGTTTCTTTTGATTACAATAAAAATTTATTTAACTTCACTACCTTGCTTTGCACTTGTGTCCAGGTTAATAGACAGAGCTTAACACAACAATCTGACCAGAAATGGATGCAGTAGACATGGTCTCAATAACAGTGTTGAATGAGGTGAGGGATCTTATCGCCCAGCTTTAACTGACTCCTCCTACAGATTTCATCAGATCAATATGATATTCAATGCGTTCAATCTTAAGAACTTGATGATTTTAAATTATAAAGGATTTGGGTTTTTGACAAAAGGCGTGCTTGTGGCCGCATACCAAAGTTCGATCATTCACCACAGGACACCATATTGTCACATATCAAGTATACATTGTCCAATCTGTCCCAAACTTCACATGCTTCATGAGACTGTGCGTGAGTCTGGACACATCTATGTTCCAGCATTGCATCACACTCATAACGCCACCTAGTGGGAACAGGAAATCAGTAGTAGACTGATAATCAACATCCCATGAGCATTAGATTTTCAATGCTGTTGCAGGCATTACATCCAGCATCATGACGTGTAATTGGTGGGCACTTGCCTACGCCACCTAGTGGGCACAGGAGACATTCAGTGGCCAAATTAGCCTACTGGGCTAACAACATCCAGGTGAGTCGGTAAGGCTCCCGATCGTGGCAACCTCCAAGTGCAGCACCGCTCGTCCACACCACGGCTCAATGTGCGCCCAGGTGCAAAGGCCCAATCATCACTGCTCGCAGCTTTAATCTATTTTAATTGCAAGTTTAACTAGAGATGCAAAGATGTCAATACCATTCTTGGAATCTAACTCATCCTGCAAATGTTCATTCAAGCCCTGGCAAAAAGCACCTCTTAAAGCATCATTATTCCGGTTAGTTTCAGCTACCACAGTGCAGAAATCACCAGAATAATGAGCTACAATGTTTTTGACGTAGGTTTAGTATGCCAGCTGGGGCGTGATCAAAGAAGGATCAAAGATGGCCTTGAATTCCCTCAAGAAATCATGACACTGTTTTTATTTACATTTTACACAGCATCCCAACTTTTTCAGAATCTGTGTTGTATCACTTACTAAATTACGCTGTCAATCACTGTATATTGCTGTGTGAAAAACTTTCTTCTCATTCAAAATCATCACCTCTCAGAAAAACCCTCAACATTTGGATGTATGTGGTTGACATTTAAGCTTTTTGCAGTGTCATCAGGTTTGTTTAACATACTGTCAATCAAACCTTTAAGCAAAAAGTGAATCACCTGTCAAACTGGTGTGAAATGCACCAAAATCTCAATTAGCCATGGTCATATGATTTGGGTATTTTGAACCACACTTCATAAACTTGATACAGCATCAAAACATCAGTATCAAGCATCCCTAACCTTTGCGCCTTTGGATTTTTTTAGGGGTGACTGTGGCTCAAGAGGTAGAGCAGGTCATCTACCAACTGAAAGGTTGGTGGTTAAATTCCTGGATGCTCCAGTCTGCATGCCAAAGTATCCTTGGGCAAGATACTGAACCCCAAGTTGCTCTCCAATGCATCCGTCAGAGTATGAATGTCTGTGAATGTTAGATTGTAAACACTTGGCTGTAGAGGGAAGTGCTTGTCTGAATGGGTGTGCAAGTGTGTTATGTAAAGTGCTTTGAGTGCTCAGCTAGAGTAGAAAAGCACTAAATAAGAACTAGTTCATTTTCATCTTTTGTTACCTTTTTTGGACCTACCTCAGCTTTAACAATGAAGCCTGCCTTTTGTTCTACGTGTCATCCCGGTCTGCATTTGGGTCCCCTCTCCAACTGAAATATAACAAAGATTATATTTAATCATGGAATTAAGCATACTAAGTGACTGACTGCTCCACATGTATACATGCACACAAGTGTGGTTTACAAGTTCAGCCTTTCACTGAATAATAAAACAATAAAGGCAGTCCAGATGGGATATAATAATAAAAGAGTCAAAACCAAGAACCACTGTACATAGACATCATACATTTGGATGCCTGTACAACTGGTGTTTTCACAAAGAATATGTGGCACAATAACCAAAATGTCATGTTGCTAGCTCTTGTAATTAAGAAGTTTAGAGATCAAAAAGCTAGAAAAAATAAATTGACATAAAAATCTTCACATAACCCTTATGTACTTCTATGGGGCTCACAACAGTTTCAAAGTATGAAGGTAAAATTTTGCACTGCTTCATTTAACAAGTCCTCCAATTCAAACAACATTATCAGACGGAGCTGAGCCATTGAGTGTTTACAAAATGAATGCCCCTACAGGTGGCAGGAAACAACACAATCTGATATTGTGATGTAGTGTATAAATTGCAGGCCACTTTTTAGAATAGCATTTTGTGTCTCATGCCAGTGTGTAACGTTTAAAAGAAAACTGAATAACTGTAAATTAAAAATTGTGTCTTTTGCCAGTCGTCTGAATTCACAGCAGCTCCAAGATCCAAAAGTGGCAATGGTATGCTGCTCCTGGATTGTGGCATTTGCCAATGTTACAACGGCCAACTGCTCACCAAAAGTGGCCAATTGCAGTGCTGAAATGCTATGTTGGTCTGTATGTTGCTTGGCAGAAGTGGCCAGTGGTGTGTCACTTTGAGATTGTGGCATTTGTAAATGCTGCAACAGCCAACAGATCCATAAGTCAATTTGCTATTCCTTTAGGTAGGTGCTCCAGGAGCAGTCTGCTGCTATTGCCAGATGGTAGTCTATGCTTTTGCATTTTGGAAGTCATTTCTTCCACTTATCCAGGGCCAGATCACAGGAGCAGGAGCCTATGCAGTGAAGCCCAGACTTCCCTCTCGTAGGTCACCTACCAATCGGAAGGTTGGCAGTTTGATTCCTGGATGCTCCAGGCTGTATGCTAAAGTATTCTTGGGCAAGATACTGAACCCCAAGTTGCTCTCTGATGCAAGCGTTGGAGTATGAATGTGTGTGAATGTTAGACAGTTAAAAAAGCACTTAGCTCAGTTACACATGGAAGTGGTTGTATGAATGGGTGTGAAATGGGTTAACGTGTTGTATAAGCACTTTGAGTGCTCAAATAGAGTAGAAATGCGCTATATATACAGGGGTATGTAAAAGTTTGGGCACCCCTGATAATTTTCATGATTTTCCTTTATAAATCATTGGTTGTTTGGATCAGCAGTTTCAGTTAAATCTATCATACAGCAGATGAACACAGTGATATTTGAGAAGTGAAATGAAGTTTACAGGATTTACAGAAAGTGTGAAATAATTATTTAAACAAAATTAGGCAGGTGCATAAGTTTGGGCATCCTTGTCGTTTTATTGATTTGAATACCTTTATAACTAATTATTGGAACACAAAATTTGTTTTGTAAGCTCATTGACCCTTGACCTACATAAACAGGTGAATCCAATTATGAGAAAGGGTTCAGGTGGCCAATTGCAAGTGTTTCTCCTCTGAAGAGCGGCAACATGGGAGCCTCAAAACAACTCTCAGATGAGCTGAAGACAAAGATTGTTCAACATCATGGTTTAGGGGAAGGATCCAAAAAGCTCTCTCAGAGATTTCAGCTGTCAGTTTCCACTGTGAGGAACATAGTGAGGAAATGGAAGACCACAGGCACAGTTCTAGTTAAGGCCCGAAGTGGCAGGTCAAGAAAACTCTCAGATAGGCAGAGAAGGATGGTGAGAACAGTCAGAGTCAACCCACAGAGCAGCTCCAAAGACCTACAACATCATGTTGCTGCAGATGGTGTCACTGTGCATCGTTCAACTATTCAGAGCACTTTGCACAAGGAGCGGCTGTATGGGAGAGTAATACAGAAGAAGCCTTTTCTGCACACACGTCACAAACAGAGTCACTGAGGTCTGCTAAAGCACATTTGGACAAGCCAGCTTCATTTTGGAATAAGGTGCTGTGGACTGATGACACTAAAACTGAGTTATTTGGACATAACAAGGGGCGGTATGCATGGTGGAAAAAGATCACAGCATTCCAAGACAAACACTTGGTACCCACAGTAACATTTGGTGGTGGTTCCATCATGCTGTGGGGCTGTGTGACCAGTGCAGGTACTGGGAATCTTGTTAAAGCTGAGGGTCTCATGGATTCCAGTCAATATCAGCAGATTCTTGAGAACAATGTTCAAGAATCAGTGACAAAGTTGAAGCTGCACCGGGGCTGGATACTTCAACAAGACCATGACCCTAAACACTGCTCAGAATCTACTGAGACATTCATGCAGAGGAACAAGTACAACGTTCTGGAACGGCCATCTCAGTCCCAGACCTGAATATTATTGAAGATCTGTGGTGGGATTTAAAGCGGGCTGTCCATGCTCGGAACCATCAAACCTGACTGAAAGAAGAATGGTCCAAAATACCTTCAACCAGAATCCAGACTCTCAGTGGAAGCTATAGGAAGTGTTTAGAGCAGGGGTCTCAAACTCGCTGGCCCCCTACTTCCGGTCCGTGATTTGATGTCAAAAATAACATACAATTTGGCCCTTTAAGTTACTTTTTTGACATTTTTCTTTCCCCTCCAATTAAGAGGAGTTAGTAAAATGTTTATCGCTGATTGATAGCTTGACATTTATCGAGGATTTATATCTAATTTTATCACAGATTGAATGGGGTAAAAGGATCAGTTCAATTAGTGGAGAAAATACTAAGCTGCATGCGTATTAGGTACTGTTAACTAAAACTAATGCATTCAAATACAGTAATTCTATCTTAGATCCTGTTATTTACTATCGAGCAAGTATTCTGTGTTGCTTTTATTTTAATATTACACATTTGGCTTTATATTATATAGCGATACCCATATATATGGTACCTATGCCATTTGTTTATTATTTATTATGGTTTAATCCTCATAAGAGTATAAAGTATGTTATGTTGTCATTATCTAATTTGTAAGTTGTTGTAATATTAATGAGAATTGGTCCTCTTACATTTTTACAGATGAAATATCTGCTGACTGGACCTGCACTTCCTGCTTTACAAAATTTTATATTGAGGCAAGAATTTCCCCATCCTGCAGCACATGGCAGCCATACATTATCCATGCCACCAAGCAGTCGGAGGCCTTCAGAGCCAAAAGCAGCTGCATGCCATACCTTCATGTGGTCACGAGCATTTGTTCATCTTGGCTAAACTCTTACTCATTCTTTTTCACCTTCATATCAATATGATAAGATGGACAGCAACTGCAGAGAGATGAGAGGAGGAGGCTGCGGGTCCAGAGAAAAGATAGGGGGCTGCAACTTTAGAGAGAGGAGAAGGAGGTGCAGCACTAGACAGGAGGAGGCTGCAGATGCAATAGTAGCAATTATCACTGTGACATCGTGGTTTGTGAGTGAGCTTTACTAAGCCCTTTTTAGTCTTGCTTAGTGTAAAATTTCTGGCTTGCTCAATCTATTAAAGTGATGTTATTCTCTCATTTAGACACAGATTGGTTTTACATTATTATTCTCCACAAGTTTATTCAGATATTCTCATGATAGTGATCAAGCCACAAGGTGTAACATTTCTGTAGATTACTCAGTAGTGCTATATACTGCCTCAGGTTTGATTTTGCTCTTAACTTGGCAGCTATATTCTGATCAGTGCTTTGACATTTACTAATTAGAGACTGTAGTAAATGGATCCGACCATATATAAACTGGGGCCGGATTACCCGTCCGGAGTGATGCTGGAAAATGTATTATGACTTATTGAGGTAGTCATTTCTTCTTTCTTGTGCATATATGCATGCATCTCCCTTGCTTTGGAGAAGCTTATAGAACACTGCTGTTGTGTAATAAGCTCAAAAGAAAAGCTTCTAGAAGCAGCAGATCTTGTTAACATTTTATTAAAACTTGAACTGTAATCATTGTTGGTGAGTCTCATTGATTAGAATTGTCAGAGACTGTCTTTATGAAGATAAACCCGTTAAGCTGAATTATAATCACATTATATGTATGCATTACAAATGTTTCAATCTGTAATATATGTAAAATTGTAGGCCAGTGTGAGTGAAGGAAAGTGTAATATGCATATAAGCCATTGTGGATGGCTGTGGCTCAAAAGTTCGAGTAGGTCATCTTACCTTCAATCCCTGGCTACTCCGGTCTGCATACCAAAGTATTCTTGGGCAAGACAGTGAACCCTGAGTTGCTCCTGATGTTAGAAATGGAAATGAATGAGCACTAACACATAGAAGAAGTGCTTATGTGAATGGGTGAATGAGACATGTTGTGCTTTGAGTGCTTGAGCAGAAAAACGCTATAACAACCTGTCCATTTACCATATAAGGTGTCTGGTGATTTTTGAGAGGTGTGTGTGCCTTTGGGAACAGCAATTAAACACATTTGGGAAGAAGATGAAGTCATTTTCTTTAATGGAATGACTTAAGATACCTGTAGTATCCAGCCAAAGTGGATAGTACGTCACATGGCTCCAGCCACAGCTTTCTCCTGGTGTAGGATAGTGCAGGAAACTACTGTTAACCAGTCAGTGCTTCCTCTTTTAAAAACACAAGTTAAACTCATGTACAGGCCACACAAGACACAAGGCAGTATGGGAACACACTGCCTCTTATTTGTGTATTTTTTTAATGGCCGTTGGTAACAAGTGTGTGTTTGTTATTGCTTTTCCAGAGTGCAACTTAGAAATCTTCCCAATAAAGAAACTGGGGACCGAGTGAAATATAAAGGTTGGTATGACCTTAAGTCTCCTAATGCAGCTGCAAAACAAAACATTTTGATTATTCCATTATGCAAGATACCTGGTGCTATGGACAGCCAAGTAAAAGGACATTCCTATCTTTCAGTACAGACCTCGCCAGAACTAAACAGTCATGGTTTTGAATGGGTGTTCCAGAACATATTTATATGAAATTTAGAATAGTCCCATTGGTCTAATACTGTGGTGTGAGTCTTTACTGTGCCACATAACAACAGTAATGGGATTTCCTACACATACTTTGACAGCATTGGCCAAAGTGTAGCATTGCCCTATACACATATGTCTTTACACTGAGTCCATTAGTAACAGAAAAGCCTTCAAACCACTCCTGCTTCTTTACAAAGAATGATCAAAATACCTCTTAAATACATTTTATGAGTACGCCTACTAGACCTCATATCACTGGATATGAGGTAATGCTTAGTGAACTAAACTAGGTGGAGAAGCAAAATGCAAATATATTATAAAAGCAAACATGTTTGGTACAACAATGCATTCAGATTATTTCCATTTGCAAAAACAAAAACCAGACATGACAGAAATTTAAAAAAAAAAATAGGCGTAGAGGCAATTTCCTCTGTTAAATTTCTACCCAACTGTAGCTTGGTTCAAATGTACTCAAACCCACACAAAAACTTTTCTTTATGGTTTAAAATTTCCCCATATCCCCATATTTCATTTCCTTTAACTGCTTCTATGTAAAGCTCTTCAATTTACCATTGCATATGAATTATGTCCTTTAAACATGCTTGCTTTACCTTTCCTAGCAATTACTAAATAGTCTCATTACCGTATTTTTCGGACTATAAGTCGCTCCGGAGTATAAGTCGCACCAGCCAAAAAATGCATAATAAAGAAGAAAAAAACATATATAAGTCGCACTGGACTATAAGTCGCATTTTTTTGGGGGGGGGTTATTTGACAGAATCCGAGACCCAGAGCAGAAATTCCATCTTGAAAGGCAATTTAAAATAATAATGGATTAAAGAACAGGGCGAACACGGTTACGCCTACGTTATGCTAAAGTAACACATTCAGCTACATGACGCACAACGAACAGAGTACGTGTCTGGTATGTTAACCTAACATTAACAGTTATTCAGATAACCATAGTATAAAGAACATACTAACAAGTTAACCAAACCATCAATCCATTGAATTCTTCATCCTCTGTGTCACTTCTAAACAACTCCGCACACTCCGTAGGTAGACGAAGCGCCGCTTCCTCTTCTGTGTCGCTTTCGTCAGACTCGTCAGCTGCAATTCCAATTATTCCGGCCTTTCTGAATCCCGACAGGATGGTTTTGGTTGTCACTGAAGCCCATGTTTTCTTGATCCATCCAATGACTTCCAGGAAAGTTGTGTGGCGCATTCTCCCAGTTGCCGTTAAGCTGTGCTCTCCATCCATCATCCACTGCGCCCACAGGTTACGCAAGACTGCCTTAAAGCTCCGGTTCATGGAGATGTCAAGTGGCTGGAGTATTTTGGTTCATGTGTTATAAATTTCACATATAAGTCGCTCCGGAGTATAGGTCGCACCCCCAGCCAAACTATGAAAAAAAGTGCGACTTATACTCCGGAAAATACGGTATTTTCAAAAACCGTAAATACATGTTAATTTGTTTTGCACAGGGAATAAGAATTCCCGTCACTGGCAGAATTTGTGATTGCTTTTGCTGTTTGAATCAAGTTTGAGTCAACATACTGTTTGGATTCCTCCATCAGCTGATGCAATGACTGTGGCTGTGGTGACTGGCTGTAAATAATGCAGCCCAACTGTTCTCTGCACCCCTTACAGGACACGTAGCTGAACACTCTCTGTAATATCTGTTTCAGCTTTGCTTACACAAGGACAGATGCTTTACCACCTTATACCATAATACCTAAAGTCATTCTATAATTAGGCTCCTTATTGTATCATATTACATTTTGATTCATTGATTTCTTTACTTTCTTGTATTTTCTATTTAATTGGCTGCTGTAGATGTTAGATTCAACTCACTGTCATTGTGCACACAAGGCACACAACGAAATGATCATTCCAGATCACTCATCCAGAGACGAGCATCTGCGGTCATGCAGCCAGAGACCGGCGCTACCGTTAGGCAATGTGGTTTAAGTGTCTTGCCCAAGGGCACAACACAGTGCAGGGACAGGGACTCGAACTGGCAACCTTCTGGCTGCAAGGCAAGCGCCTACCCACTGCGCCACTGCCATTGAAACTGGACTACAGTAGTTTTCTGTCTTTTGTGATAAATAAAATATTTCTTATCTTGTATAGATGCATGCTTAGTCATCCAGGTAAGGAAATCCCAGAAAGTTGATTCTGTTCATCTGGACACACTGTTTTCAGTGGGAGAAAATTTTGTCACTCATCGAAGTGATTTTCTCAGTCTCAATTGACTGCAGGTTTCCGCAACCTTATAAACATTACAGTTGCATAATGACTGAAATTATCACCATTGCCTAACAATGGGCCATGAGGTCAGTTTGATGATCATTAACATGCAAAATGACATGAACAGCTGGACATGAATGCCTGGAATCACAGCACTGTAGGATCATGAAAGATTAGGCCTTAGGCCTGCTCCTCGGTTCAGAGATGCTCATTTCGTGTAAATGACCTCCTTGACTCTCTGCTCAAACCCACATTCCTCCCTGTCCAGGTTGTGCACATTATCACCGAAAGAGTGGTGGAAATAGGTTGCCCAGTTCTGGCCTGATGAGGTAGCTCTGCACTTAATTAGGTTAGGATAGATTACTATTCAGTGCATTTGTGAAAGCTGTACAAATTTTCCCTTTTTTATGTCTTTTTCATTAAAAGAGATGAACTGATCGTCAACTTAAAAAGCTTTAAACATGGATAGCCTTTTACAGGTTGTTAGGTGACAATATAAATGCTGTCTGTGTCAAATTACATGACCATATTTAAAGAAATCACTAAATATCCAAATTTATGGATTGTGATTTCTTTCCTCATCTAAAACAATTCTGTGATTTACTGATCAGAATTTACAGTACCAGTCAAAAATTTGGACACAATT
This sequence comes from Amphilophus citrinellus, assembly GCA_013435755.1. NCBI lineage: Eukaryota > Metazoa > Chordata > Actinopteri > Cichliformes > Cichlidae > Amphilophus > Amphilophus citrinellus. Next base: position 30,428,954 of record CM024209.1, on the reverse strand, counting down.
TCTCATTCAATGTTTTTTTTTTTTCCCCCTCTACAGTATAAATGAATACTGAAGTCATCCGGACTATGAAGGAACACAGAAGGATGTATGTAGTAAACTTAAAAGTGTTAAATAAACCAAATATATGTTTTAGATTCTTCAAAGTAGCACCTTTTGCTTTGATTACAGCTTTGCACACTCTGCGTTCTCTCAGTCAGCTTCATGAGGTCATCACCTGAAATGGTTTTCCAGCAGGTTTGAAGGAGTTCCCAGAGGTGCTGAGCACCTGTTGGCTGCTTTGCCTTCACTCTGTGGTCCAACTCATCCCAAACCATCTCAGCTGGGTTTAGATCAGGTGGTTGTGGAGGCCAGGTCACCTGATGCAACAACCCATCACCCTCTTTCTTGGTCAAATAGCCCTTACATAGATCAAAGGTGTGTTTGGGGTGTTTGTCCTATTGAAAAACAAATGATGGTCCCACTAAGCTCAAACCAGATGGGATGGCATGTTGCTGCAGAATGCTGTGGTAGCCATGCTGGGTAAGTGTGCCTTGGATTATGACCATTAATTGGTCACCTTTTTTCGCACTGGTGGTATTTGGTGCATAAATACCCGCTATTGACACTACATGAAGACTAGGCTGAGTTGGTGTCAGGCTAGATTTTTTTTTAGGTAGGTGTTTATACTACAGGGGATTTGTGCTTTGTTTATGAAAGCACTTGTTGCACTCCTGGAATTTGTCAGGTTTGGCATGTTGTGGAAGAGGTCCTGACTTGGTCCTCTGTTTGTGTATTGTTGAACATGGCTGACATTGCTGACTTTGTTGAGGCTCCAGCGGAGGAGCTGTTGGACAAGTACACTGAGGACCAGCTGTTAAAAGTAGCAGATCATTATAAGATTGAAATCTCTGACAAAAGGTTGAAGGATACTGTCAAAAGTATGTTGAAAGCAAATTTGAGTGAAAAAGGTGTGTTGCCTCTTGTTCAGGAGGAGGAGCTTGGTTCTCCTATTTTTGGTGGACGTCTCTCTGGTTTGGGTACTGGGTTGTCATTTGAGCAGCAGAAGGAACTGTTTGTGTTGCAGTTGGAGTATGATGCCAGGAGGCAGAATGCAGAGCATGAGAAGCAGTTGGCCATGGAGAGAATGCGGGTTGAGGCTGAGCAAGCCAAGCTGGCTGTGGAGAAATGCAGGCTTGATTTGATTAGAAGCGGGCAGCTGTCTTCTGAGAGTTCTGCTGGGCTGCAAGCACAACAGGGCTTCAGCCTATCATGCTCAAAGTCAGGGGGCTTTGGAGCATTTCCATCAGACACTGAAATCCCTGTTGCGGGCTTATTGTACTCAGTTGGGGGGAGATTGGGAAGAAGGGTTACCATGGTTGATGTTAGCAGCTAGGGAGGTCACACAGGAGAGCACTGGGTTTAGTCCTAATGACCTGGTGTTTGGCCATACTGTGCGTGGGCCGCTGTCTTTGTTGCATGATCAGTGGTGAGAAGCTGAACCACCTAGAAATCTTATTGACTATGTCAATGGTTTTAACTATAGACTGTTTGCGGCAGGGGAAATGGCAAAAGAAAATCTGGCCTTGACTCAGAGTAAAATGAAGAAGCTATTTGGTCAAGGGGCTGAGTGCCGACAATTCATGGCTGGGGACCAGGTCTTGGCCCTGTTGCCTGTGGAAAGCTTGCCTTTCCAGGCAAAGTTTACAGGTCCCCATGAGGTTCTTGAACAAGTATCTGAACAAAATTACACCATAGCCACCACTAAACGTAAGAAACCAACCCAGTTATGCCATGTGAACTTGTTAAAAATGCATTATTCCCGGTCGCCTGTCTCTTCTCGCGCTACAGATCAGTCAGGTTGTGTGGTTCCAGCATGTTCGGGGGGGAGAGTGTCAGTAGTCTTAGTTCCTCAGACTGTGGCACCTGACTTGGAGGACAGTTTACCCTGCCCTGACTCTGCTGCGGTGGAGGGATGTTTGAGGAATTCAGAGTCACTTTGTAAGCTACAGGTTTTGTTGGGACATCTGCCTGAGGCAAAGCAGGTGGACTTGTCTAAACTGATTAAGGAATTTCCATACTTATTTGGTGATACTCCCACTCAGACCCATGTTATAGAGCATGACATTGACGTTGGTGAGACCCAGCCAATTAGACAAAGGTTCTACCGTGTCAATCCTGAAAAACATAAACATCTGGAGGCTGAGGTGAGGTACATGCTAAGCAATGAAATTGCTGAGCCATCGTCATCAAGCTGGGTGTCGCCTTGCCTTTTAGTCCCGAAGTCAGACAATACCCCTAGGTTTTGTACTGACTTCCGCAAGGTGAATGCAGTTACTAAGCCAGATTCGTTCCCATTGCTGCGTATGGAACATTGTATTGACCAGGTAGGCCATGCCAAGTGTGTTAGTAAATTTGATTTACTGAAAGGGTATTGGCAGGTCCCATTGTCTGCACGTGCACAGGAGATCTCTGCATTCATTACACCAAATGGCTTGTATTCATACAAAGTCATACCTTTTGGCCTGCGTAATGCCCCAGCGACATTGCAGAGACTCATGAATAAAGTTTTGGGGGATCTGGAAGGATGTACGGTCTACCTTGATGATGTTGTTGTTTGGTCTGATACGTGGTCCTCACATTTACAGCGTATCCAGGCTCTGTTTGACCGTTTGGCAGATGCCAATCTCACAATCAACCTCCCCAAATGTGAGTTTGCTAAGGCGACCGTGACATACCTGGGGAGGGTGTTGGACAAGGTACAATTCACCCAGTGCAAGACAAGGTGAAGGTTGTGGAACAGTATCCTACACCCACCACAAAAAAGGAGCTGATGCATTTTCTGGGGTTGGTAGGATACTACAGGAGTTTCTGCAGGAATTTTTCTGAAGTGGTAGCCCCACTAACTGATTTGCTGAAAGGAAAAGTGACCTTTGTTTGATCTCCTGCCTGTCAACAAGCTTTTGAAAATGTGAAAACATTGTTGTGCAGTGCTCCGGTGTTGGCAGCCCCAAACTTTGACCGGCCTTTCTTACTGCAGGTGGATGCTAGCCACCTTCAGGAACTCAGGGTGAATCTCATCCACCCCAGGGGCCCTGCCACCAAGGAGTTGTTTGACCTGTTAACTGGCTGCTCCAAAATCAACAAAAACATCTGAAAAAGCATACCCAAATTTAATCAGCTGCTGTTCCTGAACTCTTTGGAGTACATGCAAAAGCTTGGTCTCTTTGTGAAGATGACAAGTTATATTTTTCATTTTTGCAGTCAAAAATGCTTTAACTGTAATGAGTATGTAGCTATTAAGTTTGGAACACAGAAAAGTTAGACAATTTTTGCCTCGCCTAGTTTTTTCATGTTTATTTTTATGTAACTACACACTGAGTGTTGAAGGTATGGACTGCAAAATAAAATGAGACTGTAGAATGAAGTCTTGTCTACTTGTATTTCAAATTTTATCAAAATAGCACAAAAACATACTGTTTTGGACAAGTTTTTGTGTTGACGTCCAGGCATTGTCCAACTGGTGCCATTTGGAGTGGCACCAATGGGACAATGCCTGATATACAAACTTCAATTCAATTCAATTCAATTCAATTTTATTTATATAGCGCCAAATCACAACAAACAGTCGCCTCAAGGCGCTTTGTATTGTGGGTAAAGACCCTACAATAATACAGAGAAAACCCAACAGTCAAAACGACCCCCTATGAGCAGCACTTGGCGACAGTGGAAAGGAAAAACTCCCTTTTAACAGGAAGAAACCTCCATCAGAACCAGGCTCAGGGAGGGGCGGTCATCTGCCGCGACCGGTTGGGCTGAGGGGAGAGAAAAAAGACATGCTGTGGAAGAGAGCCAGAGATTAATATCAATTAATGATTAAATGCAGAGTGGAGTATAAACAAAGTAAATAAGGTGAATGAGAAGAAACAGTGCATTATGTGAACCCCCCCAGCAGACTAGGCCTATAGCAGCATAACTAAGGGATGGTTCAGGGTCACCTGATCCAGCTCTAACTATAAGCTTGATCAAAAAGGAAAGTTTTAAGCCTAATCTTAAAAATAGAGAGGGTGTCTGTCTCCCGAATCCAAGCTGGAAGCTGGTTCCACAGAAGAGGGGCCTGAAAGCTGAAGGCTCTGCCTCCCATTCTACTCTTAAGTATCCTAGGAACCACAAGTAAGCCAGCAGTCTGAGAGTGAAGTGCTCTGTTGGGGTGATATGGTACTATGAGGTCTTTGAGATAAGATGGGGCCTGATTATTCAAGACCTTGTAGGTGAGGAGAAGGATTTTAAATTCTATTCTAGATTTAACAGGGAGCCAATGAAGAGAAGCCAATATGGGAGAAATCTGCTCTCTCTTTCTAGTCCCTGTCAGTACTCTAGCTGCAGCATTTTGGATCAGCTGAAGGCTTTTCAGGGAGCTTTTAGGACAGCCTGATAATAATGAATTACAATAGTCCAGCCTAGAAGTAATAAATGCATGAATTAGCTTTTCAGCATCACTCTGAGAAAGGATGTTTCTAATTTTAGAAATATTGCGCAAATGCAAAAAAGCAGTCCTACATATTTGTTTAATATGTGCATTGAAGGACATATCCTGGTCAAAAATGACTCCAAGATTTCTCACAGTGTTACTGGAGGCCAAAGTAATGCCATCCAGAGTAAGTATCTGGTTAGACACCATGTTTCTAAGATTTGTGGGGCCGAGAACAAGAATTTCAGTTTTATCTGAATTTAGAAGCAGGAAATTAGAGGTCATCCAGGCCTTAATGTCTTTAAGACATTCCTGCAGTTTAATTAATTGATGTGTGTCATCTGGCTTCATTGATAGGTAAAGCTGAGTATCATCTGCATAACAATGAAAATTGATGCAGTGCTTTCTAATAATACTGCCTAAGGGAAGCATGTATAATGTAAATAAAATTGGTCCTAGCACAGAACCCTGTGGAACTCCATAATTAACCTTAGTGTGTGAAGAAGACTCCCCATTTACATGAACAAATTGGAGTCTATGAGATAAATATGATTCAAACCACTGCAGTGCAGTACCTTTAATACCTATAGTATGCTCTAATCTCTGTAATAAAATGTTATGGTCAACAGTATCAAAAGCTGCACTGAGGTCCAACAGGACAAGCACAGAGATGAGTCCACTGTCAGAGGCTCTAAGAAGATCATTTGTAACCTTCACTAATGCTGTTTCTGTACTGTGATGAATTCTGAAACCTGACTGAAACTCTTCAAATAAACCGTTCCTCTGCAGATGATCAGTTAGCTGTTTTACAACTACTCTTTCAAGAATCTTTGAGAGAAAAGGAAGGTTGGAGATTGGCCTATAATTAGCTAAGACAGCTGGGTCAAGTGATGGCTTTTTAAGTAGAGGTTTAATTACAGCCACCTTGAAGGTCTGTGGTACATAGCCAACTAATAAAGACTGATTGATCATTTTTAAGATTGAAGCATCAATAATTGGAAAGACTTCTTTGAACAGTCTAGTAGGAATGGGATCTAATAAACATGTTGCTGGTTTGGAGGAAGTAACTATTGAAGTTAACTCTGAAAGATCAACTGGAGCCAAAGAGTCTAAACAAATACCAGCAGTGCTGAAAGCAGCCGAACATGAAGATAAATCTTTGAGATGGGTGTATCTCCTCAATGCTTCAACATACAGTCATCAATGAGGGCTCTAATGAAGGATAATACCCAGAGGAATCCTCTGCTACACACAAATTTACTGATAGTATGAATTAATTACAATTATAGACACAAATCAGAAGCTTGCCCTAGTTTGTAAAAGAAGGAAAATGTTAGGCCTTCATTCACAAAAACCCCCAGTCTATTTTCAGTGATTCCTTCACACACCCAAAATAAATAAATTTTATATTGATCAAAAGTTACAGTAAAAGTAAACACTATGTATACACATAAAATAAAAAGCCACAATCCTCCCAAAAGTCCTTCTCTGATACACAACTTACAACCTCCTCCCAAACAATTACCCCCACAAACACAAAGCAACGTACACAAGGCGCCCAAGGCCCAAGACACTTAAACCACTTAAACCACATTGCCTAACAGTAGCGCCAGTCTCTGGCTGCATGACCGCAGATGCTCGTCTCTGGATGAGTGATCTGGAACGATCATTTCGTTGTGTGCCTTGTGCTCACAATGACAATGAGTTGAATCTAACATCTAACATCTAACAAAGCCCACCACAAAGCGAATATCACCGAATATTAATAAACAATGCTCTGAGCCATTGTACAACTGCCGTGAAAGCCCATCGAGGTCTATAAAATACCTTCCCTGTCCCCCAAACACCCAAACACTCTTGTGTTTCCACGCCGGTGAACACAATCGCACACACACACACAGACACAAGATAGGTGGCATAACACCAGCGTACGGTGATATTTTCTGTGTAATGGTGCATGTCTAACTCACCATTACATACAAATTTATATCTAAACTGCATATAATATGGGGATGAGCTGAGAATAAAAACTTACATTTACTCTGAATCGCTTTCCGACTAACAGCAGTTCATTAGTGGGATTCTGCAGCGATAAAAATTCTAGAAATTTTTATCGCTGCAGAAGCAATAAAAATTAGGTGGCGTCTTTTAAAGGACAGATAAAAATTTATCTTTTTAATATTGCTTTTGCTTAAAGATTTTTTTCTTTGTACTGTGTTTTATTGTTGTGAAGCAGTTTGTGGCAGCTGCCTTGAGAGGTGCTATATAAATAAAGTTTTACTTACTTACTTACTAAAACCGGTCAAATCAGTGACGTCCTCTGGTCCTCAAATAATAATCCACTCTCATGAGTAACTTTGTCACTTCATTGAAGAAATATAGCTTGTTTTGAGATATTTATACAATCCGTTAGTGAGAAAAAGTATTGTAAACACTGTCGAGGTCATGACGGTGCACAAAGCACGTAATACGCACTCATTGTGCAGCAACTTTGTGGATTCATGTGAAAACTGACCCCAAGGTGCCATATACCCACGTGTCAGGAATTGTTTTGGCTATACATCTGTGGTTTTAGATTTTGGGTCAGAGTTGACCAATCAGAACGATTGGAGAACATTTGGGGCATGTCCAGAGAAGTGACATAACGCTGTCTGGTTGTTATTGGCTTCGGAAAACCCATTTCATAACATGATTGGCCAAATGAGGTGTCAATCCAATTCTGAGGGTCTAGTCTGTCATATAAAAGCATCGTAAGGGCGGACTGCAGCGTTACTGTGACGGTATGAGGCTTCAAATTCGGAAACACTTTAAACATCCTGTGGGCGGGACACTGCCAGTTAACAGGTTAACCACCTCAGTGACCTCACCCCCAGTGATGGGGAAGTCATCCCCCTCATCCCCAGACTCTGCTGCAACTACAGAAGGCGTGTCAATGGGATTAAGGAGGTCCTCAAAGTATTCCTTCCACCGCCTGTCGATACCCTCAATTGAAGTCAGCAGCACTCCACCCCCACTATAGACCATGTGAGTAGAGTTTCCCCTCCTGATCTGCCTGATGGTTTGCCAGAATTGCTTCGATGCTGTCTTTTTCCATGGCCTCAACAAACTCCTCCTGCACCCGAGTTTTTCCTTCTGCCACTGCTCAAGCTGCGTTCCCCTTGGCCTGTGTCAGTACCCGTCAGCTGCTGCCGGAGTCCCACAGGCTAACCAAGCCAGATAAGAACTCCTTCTTCAGCTTGATGGCTCCCTTCACCTCCGGCAACCACCATCTGGTTCAGGGGTTACCACCACGACAGGCACCAACCACCCTGCAGCCACAGCTCTGAGCAGCAGCCTCAACAATGGAGGTGCAGAATATGGTCTATTCGAACCCAATGTCCTCAGCCTCTCTCGGAATGCTTTTGAAGTTCTGCTGGAGGTGGGAGTTGAAGATCTCGCAGACTGGGGCTTCTGTCAGGCGTTCCCGCCACACCCTCACAACACATTTAGGTGCACCAGGTCTGTCCAGCTTCCTCCCCTGCCACCTGATCCAACTCACCACCAAGTGGTGATCAGTTGACAGCTCAGCACCTCTCTTCACCCGAGTGCTCAGAACATACGGCCAGAGATCTGATGATACGATTACAAAATCAATCACCGACCTGCGACCTAGGGTATTCCAGTGCCATGTGCACTTATGGACATCCTTATGTTCAAACATGGTGTTCATTATGGACAAACTGTGGTTTGCACAGAAGTACAATAACAAGACACCATTCAGGTTCAGATCGGGCAGTCCATCCCTCCCAGTCACGCCCCTCCGGGTCTCACTGTCATTGCTCACATGAGCATTGACAAGAATACCCACCCCAGCTTGCCACCTCTCACCAGGGGTTCCAGAGCCCAGGCCATGTGTTGAGGTGAGCACAACCATATCTGTCCGGTGTCTCTCAACCTCACACACAAGCTCAGGCTCCTTCCCTGCCAGACAGGTGACATTTCATGTCCCAATAGCCAGTCTTGATAGCCGGGGATTGGTCTGCCAGGGCCTTCGCCCTTGGCCACCACCTGACACACACTGCACCCAACCTCTACAATGCTTCCTACAGGTGGTGGGCCTACAGGAGGGTGGGCCCATACCGTCTCTTCGGGCTGCGCCCAGCCAGGCATCACAGGCTAATGACCAGCCACCAGACGCTGTCCATCAAGCTCCCTCCCCAGACCTGGCTTCAGGGTGGGGCCCCAGTAACCTTATCCTGGGCAGGGTAAACAGTTCCCTTGTTGACATTTCCATAGGGGTCTTCTGAATCATGTTTTGTCTGGCCCCTTGCCCAGGACCAATTTGCCATGGGAGACCCTACCAGGGGGACATGCTTAAAAATACCACCTGTGGTACGAGTGGTGCTGGTCAGGAAGCTGTGAACCCACCTGCACAGGGACGGGCCCAGGTCCAACAGCTTAGAGACCAGCCTGGAGCTGTAATCTACAAACAGCACTCTCATAGTTCCCCTTACCAGCTTTCAGGCCCCTCTTCTGTGGAACCAGCTCCCAGCTTGGATTCAGGAGACAGACACCCTCTCTATTTTTAAGATTAGGCTTAAAACTTTCCTTTATGATCAAGCTTATAGTTAGGGCTGGATCAGGTGACCCTGAACCCTCCCTTAGCTACGTTGCTATAGGCCTAGGCTTTGGGGGGTTCCTATGATGCACTGCTTCTTTTCATTCACCTCTTTTTACTCTGTTTATATCCCCCTCTGCATTTAATCATTAGTTGTTATTAATCTCTGGCTCTCTTCCACAGTGTGTCTTTTGTCTTTTTCTTCTTTCAACTCTTTCTTTTAGGGGTTGCCACAGCCATCATCTGCTTCTATCTTAGCCTATCACTAGCATCCTCTTCTGTCACACCAACCATCTGCATGTCCTCCTTCATGAGCCTTTTCTGTGGTATTTCTCTTTTCCTCCTTCCTGGCAGCACCATATTCAGCAGCCTTTGTCCAGTATGTTCACGATCCCTCCTCTGCATATGTCCAGACCATCTCAAGCTTTCCTCTCTAACTTTGTTTCCAAACCACTCAGCCTGAGCTATCCCTCTGCTATACTCATCTCTAATATTGTCTATCTTGGTCACGTCAGATGAAATCTTAACATCTCCAACTCTGCCACTTCCACTTCCACCTTCTGTCTTGGGGCTTGTGGCTTTGCACGCTCATATTATTGTATGTCCTTATATGGTGACTTAATAATACAGGTCTGGGTGTGTGTGTGTGTGTGTGTGTGTGTGGGGGGGGGGTGCACATACATGCATGAGCACAGTGTGGATGGGTGTGTGTGGGGATTAGGGATGGGAATTGAGAATAATAATTCAGTTCCTTGGAATCGTTAGTCTGCTTGCTTAACGATTCTGCTTATCGATTCCATTGAAGTGAGGACGCATTTGCGTGCAGCTGTTTTACGTGCAGTCTGTGCACATGCAGCAAGTGCAAAAAGGCAGAGCTGTTACTGAGATGCTGAGCTCGGATGGAGTGAAAGGAAACGTTTTTCTAGCGTCCAAAGCAGCAGCGCTTTTTCCTGTAACCACCGTTAAAACCTTTACTTTGAAACAGCTGGAGGTCCTTCATCAACCACCTGATCAGTAAGTGAAGAAAAGAGAACTTTGTAGCTGCTCCATCCACCCTATTTGTTTCACACAGAGAAAAACTGCAGTACGGAAATTAAAATATGCAGATGGATTGTTAATACGAAGCAAGTATTTCTAATCAGATCACTCAATTAATCCATGGAATAATCGATATTTGCAACCCTATTTTGCTGCACTGCTTTCACTACACTGTATGAATAATCTCCATCTCATGTAACATTTAGTTGGTGAGGACTGCCAGAGTCTGGCTGGCTCAGAGGTCCTCGCACACCTTGCAGTTGTATTTTATGTTAAAATGTTAAAGTATTTATAGTATTAATTTGAAAGCGGAATTCTTGTTTTTTTTTTATACCAGTTTTAATTTTGTTCTACTTTACATTTAAAAGAGTGAATGCAAACCAATCCATTTGTGGTACATTTTATTCAGTAACCCAATGAGAATCCATAAAAGAATAGGAATCGCTAAATTCTTATCAATTCCCATCCCTAGTGCAGTGTGGTGGTGGTGGTGGGGGTGTAAGGAGTCACGTCATAATTACTTCTCATGTATTCTTTCTTGCTTCGATTGACTTTCATTCCTTTTCTCTCAGCACACACCTCCACACCTCCACCTCTCCAGACTCTCTTCAACCTGCTCCCTACTATCATTACAGATTAGAAAGTTGTATCTGCCTTTTTACAAATGATTTATCCATCCAGACTTTATACTTGTGTTTAACATATCAGGTTGGTGCAGTGCAGTGGCCCTGAAATCACGGCTGTTCCCATTAGTGTCCCAGCTGACACAGTCAAACTTCGACTAGAAAAGACACTGGTCTCCAGGGTATCCCGGGCAGCCTTCTACAACCTGTCAGACCTCAGGTTCTTGTGGTTAACTTACAACTCAATAACAACGATCCACCCCAGCAGCTTTGTCAATCTGAAGGCCCTGCGAGAGCTCCGTCTTGATGGAAACTTCCTGACATCCTTTCCCTGGGAGGGGCTCAGAGACATGCCCCGCCTCCAGACTCTGGGTCTACACAACAATCGTTTGTCCAGCCTTCCAGCCCACGCTGCTCTCTTCCTTCCTAACATCACATACCTTGACCTGTCCAGCAATAGGTGGGTCCAGTTACACAAAATATTGAACAGATCTGCTCAACTTTTCAGTTCTCTGTTTTTTTACTCTCAATAGGTTGACTATACTACCTGCTGAGCTGTTGGACCTTTGGTTTCCTCTTCCAGGACAAAGAGGAGGACAAGTGGAACGAAGAATTTTGGGTACAGTATGTTTTGGAGCAATAGAGTTGCATATTCTTTTATCATCCAGTTGATAGCCAATGTCCACAAATGCTGTTTTTAAGGCTAAATCAAATCCATCAGTTGTGGCCATTATTAAGTCCAAAAAGTGAATGACATACAGATTAAGTCTCTCTTTTTCTTTGTGTTGCACCTAAGGCTGGTCCATCTGTAGTGCAAATAGAGCTTATTGTATGACCCAAAAAAACTAAGCACTAGACCTGATTTCAGTTTTAGTACATTTTGTGATAAACTGGTGTAAGGTTAGGTTCTCTTACTGAGACCATCATATATGTGACTTTTAGGCCCTGGTGTTGACTAACCAGGATATAAACCAAGTACTTTGTGTACAGTGACATTTCTGCAGTTAACTGTCTTTGGTTTCTTCTATCATTTAGATTTTGAAATTCATTTGCTATTTGGCTAACTGAGAAAAAAAAAAAGGAAAAACTACATGGACATGACTTGAACCACTGGTGACTTTAATGCAACTAGGAAATGGAGCAAACATGCTAGAGGAGAAGCACTTTCAGTGCTGTGTAAAAGTCTTGAGCCACTCCTCTTTATATAGAAAAATGGGAACTAGATGCAATGAGCTATTGTGCATATACTTGGCATGACTATCTTCATTCTTCAACACAGGCTGAACTCTCTTTGGCGAGCTTTCTTATCATTTCTTTCAGTAGTCCCATGGTGCCTGGGTCTTTTATCCAGGGTTTTGTAATTCCTTTTGGTTTTGAAGATCACTTGTGTCTGAATTTTGCTCCTTTTGTAATATGAGTCGTATTGTTTCTACTTTCCTTTATGTCATTTATTATGTCCTTCAGCAGTCTCTGTTTGTATTATGCCAAACAAAGTCCATCTTCTTAGGTTATGTTTGAGTTGAGTCTCGGTGTATCTTGGTTATGTAGCATTTACTTTTATGTTCCCATGCTGTTCCTCCAGTCTTGTTTCTTTGTCCTTTTGCCTTTCTTGTCTCCCCCAGTTGTGTCTCTTCCTGTTTTATTTTGTCATGTCCGTCATGGTTGTGTGTCTCACTGCTCTGTGCGTTTCCAGGTTTCCAGGTTTTCTGCTCTTGCAGTTGTGTTGGACTTTGTATTCTGTTAAGCTACTGTCAAGACTCTGCAGGCAGGCATAAACTACTAGGAGACTAGGAACAGAAAAAAGGAAAAGACTAAACACAACAGAAATGCAGATTTGACATGGGGAGCAAGCACACTGAGGAGAAACCACAAAACAGTAACAGAAACTAAATGCTGAAAACTGAATCCCAAAGGAAAGATAAAAAACTGCAAAACCTACTATAAACTCAAAGCACTGGGCAAAAGACCCAGAACCATGACCGCTACACCGTTAAACCTGATATTTGAATTCATTCCCGCCCCACGTCCTGCAGCCTATATGACACTCCAGGCTTCTTTAAAGGACATTCCAAAGCTCTTCTTTGGATATTGGCTGCCTTTTATTCAATTATGTGTCAAGATCATCCCACACTACTTAAATAACATTGAGATCCAAGCTCCAGGGAGGCCACTCTGTTTCTGAAAGTGTTCCATGGTGTGTTTTGCTATTCAGGTATGATTTTACTGCATTGGCAGTGTGTTTGGGATATTTTCATACTGAAAACAAAACCACTGCTAATAAGACATTTTCCAGATGCTGTATTGCATTGTTATGAAGAGGTAGTAGTGCATGTTACTTGCAGATCTGGCCACAAGTGGGCAGCCATGGACCAGAATGAGTGAAGTTGAATCAGTTGTAACTAGTTCAGCTCTCTCTTTTCTGGGTTTGATCAGGTTCACAGTGGATTAACTGCTTGTGTTCTGGTGTGGGTATCCAGAGGAATGTAAGTTTATCATTAAGTTTATTTGAGGCATGCTGGTTGTGAATGAGTTCTTCACTTCAATTCAATTTTATTTATATAGCACCAAATCACAACAGTTGCCTCAAGGTGCTTTGTATTGTGGGTAAAGACCCTATAATAATACAGAGAAAACCCAACAGTCAAAACGACCCCCTATGAGCAGCACTTGGTGACAGTGGGAAGGAAAAACTCCCTTTAACAGGAAGAAACCTCCAGCAGAACCAGGCTCAGAGAGGGGGGGTCATCTGCTGAGGGGGGGGAGAGACAGAGATTAATAATAACTAATGATTAAATACAGAGTGGAGTATAATCAGAGTGAAAAGAGGTGAATAAAGAGAAACAGTGCATTATGGGAACCCCCCAGCAGCCTAGGTCTATAGCAGCATAACTAAGGGAGGGTTCTGGGTCACCTGATCCAGCCCTAACTATAAGCTTGATCATAAAGGAAAGTTTTAAGCCTAATCTTAAAAATAGAGAGGGTGTCTGTCTCCTGAATCCAAGCTGGGAGCTGGTTCCACAGAAGAGGGGCCTGAAAGCTGAAGGCTCTGCCTCCCATTCTACTCTTAAGTATCCTAGGAACCACAAGTAAGCCAGCAGTCTGAGAGAGAAGTGCTCTGTTGGGGTGATATGGGACTTCATCCTATTGTGAAATGGATGTTGTATCTGTTACATTGTGTATAGCAGGTAAGCTGACATCTAATAGATGGCTGATGCTGTTGCATTTTGATTTGTTATTACTGGTTTTATTAATGGCAATCTTGTATTATTTCTAACTTTTCAGAACCACACACGTAAACATAAATTCTCATCATGCTGCATTAAAGAGCAGTAAACAAATCAACTGATTCTTTGTCTGCATCAAGTCTCGGGGGAACATAGGTGTTGCATTTTAACCAATGCACATTCCATGATTATGCTGGCTACTGAGTGTAGCCAGCATGTTAGTGTAGAGCCTCTGCATGGTACATCAAAATCATTCATGATTTTCTGAATTCATAATTCAATCAATTTTGGCAAGATCCCCAACTCCACTGATTGAATTGCAGCCCCCAACCACAAGAAAGCCTCCACAGTATGTTACAGATCGCTGTAGACACTCACTGTTGTAATGCTCTCCTTATCACCTCCATACATACTGACAATAATTTAAACATAAAATCTCAAATTTGGGTTAATCACTCCATCAGACCTGTTGCCACTGATTTTTAGTCTAGTTCTTGAATAATTTGGCATACTTTTGCCTTTTCTGCCGCTTTCCCTTCCTTACAAATGGCTTCTTAACAGCCACCATTCCACTGAGACCGTTCATGATGAGGGTTGCTCAATCATCCAGGTAAGCGGCTGACTGCAGGTTTCCCCACCCTTATAAACAGTACAGTTGCACAACAACTGAAACTAGCACCACTAACTAACAATAGACCATGATGTCAGTTTCATGATCGTTAATATGCAAATTGTCATGACCACGAGTAACATTCACAGCAAGTACACCTGTAGGCCCTTGGCCACACTTTCAGTGATGAGGATGTGCCCATCCTGGACAGGGAAGTATACTGGTTTGAATAGGGCCATTTACATTAACAGTGAATGTCATCGCCCGCAGAGGGAGCCTTACAGTCCATCTTTCACCATCTTATAACGCAGTGATTACAGTCAGTCAACAACTCTTTGTGAATTTAGTCATTTGGATGAGCAACGTAATGTCTCTCCTACTGAAAAAGCTATGTCCAGATGAACAGAATCAATTCAGTTGAAATTCAGTTCACTTCAATTTCATTCATATAGCACCAAATCACAACAGCCACCTCTATCCACTTTACATTGTAAGGTAAAGACATTACAATAATACAGAGAAAATGACAACAATAAAAAACAACTGCTTATAAGCAAGCACCTGCTAACAGTGAGAAAGTAAAACTAACTTTTAACAGTAAAAAACCACCAGTGGAACCAGACTCAGGGAGGGGCTGCCACGATCGGTTGGGGGTTAGGGGAGGGAGGCAGGACAAAAGGCATGTTGTGGAAGAGTGATTAATAATGGCAGTGATTAAATGCAGGGTGGTGTAAAACACAAAGAGAATGAAAAGAGGTGAGTAAAGAAGAAAGACTCAGTACATCATGAGAACTCCCAAGCAGTCTAGGTCTATTGCAGTAAGGGAGGCTTCAGGGTCGCCTGATCCTGCCCTAACTATACTCCTTCTCACTGTCAGAATACAGAGCTCTGACTCTTTGTCAGCCTGTCTACAGTCCTGAAAAGAAACCTGGGGTTGTTCTTATTTTATTGAATTAGTGATGAATAGTAAGATGTCCTAGCCCTTCAGAGGGCTTTTTTTTTTTTTTTCAATAGAGCAAAAAATGCTCTTTTTTGGTTGGGTGCATGCAGTGTATGTAATTCGGTGGCCAAGGGCGGAGGCTCTGGTGGACCAATCCCCAGTTATCAAGACTATTGGGACACAGAATGTCACCTCTCTGGTGAGGAAGGAGCCTGAGCTAGTGCGTGAGGTTGAGAGATACTGAGTAGATATATTAGGGCTCAACACAATGCATGGCCTGGGATCTGGAACCAGTTTCCATAATCTGGTCTGAACCCAAATAATGTTTTGTTATTTTGATTCTGTGCAAACCACAGTTTGTCCATAATGAACACCATTTTTGAACATAAGGATGTCCATAAGTGCACGTGGCACCAGGACACCCCAGGTTGCATTTTGATGATTGATTATGTAATCATATCACCAGATCTGTTCTGGACACTCAGGTGAAGAGAGGAGCTGAGCTGTCAACTGATCACCACCTCGTGGTGAGTTGGATCAGGTGGCGGTGGAAGATGCTGCACAGACCCAGCGCACCAAAACGTATCGAGAGGGTGCACTGGGAACGCCTGCAGAGGCCCCAGTCCATGAGATCTTCAAGTCCCACCTCCAGCAGAACTTCGACAGAATTCCGAGAGAGGCTGAGGACATTGAGTCTGAATGGAACATGTTCTGCACCCCCATTGTTGAGGCTGCTGCTCAGAGCTATGGCTGCAAGGTGGTTGGTGCCTGTCGTGGTGGTAATCCCCGAACCAGATGGTGGTTACCGGAGGTGAAGGGAGCCATCAAGCTGATGAAGGAGTCCTGTTGTGTTTGGTAAGCCTGTGGGACTCCGGAGGCAGCTGACGAGTATCGACAAGCCACGTGGAACGCGGCTCGGGTGGTGACTGAAGTAAAACCTTGGGTGTGGGAGGAGTTCGGTGAGGCCATGGAAAAAACTTTCAGATGGCCTTGAAGCGATTGATGATGGATGATGCGGTCCTGTTGGCTTTATCAGGTGGTGGCCTCCAGCTTGCGGTGGAACAGTTCGCAGTCAAGTGTGAAGCAGCTGGCATGGGAATTAGAACCTCTAAGTCTGAGGCAGAAAATGCCTGGAGTGTCCACTCTGGCTCAGGTACGAGGTGCTGCCCCAGGTGGAGGAGTTCAAGTATCTTGGGGTCTTATTCATGAGTGATGGGAGAATGGAGCAGGAGATTGATAGATGTATCGGGGCCGCGTCTGCAGTGATGTGGATGATGCACTGGTCTGAGGGAGATGAGTGTGAAAGCAAAGCTGTCAATTTACCGGTCAATCTACATCCCTACCCTCACCTGTCACGAGCTTTGTGTAGTGACCAAAAGAATGAGATTTCAAATACAAACGGCAGAAATGAGCTTCCTCCACAGGGTGGCTGGCCACTCCCTTAGAAACAGGGTGAGAAGTGCAGCCATCCAGGAGTGGCTCAGAGTAGAGCTGCAGCTCCTCCACATCGAGAGGAGCTAGTTGAGGTGGTTCAGGCATCTGACTAGGATGCCTCCTGGGCGCCTGCTGGCTGAGGTGTTCCAAGCATGTCCTACCAGGAGAAGGCCCCAAGGCAGACCTAGGACATGCTAGAGAGATTACATCTCTGGGCTGTCCTGGGAACATCTTGAGGTCCCGCCCCAGTGAGCTGGTGGAGGTGGCTGGGAAGAGGGAGGTCTGGGCTTCTCTGCTAAGGCTGCTGCCCCCGCAACCAGGCCCTGGATGAGCGAAAGAAAATGGATGGATGGATGGAACAAGTCCTTTTTCCAGGCTAAATGAAGATCTTCTAAATTAGCGAGACAACATTTCCTCTCCAACTTACAGGTTATCTGCTTTAAGCTGTGCGCTTGTAGGTTGCACCAGGGAGTGTAGCACTTCTGATTTGAGGTTTTACTTTTCAGAGGAGCCACAGTATCCAGAGTGGTCTGCAGTGCAGATGTAAAACTATTGATGACATCATCAACCTCTGTGGGAGCAGAGTTTAAGTATGTGCTCTGTATTGTATTGGCACATAACATTGAAGGAGATAATAATGGAAGAATCATATCCTTAAACTTAGTTGCAACACTACTATAATGAAATTTATTCCTCACTGCTGTGTAATCCATTATTGTAAAATTAAATGTTTAAAAAAAACCCATCAGATAATAAAAGATTTTCAGAGAATGTTCAGTTTCGATGCCATACATCAGAAAAAGATCCAGAGTATGATTAAAGTGGTGGGTGGGCTCTTTTACATTTTGAGAGAAGCCAATTGAATCTAATAGATTAAATGCAGTGTTGATGTCATGGAACGGCTGTGTGGCAGGCAGGAAGTGGACCCCAACGCAGACGAGGTAAGAAGAATATTGAGTTTTTATTTGGGTGAGTGCAGAACGGAAACAGGGGCAAATGCAGCAACACAGGAAGGTAACCAGAACTGAAATCCAACAACTACAGAGAAACACAGAAGGGACACAGCAGGGGAGTGAATGACGACGACGCGACAACAGGCTAAGAAAACACCGGACCTAAATACACGAGGATAACGAGGGGAGTGGAAACAGCTGGGAAACACAGGAAATACTAATCTAATAACAAGACCAAGGGACGCAAACTGAACATGACAGACAGAGACCAAATGACTATCAAAATAAAACAGGAAGTCAAACGAGGGAACAAGGATGCAGACCTGACACATGGAACACAAGGAACTAGAAATAACAAACTGAGGACAATTACAAAAGATAACAAAATACACTGGGCCACCGGCCCAGGACCATGACAGTTGAGGCTGTCATTTTCAGCATCTACATGGATGTTAAAATCACCCACTATAATTATTTTATCTGAACTGAGCACTAAATCAGATAAAAAGTCTGAGAAATCAGACAGAAACTCTGAGTAAGGACCAGGTGGACGATAGATAATAACAAATAAAACAGGTTTTTGATTTTCTCAATTAGGATGGACAAGACTAAGTTGCACATGATTCAGTTTTAACTTTAGTGACCTCTGATTGGTTTTGGTGACTGTTGATGTGAATTATTATTTTGCCAAATATACCTTTTAGCTTTAGCTACCTGCTCTTGCCCCTGGAAGACATTCAACTATGGTTGCTAGAGTCTTCAGCTTCACATTTTGCCAATAAGGAGGTTTTGTTCCACGGCGGGCTTGTCGCCGAGTAGGGAGGAAGGATTACAGATGTGATGGGTTGGTGGTGTACCAGGTGCATCTGTTTAGAGCTAAGCTTTCTCCTCAATGTCATCCTGTGTCCAAAAGTTTGGACACAGAATTCATATTATCCTCCTGTTTCTCCTAAAATGGTTTCTTTTTTTTTTAAATAACCTTTCAGTTTCAATCAAAAACAAATGACAATGGAAAACATTATTTAACTTTATTTTAAATACACTGGGTGGGTGCATGATTTGAAAGATGGAACACATGAAAATCTCCAATATGTAGATGTATTTTAAACAAACTGAGCTTTCATGAAGAGTTGAAGAGGTGTCTGAAAAATGGAAAATTAGATAAATTAATCTGTCTTTCATGCTAGCTGTGAGGACGATGAGTTGACATGATGGCTGTTTCTAGAAATTTTCCTCCTTGTTTGCAATCATTAATTTATATTTAACACATATATCCACTTCAGTGGCAACAAACTGCTGTTCATGTTATTAGCTTCTGAGTTAATAAATCTTTAGGACATGGGAAGATTTTTTTCAGTAGTGATAAAACACTTTGGAAGTGTCAGGAAAACAAAAACCATGGATACTCAATGGATCATCAAAGTTGGCAGTTTTTACAGTAAAAATGTCTTTAGTTAAAAAAAAACACAAAAACCACAATACAAACAAGTCTAATTCTGCTGGATACTCAGGTCTTCATGACAACCCCTGGTTGTGTGACTGCCAGATCGCCATGCTGATGTCTTTGTCCATGTCCCTGGGGAGTACTGTAGTTCTTATGGACCAGTTGCTGATGTGCAGCAGGTCTCTGGGTCAGTCAGGAATGCTGCTGACACAAGCTGAGCTGTCCCGCTGTATGAGGCCCTCAGTCCAGCCTGCAGCTACCAGGGTCATTTCCCCACTGGGCAGCAACGTAATCCTACGCTGTGACGCCACTGGATACCCAACGCCAACACTGACTTGGATCAAAACCTCGACCTACACGAGTAAGCATTCAAGGGTCTCTCTCAGATTCTGAAGTGATGTTACCGACATCTGAGTATTAGTGGAGTCATGCTGTGATTTGGTTTTCTGCACAGATTGTTGCCAGCAAGAAATCCTTGACAACTCCGAGCAGCTGCCTAGGATTTTGGAGAGTTGTAAGTCCTGATATTTTGTCCTTTTTAATAAATATTTTCATTTCATAATGATTCTTTTACTACTTACAGTGCTGTATGTTTGCATCCATAATGAAAAAGGTGTTTAACGTATTAAGAATAACACATCAACAATAGTTAAATTAAGTCAAATGTTTTAGATTTACGTTTTATTTATAATCTACTTACCAATGATTGACAGCTGAAGCAAAGAAGTTGGGGGAATGGGGGAGGGGCTTTTAAAATAACATGGTAGTCTGAAGTTGCTTAGGTTGACAAACCTAATGTTCACTGCCTGTAGTTGTATATGAAAACTAATAAAGTATTGTTAGGTTTTGAAGGTTTTTTTTTTTTTTTTTATTGTTTTAGCCATTGGTACATTTGTGTAGTAAACACTTCATTGTTATGGCTATTTTGCACCAGTTGCTGTTGTGGTGTCTGTACTGCTCTGCTAAACTATATATGCATATATGGTCTCTTTCTTTTAGGCCTTATTGACTGTGTAAAAAGAAGTAACCTGAGCTTTAAGGTTTGGCCTCAGGCCAGAAAGAATGCAGAAGGGCCTCTTTTAGCTCTCTGGCCTTCCATATAAGGAATAGACCATATGTCCACTATAGGTTAGGGGGTTGAAGCTGTTTCCATAGCCATATATGGAAAGGCAGGATGTGGGGGGTTTTACCACCCCTATATAATCTTTGTGTTCCCTTTGTTGAGTTGAGTTTGGATCAATTGGCTGTCCTCTCCCAGATGTCTCTCGTCTGTTTTGATATTGTCTTTTTGTAATAAACTTTGTATATATGCATTAAGACTTTGTCAGCGAAGGATTTCTTCAAACACAACATTATGGCATCAAGATCAAGAAACAACACTGTCACTTGTTGTGCTGCTCTCCATTGTTACAAAGCTGAGATCAGTTGACAATACCAGTGTCAGAGGACATTAATGCACTTGAGACTCAATGCTGCAATGCCCTTTAGAGTTTTGAAGTTTTAAATTGATCACTTCTGATGATAAATTTAAAATGTATATTAAAACCTTTACCTAAAAAGTGAAGAAAGTAATCTTTTACACATCTTGTTTCATTGCATTTATGGTAAGATAAGAAATACTTCACCATATATTCAGGATGTTTTTTACTACATTAATGGAAATACTTCTACTACTAATAATAATGATTAATATTAATAGGAATAGTAGTATTAGTAGTTATAAATAAGTAGTAAATAGTAGCAATGCAGTTTACTCTGCAACTTTACCTGATATGCATCGTCAGATCTGTCTAACGTCTAGAGTTACATTTGCCTACATATTAGTCCTCATTGTAATAAGGAGACATACACAATCCAAAGTATAAAAGCTGACAGCAGAGCTGGTTTAAACCAGCCCAACGAAAACTTCACAGAAATGTTGTGGCCACAGCAATTCTAATGTAATGGTAAATGGACTAGTTCTTATATAGCACTTTTCTACTCCGTCTGAGCACTCAAAGCGCTTATACAACATGTTAACATTTACCCCATTCACACAAGCACTTCCATGATTAACTAAGCTACAGTGTATCACAAAAGTCAGTACACCCCTCACATTTCTGCAGATATTTAAGTAAATCTTTTCATGGGACAACACTGACAAAATGCCACTTTGACACAATGAAAAGTAGTCTGTGTGCAGCTTATATAACAGTGTAAATTTATTCTTCCCTCAAAATAACTCAATATACAGCCATTAATGTCTAAACCAGTGGCAACAAAAGTGAGTACACCCCTCAGTTAAAGTTCCTGAAGTGTCAATATTTTGTGTGGCCACCATTATTTTCCAGAACTGCCTTAACTCTCCTGGGCATGGAGTTTACCAGAGCTTCACAGGTTGCCACTGGAATGCTTTTCCACTCCTCCATGATGACATCACGGAGCTGGCGGATATTCGAGACTTTGCGCTCCTCCACCTTCCGCTTGAGGATGCCCCAAAGATGTTCTATTGGGTTTAGGTCTGGAGACATGCTTGGCCAGTCCATCACCTTTACCCTCAGCCTCTTCAATAAAGCAGTGGTTGTCTTAGAGGTGTCTTTTGGGTCATTTTCATGCTGGAACACTGCCCTGCGACCCAGTTTCCGGAGGGAGGGGATCATGCTCTGCTTCATTATTTCACAGTACATACTGGAGTTCATGTGTCCCTCAATGAAATGTAACTCCCCAACACCTGCTGCACTCATGCAGCCTCAGACCATGGCATTCCCACCACCATGCTTGACTGTAGGCACGACACACCTATCTTTGTACTCCTCACATGATCACCACCAAACATGCTTCAGACCATCTGAACCAAACAAATTAATCTTGGTCTCATCACACCATAGGACATAGCACTGACAGGCTGACCCCCCACCTCTTCAATCTCTGCAGCAATGTTGACAGCACTCCTGCGTCTATCTTTCAGAGACAGCATTTGGATGTGACGCTGAGTACGTACACTCAGCTTCTTTGGATGACCAACGCGAGGTCTGTTATGAGTGGACCCTGCTCTTTTAAAACGCTGGATGATCTTGGCCACTGTGCTGCAGCTCAGTTTCAGGGTGTTGGCCATCTTCATGTAGAGCAACAATTCATCTTTTAAGATCCTCACAGAGTTCTTTGCCATGTTGGAACTTTCAGTGACCAGTATGAGAGAGTGTGAGAGCTGTACTACAAAATTGAACACACCTGCTCCCTATGCACACCTGAGACCTAGTAACACTAACGAGTCACATGACATTTTGGAGGGGAAATGACAAGCAGTGCTCAATTTGGACATTTACAGGTGTAGTCTCTTAGGGGTGTACTCACTTTTGTTGCTGCTGGTTTAGACATTAATGGCTGTATAGTGCAAAGTCTCGAATATCTGCCAGCTCCGTGATGTCATCATGGAAGAGTGGAAAAGCATTCCAGTGGCAACCTGTGAAGCTCTGGTAAACTCCATGCCCAGGAGAGTTAAGGCAGTTCTGGAAAATAATGGTGGCCACACAAAATATTGACACTTCAGGAATTTTCACTAAGGGGTGTACTCACTTTTGTTGCCACTGGTTTAGACATTAATGGCTGTATATTGAGTTATTTTGAGGGAAGAATAAATTTACACTGTTATATAAGCTGCACACAGACTACTTTTCATTGTGTCAAAGTGGCATTTTGTCAGTGTTGTCCCATGAAAAGGTTTACTTAAATATCTGCAGAAATGTGAGGGGTGTACTCACTTTTGTGATACACAGCTGGGATAGACCTCAGCCCTCCTGTAATCCTGAATTGGGTAAGAAAAAAAGATGGATAGATAGATGGATCTTTGGTGGTGATGAAACCTGAGTCTCCGGCTACAACAAAGCATTTTTAATCATTTGAAGAATCCATATTTTCCAAAGCTGAAGTTAGTGCAAGGACCATGCTCATCTTTTTTTTTTCCACAAAATTCATTGGGTTGTGCAATGTTCTACTGTAACCTTCTGAGGCATTGAAGGAGAGGATTCAGTGGAAAAGATCTTAACTGTGGTGTGTGGCAGCATGTCATCTTGTGCTGAATAGAGCACATTAAAAAACAGGAGAGTTTGGCCACACAGACAATCTTTGCGTATTCATCGACAGGTTCTGAAGATTCATAGTTTTGACACTGGTACAAATCCAGTACCCATCATTGACGCACAAGTGCAAGCAACGAAAACAGGTCTTCCACTGAGAAGAGCTATAAATAGCAGGAACAATGAAAACAAACCAGAGATCCATGAGAAAATCACCTCAAACACGAGCTGGACCAAAATTCCTGAAACCTTTTAATCACACCTCGTGCTAATGAGTAATTCGGGCGAACTTTGTTACGCATGAAGGAAAGCAAAAATGTTTCTTTGGGTCTCTGGTTTGGTTTGGGTCTCAAATTAGGAGTATCCTAGCCTGTGAGACTTCCTTTGTAAAACACTCTGCCAATCTAAAAGAGAAAAGCCAGGTGCAGGGTGCAAACTACTAAGACTGTACAACTCTTTGTTTTCCAGTCTTGCAGGAATCACCGCGGGTGGGGGTTCGCTGGTCGATAATCAGCCTGAATGGGTTATCATACAAGGATGCTGGTGAATATCGCTGCCAAGCACGGAACATGGCAGGAATTTCTGAAGCCCCGATTAAACTGAAGGTCATGGGAATCACACAACTATCCCGTCTTCCAAAGAAGAAGTCCAAAAAGATTTCATCCAAAGCCCCTTCTAAGTCCAGGAAACTGTACCAGATTCCAGCTATTACCAGTACTCCCTCAATGAAAGATAATCAGATAATGTAAAGTATCACAGCGTTTTCTAATAACAAGGCCAAGAAACCTCAAAATCCTCTGATGCGTTTGTACATTTAAAAGTACTAAATGAACTCAGCAGATGCAAAGAAAAGGACCCTGATATGGATCAAGTCTGTAGCTGCCTGAGTCTCCTGATGATTCACTGAATGATGCACTGAAGGTGGTCCGCGTCAGTTACAGGGCAGACATCACTGGGGGTGGGAAAGAGAATAATACTTTACTGTTTGTAAAAGCTCTAGTCTTGTATGCTTTTGCAATTTGTTAATGCAACTTGTTTGCCAAATAAAACACATAACACAAAGATGTGGGTGTTGTTTCTGGGATGCAGTCTACCGTTTTGTGAAACAATGATTTGTTTTATTCAGTCCAATGTTCAACCCATTTTTCTCCAGTTCACATCAGCAGTTTAGTTGATATTATCAGGTGAAGTCCCTAGAAAGTGTGGGCTGTGAAGGTACTGGAGTGGGGGCTGCAGTGATAACAGAAATTATTCACAAGTCTGCATAGTTACATATTTATATAAATGTATTTTTTTTATAAAAAAAAGTGAATTAAAACTGGTAAAAGGAGGTCATTGGTTTGTGACATTACTTTGACCTAAATTTACTGCTCTTATATTGAAGTTTGTGTCCCAGCAGCAAGTGGGTCACACTGGGATTAGCAGTTTACATATGACTGTGTAGTATTAGCAATTTATAACCAAAAGCCTGAGTTGTTTGTGTTTTTAGAATCAAATTATCAAGGAAATCCATCACTTTCTCTGGTATTTTGATGTGAGTGCAGACAGGCTTCTAGCCAGGAAAATTTCACAGGCCGGCGCTAACAGAAGACCGGGGCGGCCCGAGGGATTTTCTGTTTTTTAAGTGGGCTGCAGCACCTTTGACTTTGGGAATCACTGCTCTAGAATACAGAGAGGAAACCCCAATAATCAGAAATCCCATATTAGCAGCACTGGAAAGGAGGAAGAACTCTCTTTTAGCAGGAAGAGAACTTCAACAGAACCAGGCAAAGGGAGGGGCAGTTGGGGGTGAATATATATGGGGGGTGGTTAAATATACAATATAATATATATTTTTTAAAAATCAAGGTGTTAATCATTTATAGATATGTGGTTTTCTCAGGATAGCCAAAACACATGATGTATTACTGCAGATTAAACAGAGTATGAAATGCTCAACCTTCACCATAAGCAGCAGTAAAACAGATCTGTATAACACTACAGAATAATTACTTTTGATAATCTCTGTACAATTTGCCAGGAATACAGATTTTTTTATATAGATAAGTGTTATCATGAGGCTCGGGGGGGGGGGGGGGGGGCAGAGCTTTTATTGTGGCAGCTCCCAAATTGTGGAATTTGCTGCCATTACATATCAAACAGGACTCTTCACTGGCCATTTTTAAATCTACTCTTAAGACCCACCTCTTCCGCTTTGGGTTTTGACCCAGTTTGGGATGTTGATTTTACTTATTTATGTATTTTACTTATTCATTTTATTTTTATCTTAGCGTTTTACTCATGTTTAACTGTGTATTTCACTGATGCTTTTATTTTGTGTTTTAATTTTCTTTCTATCTATTGTATTTTCTCTTGTGCTGCTGTGTTTTGTTGCTGTGTTCGGCACTTTGATCAGTGATTCCTGTTTTTAAAGTGCTTTATAAATAAAGTTAGCTTGGCTTGGGTACAAATCTGATTACATACATGGCTATCAGTATAGCCAAATATGTGCACACAAACAAATACCTTGTTACTTAACAAGTTAAACTCTGGACCCCAGAGACTGAGAGCACCCTGCGGGACTGCTTTGCTCAGACAGACTGGGATGTATTTAAGGCCGCAGCCAGATAGGAGGACTCTTCTGTCAACATACAGGACTACATTATTCTCTCTCGCACCTGGAGAATAAAGACTCGACTGTCAGGATGCTCTTCGTTGACTGCAGTTCCACCTTTAACACGGTCATTCCCCACAAACTCACCCATAAACTGCCTACACTTGGCCTTCACCCCACCCTGTGTGACTGGCTCCTGGACTTTCTGACTAGCAGGCCCCAATCTGTCAGAATTGGTAACAAAACTTTAGCCAGCATCATCGCTAACATAGGCACTACACAGGAATGCGTCCTCAGCCATATGGTCTACACCCTGTTCACCCACAACTGTGCCGCCTACCACAAGGATAACACTATCCTAAAGTTTGCAGACGATACTGCGGTGATAGGATGCATTACTGACAGGGACAATGCTGCCTACAGGAGGGAGATGGCCAGTCTGGTGTCATGGTGCAAGGACAACAACCTCACCCTCAACACTGACAAGACAAAAGAGATGATAGTGGACATGAGGAGGGAGCGGAGGCCCCACCAGCCACTGTTCACTCAGGAGCTTGAAGTGGAGAGGGTGAGCTGCTGTAAATACCTCGGTGTCTACATTGGTGAGGACCTCACTTGGACAATTAACACCACACAGCTGATTAAGAGGGCTCAACAGCAGCTGTACTTGCTGAGGAGGGTGAGGAAGTTTGGTGTGTCCTAAGATCCTCAGCAACTTCTACAGCTGGATGGTTGAGAGAATGTTGACTAACTGCATCACCGTGTGGTATGGCAATGCTATTATTACTGATGATTTAATAATTGATCAACATATTGATTTATTCTGCCTTACAGAAACCTGGTTACAGCAGGATGAATATGTTAGTTTAAATGAATCAACACCCCCGAGTCACAGTAACTGTCAGAATGTTCGAAGCACAGGTCGAGGAGGAGGAGTAGCAGCAATCTTCCATTCCAGCTTACTAATTAATCAAAGAACCAGACAAAGTTTTAATTCTTTTGAAAGCCTGACTCTTAGTCTTGTCCATCCTAATTGGGAAAATCAAAAACCTGTTTTATTTGTTATTATCTATCGTCCACCTGGTCCTTACTCAGAGTTTCTGTCTGATTTCTCAGACTTTTTATCTGATTTAGTGCTCAGTTCAGATAAAATAATTATAGTGGGTGATTTTAACATCCATGTAGATGATGAGAATGACAGCCTCAACACTGCATTTAATCTATTGTTAGATTCAGTTGGCTTCTCTCAAAATGTAAAGGAGCCCACCCACCACTTTAATCATACTCTGGATCTTGTCCTGACAAATGGCATAGAAACTGAAGACTTAACAGTATTCCCTGAAAGCCCCCTCCTGTCTGATCATTTCTTAGTAACATTACAATAGAAGTCTTTCTGAAAGTGCTGTAACTAAGTTTAAGGATCTAATTCCTTCATTATTATGCTCTTCAGTGCCAACACAGTGCAGAGCAGCTACCTAAACTCTGCTCCCAGTGAGGTCGATTATCTCGTCAATAGTTTTACATCCTCACTGCGTACGACTTTGGATACTGTGGCTCCTCTGAAAAGGAAAGCTTCAAATCAGAAGTGCCTGACTCCATGGTATAATTCACAAACGCACAGCTTAAAGCAGATAACCTGTAAGCTGGAGAGGGAATGGCGTCTCACTAAATTAGAAGATGCTCATTTAGCCTGGAAAAAGAGTTTGTTGCTCTATAAAAAAGCCCTCCGTAAAGCTAGGACATCTTACTATTCATCATTAATTGAAGAAAATAAAAACAACCCCAGGTTTGTTTTCAGCACTGTAGCCAGGCTGACAAAGAGTCAGAGCTCTGTAGAGCCAAGTATTCCTTTCACTTTAACTAGTAGTGACTTCATGGATTTCTTTACAAATAAAATTTTAGACATTAGAGAAAAAATTATTCATAACCATCTCAAAGATTATTCTTCATGTTCGGCTGCTTTCAGCACTGCTGGTATTTGTTTAGACTCTTTGGCTCCAGTTGATCTTTCAGAGTTAACTTCAATAGTTACTTCCTCCAAACCAGCAACATGTTTATTAGATCCCATTCCTACTAGACTGTTCAAAGAAGTCTTTCCAGTTATTGATGCTTCAGTCTTAAAAATGATCAATCTGTCTTTATTAGTTGGCTGTGTACCACAGGCCTTCAAGGTGGCTGTAATTAAACCTCTACTTAAAAAGCCATCAGTGACCCAGCTGTCTTAGCTAATTATAGGCCAATCTCCAACCTTCCTTTTCTCTCAAAGATTCTTGAAAGAGTAGTTGTAAAACAGCTAACTGATCATCTGCAGAGGAACGGTTTATTTGAAGAGTTTCAGTCAGGTTTCAGAATTCATCACAGTACAGAAACAGCATTAGTGAAGGTTACCAATGATCTTCTTACAGCCTCTGACAGTGGACTCATCTCTGTGCTTGTCCTGTTGGACCTCAGTGCAGCTTTGATACTGTTGACCATAACATTTTATTACAGAGATTAGAGCATACTATAGGTATTAAAGGTACTGCACTGCAGTGGTTTGAATCATATTTATCTCATAGACTCCAATTTGTTCATGTAAATGGGGAGTCTTCTTCACACACTAAGGTTAATTATGGAGTTCCACAGGGTTCTGTGCTAGGACCAATTTTATTTACATTATACATGCTTCCCTTAGGCAGTATTATTAGAAAGCATTGCATCAGTTTTCATTGTTATGCAGATGATACTCAGCTTTACCTATCAATGAAGCCAGATGACGCACATCAATTAGTTAAACTGCAGGAATGTCTTAAAGACATTAAGGCCTGGATGACCTCTAATTTCCTGCTTCTAAATTCAGATAAAACTGAAATTCTTGTACTCGGCCCCACAAATCTTAGAAACATGGTGTTAAACCAGGGGTGGCTGTAGCTCAGTAGGTAGAGCAGGTCACCCACTGATCGGAAGGTCAGCGGTTCGATTCCTGGCTACTCCAGGCTACATGCCAATGTATCCTTGGGCAAGATACTTAACCCCAAGTTGCTCTCCGACTGTCCTGTCGGAGTATGAATGTGTGTGAATGATAGCTAATTAAAAGCACTTAGCTTAGCAAATTATGGAAGTGCTAGTATGAATGGGAGTGCATGGGTGAATGTAAAAACATGTTGTATAAGCGCTTTGAGTGCTCTGATTGAGTAGAAAAGCGCTATATAAGAACTAGTCCATTTACCATTTACCATACTTACTCTGGATGGCATTACTTTGGCCTCCAGTAACACTGTGAGAAATCTTGGAGTCATTTTTGACCAGGATACGTCCTTCAATGCACATATTAAACAAATATGTAGGACCGCTTTTTTGTATTTGCGCAATATTTCTAAAATTAGAAACATCCTTTCTCAGAGTGATGCTGAAAAGCTAATTCATGCATTTATTACTTCTAGGCTGGACTATTGTAATTCATTATTATCAGGCTGTCCTAAAAGCTCCCTGAAAAGCCTTCAGCTGATCCAAAATGCTGCAGCTAGAGTACTGACAGGGACTAGAAAGAGAGAGCAGATTTCTCCCATATTGGCTTCTCTTCATTGGCTCCCTGTTAAATCTAGAATAGAATTTAAAACTCTTCTCCTCACCTACAAGGTCTTGAATAATCAGGCCCCATCTTATCTCAAAGACCTCATAGCAGTATTGTAGTCAAGACCCCCTAACCCGAGACCGAGGCAAGACCAAGACCAGTGCCTGACGCTATATGACAGAATAAAATGTGAAACATGATCAAAATCACTTCTCAAATTGATCTGAAAGATACACATCCCCATTAAACCACCTAGATATTAAACACTCACAGCTCAAATAAATATAACCATCTTTATTTAATACTCCTGGGTGACTTCCATCAAATTATCACAGAATGTAAAACAATTATTCATAGTTCATCACAATAGTCTTAACTGTTCTCTGCCTTTCATAAACAATACATAAAGTTATGTTGTTTTTAAAACCAACAACAATCTTTGTAAAAATGTGCGCTATTTCAAAACCACATCGCTAAATGTGTAAAAATGTCAAAACAATCATCGACAGTAAGAACTAAAGCTAAAGTTTCTTTCTTATACAGATTAAAGCTGCAGGATGTAACTTTATAAATCTGTTTTTTACATATTTGTTAAAACTGTCACCATGTCAGGACAGTATGAGACAGATAATCTGTGAAAAAAAAACAAGCTCCTCCACCTCCTGCCTGAACGCTCCTAATCAAAAACAACCAATCAGAGCCAGGAGGAGGGTCAATCACTGTCAATCACTCCTCGTGCATGTGCTGCTCAATGTAGTTGTGTGCGATACTTCAAGATCTGGTATCGAGTCAATGCCAAGTAAATACTGGGACAGTATCGCCGATACTGATACCGATACTTTTTAATAATTATGAAGAATTTTCATGAAGTGTAACTGGTTTAAATTTTTTTTTTTCCTTTGGATCATTAATTAGCTAAAACCCAGGATAGAATTGGGCAAAGTTTATAGGTAAGTAAAAAATA
Source organism: Amphilophus citrinellus (assembly GCA_013435755.1). Lineage (NCBI taxonomy): Eukaryota > Metazoa > Chordata > Actinopteri > Cichliformes > Cichlidae > Amphilophus > Amphilophus citrinellus. Next base: position 30,398,479 of record CM024209.1, on the reverse strand, counting down.
CTTTATCAAAATAAAAGGTATTGTTCTGAAACAATACAGCATTAACAAAACAATTTTCCCCATACATTGATGTCTAAATTTTTTTTTTTTCATAAATGAAGTGCACAAAATCATCACTTAAGAACAAATGTGAACTTTTTTCTTAAATAAATAAGCTGTACAAATTTAAATTTAAAGTTGCTTTAAATGTTTTATAGCAAATTCCTTTTTTCCTAAGTAAAATATGTTATGTGTCATGTGACACTATATTAAAACGCTGTGGGGAGGGGAGAACAAAGTGCTCTGTGCTGTGACAGGAGCGACACTTAAACAGTCAGCGCGCATCTTTGATGAAACCACAGCACTGCATACAGGAGGTAGAGCAGGTCTCCTGAATCTAAAGTATCGATCTCATTACACTGATATTGATCATACCAATACCAAAGTTGGTATTGATATTATCATTAGGATCGATCTGCCCACCACTAGCTCAATGTACTAATGGCAGAGAAACAGCTTACTTATCTGCTGTCATTGGTAGCCATGGTAACTACAGGGTTCTTGCAAGAAATATTTTTCAGCCCAGCACTAACGCTAATACTAATTAGTAAGCTAATGCTAACCGCTAAATGCCGCTCCCGGTTGTTAACTGAGTGACGGGGCCTACGATGTTACTGGAAACCACCTCTGAAGCCTAGGCAGTAATCACAGTCTTTGTGGACGTGTAGTTACATTTCTCGAGGTGCATGTCAGGTTTGGTTCAGAGAGGATTTTCAGTTATGCACAAAGGACCAATGCAGAACTCTAAATCAGGACTTATTAGATCGAAAGAATGATAATTTTTGCATATAATCCAGAAAAGTTGTTATATAGCATGAATTTAATGTGTCCCAGAAGGCTGTTTCCTTCCACTAATGTGTCTGCAGAAATCACATAAAAAGCATACACAACAAACATATAATCCAGATTTTTTAACAATCAGCTGCTAAAAGCATTTCCTACATTTGAATATCAGCCACCATGTTGTGAGCATAAACTATCACATTTTTAATGCAACAACAAGAAGTGACATCTTGCTGGGAACTATAGTTTTTATTCTTGAAGGCCTCTCATAGCTCCACTGGTGCTGAAAACTAATGTTTGATTATGGCTTTCTGAATAAAAGTAGGGCTGCAACTATCAATTATTTTAGTAATCAAATATTCAATTTATTACTCTGCCAATTAATCAAGTAATTGGATAAGAAATAATTTTTCATTTTAACAATTCATCAGCATATTTTAACTTCCGTACTGCAGATGTTTCTCTGTGTGAAACAAACAGGGTGGATGGAGCAGCTACAAAGTTCTCTTTTCTTCATGTTGCTGATCAGGTGGTTGATGAAGGACCTGAAGTAAGCCTGAAATTTTCCTTTGATCTTCATTTTCCCTCTTAGTTCTTGCGTTCATACCGGTTGTCATTTTAATTTCTGTAGCCCACAAAATCAAGCACACGCATGACCATAGTGAGATCAAACGTGCACATTGTGAATGAAACTGCCCCTGCTCTGTGGTAGATTGCAAACTGTGGTGAAATGATACAGGCGCAAGCGCCGATAATAGCAGCGACCTAGCTGGGGCGGAGTCTGCGAGGTGCGCTCCTCTGAGAGGCAGAGGAGCGCAATCTTTGTTGGATTTGAATCAGTACGTTTTGTATCCAATAAATGCAAAGATGTTAACAAATAAATTGGACAATATTCTGGCAATTTAGTGATATTTCCACAGCTGTGGTCTTGACTGGTCCATGACAAGACCGAGACCATCAAAAGTGGTCTCGAGACCGGTCTTGAGACCAAGAGTACTACAACACTACCTCATATCACCCATATCACCCCAAAAGAGCACTTTGCTCTCAGACTGCTGGCTTACTTGTGGTTCCTAGGATACTTAAGAGTAGAATGGGAGGCAGAGCCTTCAGCTTTCAGGCCCCTTTTCTGTGGAACCAGCTTCCAGCTTGGATTCAGGAGACAGACACCCTCTCTATTTTTAAGATTAGGCTTAAAACTTTCCTTTATGATCAAGCTTATAGTTAGGGCTGGATCAGGTGACCCTGAACCCTCTCTTAGTTATGCTGCTATAGGCCTAGGCTGCTGGGGGGTTCCTATAATGCACTGTTTCTTTTCATTCACCTTATTTACTCTGTTTATACCCCCCTCTATATTTAATCATTAGTTATTATTAATCTCTGTCTCTCTCCCCTCAGCACTAACCGGTCCCAGCAGATGACCCCCCCTCCCTGAGCCTGGTTCTGCTGGAGGTTTCTTCCTGTTAAAAGGAGTTTTTACTTCCCACTGTCACCAAGTGCTGCTCATAGGGGGTCGTTTTGACTGTTGGGTTTTCTCTGTATTATTGTAGGGTCTTTACCCACAAAAAAAGCACCTTGAGGCGACTGTTGTGATTTGGCGCTATATAAATAAAATTAAATTGAATATATTTATCATTGTATCTCACATGCTGTTTTTATTATTTTTGTGCTTTCTAAATGATCATTTATTCTATTATTGTATTGTTTTCTTTTCTGCCTGGCATCTGTTGTGGACAGCAAAGTCAGAATTTATTTGTACTGGGAAACATGTTTCTTTATCTTTTATGTGCTTCCACTATCACTGCTCCTCCTGGTGGACATACAAGACATTACTACCAGTTTTCTTAAATGCTGCTTAGAGGCGTTACCATTCGTGGTTGCGTTGCCCCATCATTTTGGCCAAGGCTCAGCCAATTAAGGAACAGAACCATTTTAACTGGCTGTATCTGTGTTTTATCATTTCCTGTATAGAAATCTGGTGATTGTGTTATACCGTGAAATTCCCGGTTAAAGATGTGGATGTTCCTACTCAGCGAAATCTGAAAAAAGGCTTGTGCCGAGGAGCTCCTAGGTAGTAATAGTGGATTTACTCAGACCCACTTTCTGAGGCAGTGCATCCATTATTTGCATCCAGTATTTCAGTTCATGTTTTGTTACATTTAATAAGTGAAAGTGTAAATTCAGTGAGGTGACCCTGGACTTATTTGCAAAAACAAATTTGTTTCCCAGTGTTTTTGTATTTTCAGTGATGTTATTCCTCCCACTCGGACAATAACAGTAACCGTTCAGATGAATCATGGGGGTGTTTGAATTTACAATACCATTTTCTATGACAAGTATCATATGATGTGCAGTGAGTGGCTTCTTAAAACTAACCTTAATTGAGGTGAAGCAGAAGTTGAGAATGGTCCAGAGTTGCAAGAGAAGATGATTTTGAATGGGACACCAACCAAATTTAAATCTGATAAGGTTTACTATCAGAACCTTTTGATGGCAGTGTGGGTGGGTCCTCGTCTGGACACGGAAGCCGAAGCGCACAAACGTGGGAGAACACGCTCTCCTTTCTTGTGCTGCTAATACGTTTTACGGTCCAAACCAAACTACTGCAGCATCTGTGTGCAGCACAGAGGTAAGCACAGACAGTGATTACAGCAAGACGAAAAGTACGCACTTTGTGTCCTTTTATCTGTGATATGAACTGATACAAAGCAGCAAGCTCAGCCTTAGAGCCCAACCTAATTAATTGGCTCAGCTTGGCACTGTGTGCCACATTGATATGGTGGGCTAATCCAGTGACATAAGCAGCTTGGTGGAGGGGCCTAAGAAGCCTAGGACAGCTGTGGTGGCAAAGCAAGGTGTGGAACAAAATCCTTTGAAGTCAGCTATTGAGGCTTTTGATTTGTCAGCCCTTCCAGTTCAGGATAAGGAGAGGGTAAGGTCCCTTTTCTATGCTGCAAAGGGAGGATCCGGCATTGAGTGGTTTTATGAAGTTCTGGCGGAAGGGGACTGGTCCCACTCGTCAAGAAAGGGGGAGTTTGCCAGCCCAAGTGGTGGAACCAGTGCGTCAGTGGAAGAGATTGACGGAGATGGAGGGGGGTTCTTTACCGCCAGGTGGAGGAGGCCGATGGTGGCGAGCCACTTTGTCAATTGGTGGTGCCCCAGGGTCTTAGGGATACCATCTTGTATCAGTTACATGATGACCATGGGGGGTGGCTGTAGCTCAGGAGGTAGAGCAGGTCTCCAACTGATCAGAAGGTCAGCGGTTTGATTCCTGGCTACTCCAGCTGCATGCCAATGTATCCTTGGGCAAGATACTTAACCCCAAGTTGCTCTCCGACGCAATCGTTGGAGTGTGTGAATGTTAGATAATAAAAAACACTTGGCTTAGGAAGTGCTTGTATGAATGGGTGTGAATGGGGTAAATGTAAACATGTTGTATAAGCGCTTTGAGTGCTCAGACAGAGTAGAAAAGCACTATATAAGTGTTATATAACTAGTCCATTTACCATCAAGGGGTTGAAAGGACAACCAAATTGGTCTGGAGACGATATTATTGGCCAGGGATGTTTAAGGTGGTTCAGGAGTATTGCAAACAGTGTGAACGGTGTACCCAGGCTAAGGAAGTCTATCCTAAGCCTAAAAGAACCATGGGTCAACTCCTCGCTGCTAGACCAAATCCTTGCAATTGATTTCTCCTATCTGGAACCTGCTGTGGATGTTCACAAGAGTGTTCTGATCCTTACTGACGTATTCTCTAAATTCACCCAGGTTGTCGCAACTAAGGACCAGACGGCCCGCATGACCTTTTGCAGAGCGGTGGCCCGCATTTTGGTGTACGAATGGTTCTTTCGCTTCGGGGTCCCTGCTCGGTTTCACTCGGACCAGGGAAGGAATTTCGAGAGCACAGTAATCAAACAACTGTGTCAGCTATATGGGGTAAAGAAGACTCATTCTACCCCCATACCATCCACAGGGTAATGGGCGGTGTGAGCGGTTTAAAAGGACCTTGCATGACCTTTTGCAGAGCCTATCCTTTGAGCAAAAGAGAGACTGGCCTAGTTATTTACAGCAACTTACATTTGCTTACAACACCACAAGCCATCAGACCACTGGGGAGTCACCTTATTTTTTGATGTTCGGTCAGGAACCTCAGTTCCCCATTGACTTCCTACTTGGAAGGATAGAGGAGCCGGCTCCTGGCTCCCTCTATGCTTGGGTTCAAGAGCACCAAAAATGTTTGGCTGTGGCTTACAAAGGTGCCTGAAAGTGGGCACAAGTGGCCACAAATAACAGTGAGGCCTGGCAGACCGCTTCTGTGTCTGATCTGTTGCCTTTACATCAGTTGGTTGATTTGAACCCGGTACAGGGCGAGTTGAGGTCGGTACGCCAGTACGCCTACCGTCGGAGGTAAACTCTCAACCTAGTTCAAGGGCGGAAGGTCCAAGTGTTTCTGCTCCTTTAGTCTCAGAACATAGTGTCCAGAGGACTACACGTGCAACCGCACGCCATCATTCGAATCTCCATCACTTGCCGCAATCAAGTGTGACCGAGTCCTCTTGTAACCAGACAGCCACGACATTTTGTAGGCCCTGGCTGTGAGGTTTCATTGTTGGATTGGCAATGAAAAAAACTTAGGAGGAGATTGTAATGGGTGTGACCTGCGTGTGGTGCCCTCTGTGGGCAGAACCTTCCCCTTTAAAAGCACAAGTGCTGATCATCATGGTGTCTGTGGTGAAATATCTGGAATGCTGGCATACGTTGGAGCAATTTATCCCTAATGTGTGCACCGAGTTTCTTTTATTTTCTGTGGTAACCTAAGGAGAAGTTCAGTGCCCTTGTGTTCAAGGTAGGCATTGGAGAATTTCCCGCCAGTGTTTTATTGCCCTGTTTGTTTTATGATGCTGCTGCAGACATTGGCTGGCTAAGTTGAAGTTTCCCTCTTTCATCATCCTTTTGGGAAGGAAAGGTCCCATTTGGTTGTGACCGTGTTAGAATTGTGGTGCTTTGTTTACCCCTGATGTCGGTTTAACCAGACTGTGTGGATGATAATTGCCTCGACTTCTGTTTTTATTATTTTCTTTATCTTTTGGGAACACGCTGAGGAGCGAGGGGGAATTGGTGCGAGACCTTTTTTTTTTATATTTCTTTCTCATTGTTTGGTTGGCCGCCTCTTATACATGCGTAGCGGCAAATTAGGATAGTGGGAGTGAACCTTGTTTGCATGTGGGTTTATGTTAACTTGTGTTTTTGCTGCGTGTAAAAGGGTCCGTGCCAACTATAGAGTTTATTGTACCTCCTCCAGGGTAATTGTTTTTTTTTTTTCTTTTATGACTGGATGGCTGGTGACTGAATCAGCCGTGGTTTTTATAAAGTTTTTTTTTTATTCTTTTTACATTTTTTATTGATCTGTAGATGTTTTTAATGTTTTCGTTTTAATCAAAGTCTACTTGTATTTATATATATTGTAAATAAAGTTTTATTTGTATTCAACTGAATGCACACCTACGGCAGTTCCTTTTAGAGTGTGTGTCTCTCACCTGACCTGCGTCACAAATGTAAACAATAGGCTGATGGCACACATGGAAATTATGGAGTGGTGTTATCTTGGGTCATGCTGTGCGGTGGTGGAAATGCGGTCTCACAGAAAACAAAGTCCATAAATCCAAACTTAAAGTTGATACTGGGATACTCTCGGGTAACAAACAGAAGACAACAGACACCACAACAAAGAACGCATGTAAGCCAAGGGGGGGGATCACTGTAGAGCCTCTAGTGAAAAGGAGAATCCTTCACCTTGTCTAAAAGTAGGCTGCCTTTGTGATCGACGTAAACCAAAACAGCAGTGAATGATAGCTTGCACTTTACTCACTATGTACATCATTATTTGCATTTTACTATTTATATATATCATGTTTTGTATTTTGATCTAATGTATTTGTAGCTGCTGTGAGAGATTGCTGCCAAACAAAATTTCATTGTATTTTTTTGGACAATGACAAAAATCTGAACTTCTTGCCTCAAAAACACCAAATAAAACACTCAGAGAGACTTCTACCCTTGAGCTCCCCGGTCTTGTTTTCTTTGTGGACAGGGCGTGTTCCTGTGGGGCTTTGGCTCTGAAGCTTATTGTTATTTGTAGATGCATTGTACTGTAATGACAGACTCATGGAGAACAGCAGTATTGTACACATTTATAGAAAAATGTATGATCATTCTTCACCGTATTCTTTCTGCTGCTCTTTGCTAAAGGGGTTGTGTTGGTCTATTTCTTGCCTTTTGCTTTTAAAATGCACCAGGTGACAGACTTGTAGTGAGTGTTTTAACTATTTTCACCATTAGAAACCCTGTTATGATTTTGGTAGTGTACTTATTATCATGCTGAAGATTGAAAGCTTGTATTTTAGTGTATCAACAGCTACAGTGTATCACAAAAGTGAGTACACCCCTCCCATTTCTGCAGATATTTAAGTATATCTTTTCATGGGACAACAGTGACAAAATGACACTATAACAGTGTAAATTTATTCTTCCCTCAAAATAACTCAATATACAGCCATTAATGTCTAAACCAGCAGCAACAAAAGTGAGTACACCCCTAAGAGGCTACACCTGTAAATGTCCAAATTGAGCACTGCTTGTCATTTCCCCTCAAAAATGTCATGTGGCTCGTTAGTGTTACTAGGTCTCAGGTGTGCATAGGGAGCAGGTGTGTTCAGTTTTGTAGTGCAGCTCTCACACTCTCTCATACTGGTCACTGAAAGTTCCAACATGGCAAAGAACTCTGTGAGGACCTTAAAAGATGAATTGTTGCTCTGCATGAAGACTCTTATATAAGCTGCATAACCCCACATCATAACACTTCATGCCAAAAACATGCTGCACTTTATCTGAACCCAATAAATCAGTGTTTTATGTTTATGAACAATAATATGCACAAAAGGTTCATGGGCTCATAAAGGTTTATGATTTTAAATGAGTGATTACAAGCATACACTGAACTTAACTTTCTTTTCTCAGGACAGTGAGTGTCATTGCCATGTGTTTCTTATGCAGGTGCTATCCAGAGGTCAAAGGTAAGGGAGCCATTACATTTATGAGTGTCTTATCTCTATAACAGCACAGGGCCAATAAAGTTGCAAAATGCTCAGGGTCAGATGTGCTGTTTGTGAAAACTGCTTTTACTCTACAGTAGAAACAACACTTGTTATATAAAGCCACGGCTCTGGAGTCTACAGCTGTCAACAAATTCTAGAAAACAGCTAAATAAATATAAAGTAAGTACTTGCTTCCACACAGATAAGTGCTCACTGAAGTCACCTATTGGAGTATAGTGGGGTTCCTTCTAAGTCACAGATGTCAATCTCAAGGCCCGTGGGCCAGATCCAGGCCGCGACCTAATTTTATGCAGCCTGTGAGATGTTTTCATATTTCGTATTTTTAATAGCCCGCAGGTAAAAAGTGCTCCAACCATGTATACTACAAATCCCACAATACACTGCAACAGCTACTGCGCCGGCCAAGACCTGTGCGCTAACCCGTTTCCCATGTTGCCAATGACACATTGATCAGTAGATAAAAATGGCACTTTTAGCAGTCAGCACTTTTTAGAGTTACATTTAAGCTGTCTGACCACCAAAAATGACCAAATGAAAAGTGGAGCGCAGGAATTTTCCAAACAGGCGAGGCAAAGGACATGATCGCTGACATCAGAGGTAAACCTTGTGTCTCTTTTCCCTGCCTGCAATGAGTGGATTGGTGGGATGGATATGGGAGAAGATGCAGAGGGAGACCTGTACAGGTGAGCTGACAGTACGTCACTGCATCACACAGCAAGAAATGCTGCAGCAAAGTCCTGAAGACAGAACGCGCCATAACTTGCTGTGAAGAGCGTCTCTCACACACTGTCCGAATAAGAACAAGATTGAAACATGGATCTGGCAAACTGGGCATTCTCTATCATCGATCGAATTTTTTCCACTACGAGATTCGGGACAGGGGAGCCTGCGTGTCCGAGTGGAACTGACCCGGTTGGATACGTCTTCGACTCTTGGAGCTCATGGAGACCTGTGTGCTTCTCGGCTCTCGGAGTGGAAGATGTGGAAGACGCATATATATTCGGCTTTTTGGTGGCGGTATCTTCTCTGTTTGGGCTCGGTGGATACCTGCTTTACCGGCTAATTAAGAAAATCTGGACGGCGGTTCGACATCTGCAGAGGCTGCCGACCCAGGTGGATGGGCTGAGCAGAACCGTACAAACTCAGACTCAAAGCCTGATGGACCTGAGCCGCAAATTTAGCGCGCTCGCAGGCGAGAGGGGTTAGATCAGGAGATATAGTTCGGTTCTGCACAGTGAGGACGGCAATCAACAAATTCGGAATATTGGATTTTCGGAATGGTTTCCCAGTAAGACTGAAGGCTGTTGGAAAAACAAGCAGCCTGTTCCAAAACAATATCTGTTATCAGGAATTCGGCTCCCCTGCTGGCCTTGGCTGGCCACCATATCTCTCTCCAGGGCTCTGTGTGCAGCTGCTCTTCCTCCCACTCCGCGTTGTGATTTGTGAAGCAGTGTCTGCTGTATCACGGCCGCTGATGAAACTCCATCACTATCAGCGAACTGTTTTGGCTGGGACCGGGCATCTGGCTCCAATGCCCCCACCTCTCGTCTCCGTCTGCATTCCCTTCCTGACCTGACCTCACCTACCGCTGCTGTCCTTGCTTTACATGTGCAAATGCTTTGCTAAGGTGGTTTTTTTGGACCCTGGTATAGTGCTCCTTAGAGCACTGTACCAGATGACTTTTTTTTTAACCTAACTTCCCCATGATGTGTTGTTTTCTCCTCCTGCAAAGGTAGCGCTGCAAGTCGGCTGCATGACCCCAGGACACTTACCCCCCCAAATGTGTGTTGTGTTTTGTGTATTCTTGGATGGGTGTTCTGTAACTGAAATTTCCAATGTGTGAACTTGTTCACCCACATGGCAATAAAACCTTCATTCATTCATTCATTCATTCAACACAGACAGTGAACTTTAAAAGAGGCAAAGGTTTAAATCACTGGCGATTTCAGTCTTTTCTGGAAGAAATAGCTTCTGAATTTGGTGACGTGCCTGATCACACAGGTGAGATGAGCTACCTGAGGAAATCTGTCAGTTCTTGGAAAGAAAAGGAAAAATCTCAGCAGGGCTCCGGGATGAAATGTGTCTGAGACTACTTTTCCACCGCCGAGGTGCCGGTGCTCGTGTCAGTGCTGGTGTCTGTTTCAATGAACCAGCGAATCACTTAAGAATGAGCCTGTTGTTAACCTTTCCTGTGCGCAGCTCTCAGACCGTGGTCAGAGAGCGGAGGGGAGAGTTCTTCTTCTCCAGGGCCGAGTACCTCGGGGTTAACTCCCTTGTTCCTGATAATGGAAGCAGCAGGCGGGACACCACTGTCTGTTGGAGCAGCCAGCTCCAAACAACACCACTGTCCAAAACAACACTGTACAAACTGCGCTTTCGATTATGTTATTCTACTAGCATCTGAACTCCTGCTCCCTCTCGCACTGTCTTCTCTCTCTCTTCCCACGCACACACACACCACACTCCTGAGCCTTCCTCTCTTAAAGGGGCCACACTATTTTCATAACACTACCCCCACGCTTGATGGAAATTATCCCAGAATTCCAATCCAGTATCATCACAATAGTACATTCATACTTATAACAAAAAAAAAGAAAACAGTTCCTGCAACAAAATAACATGCAGATTAAAGTCCTTTTGCTTTGGGGCAGTGCAGAGATTATACTGAAAGGCATTCTTGCCATGAAGCATACAGATTGACACAAAATTCAGCTTCCCAACAGAGAGATAACACCGTACAGTATATAATAGTTAGCTGCTACCCCCCTCCCAGTTTTTTTTTCTTCTTCTTTTTTTTTTAACCGAACATAACAAAACTCCTCAGCTTGAACAGCACAAACAGTTGTCTTGCTTTAATTCAACAATAGCCCAAATTTTCTCTTATAGTCCTTTTAAGTCCAAGAACTGTCCATGAACCTAACTCACCCAGTCACCCATTCACCCAACCTGGCTGGCGGTCTCCGCTCGCGCTTGGGCCTTTGAGGGCATTGGTCCTGCTGATATAGCACCGAAGCGCTATCCCCACTATCATGAGAGTCCTCAAGGGCAGGGGAGTCCGGAGAAGAGGAAGTGGAAGGGTTTGTAGCTGCAGCTATGGGGGGTCCACCACTGGGTCCAATGGGATGGTGCTTGGGGTCCCCTTGGTGTCTGCGGCACAGAACAGTTGCGACAAACCCAGGCCAGACTCGGTAGGATCCTCATCCAAAGCAGGAGGTGGCACCTCCACTGGTGTCCAGCTTCCAGCATGCTGTCTGACCCAGGCATTGTCCAGGGGATCATGAGAACGATAGGGTTTCAGCTGGTCATGATGAACTACTTTAACCTTGGTCCTAGGGCCTTTCTGAATACGATATACTAGATTGTCTAACTGCTCCAGGATAAAGTATGTGCCTTCATAGGATAGGAGGAACTTTCTAACATTGCTCTTGACTTTGTGTGTAACTTTGATGAGATACTAGACTGCATCACCCACCTGGTATTGTGTGTGGCAACAGTTTTTGGCATATTCTCTCTTTGCCCATCTCACAGAGTCCCCAAGTGCTTCTCTGGCAATTTGCCAGCTCCAGGCATGCTGTGAGTTGCTGGACATACTCGGGGCAGATGGAGTCTCTTCAGGGTCCAGGGGGAGGCCTGCCATGAGGTCTACTGGCTCACTCACCTCCCTCCCAAACATCATGAAGTTGGGAGTGAACCCAGTTGCACTATACTTTGTTGCCCTGTAAGCCATCACTGTGTAAGGAATCATGAGGTCCCAGTACCAGTGGCAACACTCTGCTGTAGTGGCCAGGATCTTTTGTAGGATGTTTTCGTGGCGGAGCTGTGTGGTGAGACTACTACCCAAGAGGGGCGTTCCCTACTGGCCTCCAGCCAGGTTCTGATGGGAGCAATGTCTGGATCAGCTTCCTGGGCCTGCTGCAGCTTATGTAAAGACCAGCCACAAAACAGATTTGTTTCAGTCTCATCAGTCTTAGATAAATTCTCTCTGGGGAGCTTAAAGTGTCTGTATTGGCAGGTGGAGAATCATCTACCCCGACTGGACCCACTGCCGGCAAACTGGGGTGCCTCTCTAACCCCACTGGCCACTGTGGCACTAGGTTGACAGCAGAGTCCAACTCGCACTGCACTCCTTGATGACTGAAGCTCACTGGATGAGGGGAGGAACTAGGCAGCTTGCATGGACAAGACCGAGGGCAGGGTCTTCAGGGTCTGCGTTGTCGTGCAGCCGACCTGGGCGGTGGATAATCTCCAAGTTATATTCACTGAGTCTCTCAAGCCACCTGGCAAGCTGCCCCTCATCTTGGTCAGCCACCGAAGACTGCTGTGGTCTGTCCGAACAACAAAAGGCCACCCCAGGAGGTACTGCCAGAAGTGTGACGTGAACTCCACCACGGCTAGCAACTCTCGCCTTGTGGTGCAGTAGTTCTGTTCAGTCTTAGACAACTTGTGGCTACCATATGCTAGGACGCGTTCTCTCCCCTGCTGGATCTGGGAGAGGACAGCACCGATGTCCACATTGCTTGCATCAGTGTCCAGTACCAGGTTGCCCTGGTTGAGTGGGCAGCCCAAGACGGGTGCAGTGGTCAGCAGACACTAAAGTTTTTCAAACGCCGCCTGGCATTGTTCAGTCTATTGAAACTGTGCATACTTCTTGGTCAGGGCATGGAGGGGTTCAGCTATGGTGGCAAAGTCTTTCACAAACCGCTGATAATAGGATGTGAGGCCAATGAAGCGGTGGACCTCCTGAACTGAAGTGGGTGTTGGCCACTCCAGCACTTTCTGAATTTTACTGGGGTCAGTGGCCACACCGTCCTCTGATACAATGTGACCCAGGTAGGCAACCTGGTGGTGGAAGAGGCTGCATTTTGCAGGCTTCAGTTTCAGGTTAGCTTGGTGGAGCCTGGCAAAAGCTTGGTCCAGCCACTCCAGCATCTCCGGCACGTCCCTGCTCAGCACAGTGATATCATCCAGATAGACCAGGCGTGTCTCCGATTGCATGCCAGCCAGAACATGGTCCATGAGTCACTGGAACGTTGCTGGAGCATTACACAGTCCAAAGGGCATGACATTCCACTCGAAAAGTCCATTCCGGGTGCAGAAGGCTGCTGCTTTACGACCTCTTGGGGTTAGTTCAACTTGCCAGTAGCCAGATGCAAGGTCTAGTGTGCTGAACCACTAGAGTAGAGAGGGTGTCCAATGTGTCTTGGATGTGGGGAAGTGGGTATGCATCTTTGATAGTGCAGTCATTCAGGGCCCTATAGTCTATGCAGAGGCGATATGTTCCATCCATTTTACGTACCATCACTATAGGCGACGCCCAGCTACTGTGGCTGCTGCGGGCTAGGCCTGCCTCCAAGCTCTGTTGAATCTGTTGGTCAGCACTCTGTTGTTTATCCACCGCCATCCTGCGTGGTGGCTGCTTGACTGGAACGCCAGGCTGCGTTACAATGTTGTGCTGCACCACATTGGTGCAGCCAAGGTAGCTGGGGCCCATGGAAAACACACTGCCATAGGCAGACAGCAGCTGTGCTAGCTGGAGCTGCTCCCCCGCATTGAGCTCAGTGGAACTCTGGGCGTAGAGCTCCTGTAGATGCTGGGGGACAACAGGGGAGCCACCAGCAGTCAGCTCTGAGTGGGCTGTGGTTGTTTGAGGCAGAACTTGTGCAGGCTGAAGGATCCCAGCAATGGCCCCCCTCTTAATAGTTACGGCAGAGTTACCAGGATTAAAAATGCGGATGGGCACGACTTTACAGGACTGAGCCTGCACCACTCCACGGGCAACCAGAACTTTGTGTTTCTCCACAAAGCCTTTGGTGGGCTTAACATCATCTCCCCTTTAACTGTTTCTCCAATATGGGTGTTGCCTCGTACACCACAGTCCGGGTTACTCTCACTACAAGTGCCTTAGATTTGTTCGGTCATTGGAAAGGTGGTACCTCCTCTCCAAAGAGTACTATACAGTGGTTTCCAAAGTCAAGGAATGGGAATGACTGAGGATCACTTCATTAGGCCTGCTAGTTATGTCAGCCACTAGGAAGTGCACGCTCATCTGACAGTTGTTAATCTGTACAGGTATATAAGCTTCACCGAGAACAGGTACGTTGCCAGGCCCAACCCCAATCACAGTCTCTGTCTCAGATGCTTGAAGGGGAGGGTGAACCTCTGGATGAATAGCATCATAGAGGCTTAAAGGCAGCACACTCTTCCCTGCTGCCATGTCCAGAATTGCACATACCTCAGGCTCATGCACCACCATGTGAATGCTCATTTCCTGGCACTTGGGTTTGAGGTGAAGCGCAGCGGACCCCGAGGTTCTGGGAGAGAATGATGGAGCCCAAGTTCCGGCGTCTTTCCTTGGCGAGGGGCAGTTTCTCTTCATATGACCCGGACCAGAGCAGTTATGGCAACGTACATTCTCCATTTAAGGTCCTTTACCTACACACACACACACACACACACACATACTTTAGGAGTGGCGGTGGGCTCTGAGTCCTCTGCCTCTATTCCTTTCCAGATAACAGCTGCTCGTGTCCTTCGTTCAGCCAGGTTGCGTGTCCCTGTATGCATGAGGGTGGTTACGTACGATGTCGCATGCTTGGTGGTTTTGTGACGGTGGGCAATGTCATAAGCTTGGGCGAGTGTGCAGGGCCACTGGTCCAACAGTTTCTGTACAATCTCTGTATCACCCACAGCATTAATGAAAACTTCTACACTTAAAGCGTCTTGCTCAGTCTCTGTTCTGTCACTGTAAGCCAGGGGTGTCCAAACTTGCGGCCCATGGGCCGCTTTCAGCCCCGCCCACTTCCGGTCAGCGAATTGATGTCAAAAATAACATACAATTTGGCCTTTTAAGTAACTTTTTTGACATTTTGCCTTCCCCTCCAATTAAGTGGGTTAAGCAAAATGTCAAAAAAGTAACTTAAAGGGCCAAATTGTATGTTATTTTTGACATCAATTCGAGGACCGGAAGTGGGCGGGGCCGGATGTGGCCCGCGGGCCGCTAGTTTGGACACCCCTGCTGTAAGCCATTGCCACTTGACCATATATGTCATCTCTCAACACATATAGGGCCTCACCTACTTGGCGGACACGTTGTCTCAGTTCAATAGCCACTGCAGCTGCATATTCTGAAGAAGGGCCATATGCAGTTTCCATTTCTTCCACCAGGTGGCGGTAATCCTACTGTGAGGACCGAGGGTTTCTGTGGACGATTGCTCCTGCAGCTCCTACTAGGCAGAACTTTAGCTGGATTACCATGGTCTTCTCTGACCAATGATTTGCCTTTGCACAGCTCTCGAACCGGTGCAGGAACTCTTTCCATGGAGTGGTGCCATCGTATTGACCAGGCCTTAAGGAGGGAACTCTCTCTCTATGATTATAGTCATCCTCACTCTCAGATGAACGCTGATGGTACAAACTGGAGGGCTGCTGTATCGATGACTTGGGCTGAACACATTTGGTGGGAGAGTCCTATAATTGTAGAGTCTCGTCTGGTGCGTTACAACTGGGTGTCTGGGGTCCAGTGCAGGTTAAGTAGTCCACGTGACACCGGAACAGTGATCCTTGATTAGAAAGATGATAACAACCTTTTTGCCGGCTAGGAGGTGGAGACGGCCCCTCCTGGCCTTTAACTATGGGTCGGATAACTGTTGATAACGTGTATTTAATGGACTGATAACATTTGAATTGGCTGGATAAAGTAAGCGTACAGCCTGGAATGACATGGTCATTATGCTTGATAAAAGACTCAAGCATTGTTTGGTGGTTTGCCCACATCTTACGATTATGAAACATATACATATGTAAATTATACATGCAATAATATAGGTGTACCCAACAGTACACAACATTTGAAAAAGAAGAAAGTAAAATATCAAACAGCATTTTTTTATGATTTGCTCAGAGTATTTACAGATCTGTCAGGGTTCCGATATCTGTCCTCCCCAATAGTAAACTCATTTCTACGTCCTTGTCCACTGCTGTGGTTGCAGCTGCAATTTTTGCTGAGAAACTGGACACACTGCTCAGTTTACGCAACATTTTTCTGACGTTGACACACAGAAATTCACATGACAGTTTTTAACCTGAAAAAACTGCAAATTTTCATCAGCTTGAAGTATTCTAATTTTCCCTGATGTTATTTTTGAAGACAAATAAAATTTTGTATTTGATTTACTGTGTTGAGGAAAATTCAAATTCTATTCAAATT
The DNA here is from genome assembly GCA_013435755.1 of Amphilophus citrinellus. Classification (NCBI taxonomy): domain Eukaryota; kingdom Metazoa; phylum Chordata; class Actinopteri; order Cichliformes; family Cichlidae; genus Amphilophus; species Amphilophus citrinellus. Next base: position 30,382,336 of record CM024209.1, on the reverse strand, counting down.
CATATTCCATAGACCGTTTTTCAATTTTGGCCCGTCTGGTGATTGAGTTTGACATCCCTGTTCTAAGTTTTTACATGCTGCTTTTGAGCTGCTTGCACAGCAATGTAATCCTGATGTGCATGAATGTAAATGTAATTCAACTTAAAAAATGAATTTTGGAATTATCACAAAACATACTCACATGGTAGAAAAAGTGTATTTCCCATGTCTAATGCAACACACCATCCCTTCTGACCACCTGACGCCACTCGCTATATTAAAGGGAACAACATTAACAACCAGTCAAATGCACATTCACATATCTTTATACATCATGCTTTTCTTATGCAAGAGTTAGAAATGAGTAATGAAGTTTGTCCAAAATTTAAATTAAACTGTCTTCTTATAAAGTGGCTTTTGGATGGTCATGAAGTATAGCGTCAAATGCATAATCAAAAGACAAAATTTTTGGATGGGTGAGGTTCTTCAGCCCTGTAGTTTTGTATGAAAAAAAAAACAAACCACAGCACACAGACCTCAGAATTATAGTACCCTCACAATGGACAATTACCCACTTCAAAATTTACATCTATGGCAGCACTCAGTGTTAAAGCTGTGTGTGCATTTCCCTTTATTTAATGAAGGGTGAAAAAGAATCCATTCCATCACGGCTTATTGTAACTGTAACCACAAACCTTTACCTGACTTAACCCTTACTTTAGCTCCAATGTGTGTAGGGATTACTGTTTTCCTTTGTACTATACAGTACCATGCTTTTATTGTTTTTCTGTCCATATTTTATGGTTATTTGGAATTTGTCTCTGAAAACCCTTAAATTTATTTGAAGTAGATTTTAAAAGATAAAACTTCAATGAAGGTTCTGTTGCAGGGATGACAAAATTATGTCAGTCAAAACATCACATATATGGGGAGAAACTGTTTTCAGTTGTTAACTGTTAAAAAAATGATTTCACTAATGTCTTTTCCAGAGTTTTCTACCCACCACAGAATATTTGTGCATGGTAATTCTACTACCATGGCTCAGTACAATGAAGCCATTGTTTTGGCTTCCTGTTCACACACATCTCTGTTCCAATCATTACTTTGACCAAAGAGCACATGCAATAGCAGTCTCAGTCATGTCCAGATCATAGACCCTTTCCTCAGTTATGCATCGAACTCCCTTTGAAATTTGACTGTGATGCTTCAGATTCAAATCAAATAGTTACACATATGCCTACACTTTGACATTAGTTGCAGAGATCATGTGAATTATTCAGTTTCACATGAGAACAACATGTTCAATTTTGTAGCACAACACTCTTGATTTAAAAAAAAAAAAAAAAAAGGACTGTAGCTGTTGATTTACAGGCAGATTGTAGATGTTTAACAGGAGGAGGTGTAATAAAAGCACCAGGGACAGAATAAATCTGTGACATTTTCTGGCTGTCTGACAGATTCCCTCTCTTCACTTCTCATTTTTCTCTCCACCCCTCAGCACCACAGAGGCAAGCTTTAGTTAAACCCACACAGCTAATTTAAATACTCCAGAAGCCAAAGCCTGCAGCTCTGACCTCAGGTCAGCTAAAGAATCGTTTACCTTTAGAAAGCTGTGTATTTTCAGATCAGGAGTTGCCATGGTTGACGGTATGGACATGGACAAGCAAGAGAAGCGTTACTGTATTCACGGTAAGCATGCAGTCATCATCTGCATAACAGTGGTGTTGTCTTTGGCAGTGGGCCTCGGGGTGGGCCTCTCTAGGTCAAACAACACCAGTCCTACTACCACCACCACAACAGCTCCCACAGCAGGGCCTACCCAGCCCCCTTCACATGGCAGAGGGCCCTGCTTGCCTTCCAGTGACTCAAACGGGGACTGGAGGAATTTCCGTTTACCCAACTATGTGAATCCCGTCCACTATGATCTGCACCTGGAGCCGAACCTAGAGGATGACACCTACATAGGCACTGTTGATATTGAACTGGAAGTAACTAAGCCCACCCGGTATCTTTGGCTCCACATCAGGGAGACATTTGTCAGCACCATGCCAAGGTTGAGGATGCTGAGTAACCAGGGAGGGCAGAGGGAAATGGCAGTAAAAAGCTGTTTTGAATACAAAGATCAGCAATATGTGGTGGTGGAGGCCACAGAGGAGCTGCCTGTCTCTGGCACAGGAGAGGTCTACACCCTCAGTCTGGACTTCCAGGGTTGGCTCAATGGCTCTGTGGTGGGATTCTACAGAGTTATCTACGTAGAGAATGGGATCACCAAGTAAGTCAAGTGATTTTATTGTGTTATAAACATACACATGTGCTTATTAACGAAGAATTAGAAAAGAATGGAGAAAGTAGGCATTAGACATGCATAAGCTTTTGCATCTTTTAAGTCAGTTATTTTGATTTAGCCAATGCTGTAACTTTCTAAGTAATGACCTTCTAAGTTGGGTTATACACTGTATACAACACATATGTTTTAAACTTAGAGTTTGGCAAATAAATTAAAACTCAAAGGTGCCTTATCGTCTTTTCTCAGGAAGGTATTAATCAGTGTCAAATAACTATAGACATGCTATGAATGTCTTGATAATAGCAACTAAAATTAAGTTAGTCTAATGATGAACACTGTGAGAAAAGCAATATCCTGTATAGATCTTTTGAGAAGCAATCAAGAAAAAGTTACTAATCTGTTTTTAGCTTGGACTCTCATAACGTACAATAGCTGGTTGTGGCTCAGGAGGTAAACTGGGTTGTCTACTAATTGGAAAGTCACTGGTTATTTCACTGACTCCTCACTTCTGCATATGAAGGGTCCTTGGGAAAGATACTTCAACATTCATTTTTAGACTTGTAGTCTAAAAGTGCTTTGAATGCTCAGTAAAAATAAAAAGGCTAGGTCCATTTGTCTTTGCGCTGGTGAAACAGTTGGATGTAGTCAACAAGCAGGGCCAGAGCGGATGAGCAAAGAAACAGTTAAGTTCCTCTCCTATCGACACTCAAGCCTCCTGCTGTGAATCTTAGCCTCTGTAGTTTGCAATGGTCTGTGTGCCCTGCCACACCTTCCATGTGCTGTTGCTGGCCAGGTATGACTCTCTTCTCTTCCTATAGTCTGCCTTGGCTTTTTTGATTCCTCTTTTCAGGTCGGCTTAATTAAACTCCTACACCTGGGGCAGCAACTTGTCCCTGACCTGGAGTGGGCATGCCACACACAACATATTCCCACATCAGCCCCACAGGAGACCCTGAGGAATGTGGTCAAACGCCTTCTCCAAGTCCACAAAACACATGTAGACTGGATGGACAAACTCCCCCACACACTTGCATATCCTTGAAGTGACGATGAACTGCTCCAGCATTCAATGACCAGAATGAAAACTGCATTGTTCCTCTTGAATCCCAGGTTGCTGAAGATGGGAACCACCACGCCAGTCTGCCAAGTTAGTGGCGCTGCCCCATGTCTCCATGTTAACATTGTAGATGTGTGTCAACAAGACAGCCCTACAACATCCAGAGCCTTCAGGAGCTCAGGATGAAGCACATACACCCCAGGGGGTCCTGCCACCAAGAAGTTGTTTAAATACCTCAATGACCTCACTCCCAATGATGGGTGAGTCATCCCCTCATCCTCTACAGAAGACTTGTCAGTGGGATTAAGGAGTTCCTTGAAGTATTCAATATTCAGTATTCAGTATAGCCTCAGTTGAAGTCAGCAGTGCCCCACTCACACTATACACCGTGTGAGTAGAGCACCTCTTTCCCTTCCTGAGTCACCTAATGGTTTGCCATAATCACTTCAAGGCAGTCCAAAGGTCTTTTTCCATGGCCACACCAAACTCCTCCTACACCCGAGTTGGTTCAGCTGCTGCCCAAGCCTCATTCTGCTTGGCTTGCCCATACCTGTCAGTTACCTCCAAAGTCACACTGGCTAACCAAGCCAGATAGGGCTCTGTCAGCTTAATTGCTCCCTTAACCTCCGGTGGTCACCATCTTGTTCAGCAATTGTCACCACGACAGGCACCAACCATGTTACACCCACTGCTCTGTGCAACAATGGAAGTACAGAACACGGTCCACTCAGACTCCATGTCCTCAGCCTCCCACAGAATTGTCAAAGTTCTACAGGACGTGGGAGTTGAAAATCTCATGGACTGGGGCTTCTGACATCTGGCATTTCCAGTGCACCACTGGATATTTAGGTGCACCCAGTCTGTCCAGCATCCTCCCCCCACCACCTGATCCATCTCACCACAAGGTACTGATCAAGTTACTGCTCAGCTTCTCTCTTCATCCGAGTGTTCAGAACATATAGCTGCAGATCAGATGATAGGATTACAAAATTGATCACTGACCTGTGACATAGGTACTACGTTTCCACCGCCAAGGTGCTGTGCTCATGCCAGTACTGGTGCTGGTTTCAATGAACTGACGAAATGCGTAAGAATGGGCCTGTTTTTCCACTGCACATTGCAAGCTGATCCTTCACGTATGGGTGTCAGCAAGGCCTCGTCTGGAAGGGCACAAATGTGGGAGAATACACTTCCTTTTTGCAAACTCTATTTCTTGTGCTGCAAGCATATTTTACTGTCCTAACAAAACTACTGCAGCATCTGTGTGCAGCACAGAGGTAAACACAGACAGCGATTAGAGCAAGATGAAAAGTACACACTTTGCATCCTTTTATCTGTGATATTAACTGATACAAAGCAGCAAGTTCAGCCTTAGAGCCCAAAATTGCATCACTTTTCTCATGTAATATACACCATACGGTGAAATAGCAGTGGAAAACTTTACATTGAGATGGCAGAGTCATGCCTTTCTGCAGCTTTTGTCACACATTCTTGGTTCCAGACCAGCTAGCTTGTGATGTTGGAGCTAAACCCGTTTTTCGGCCGAGCGCCAAGTGCATTCGCGGCAGAAAAAACGCTGAACAGTTCAAACACTGGAAACCCGGTCGGTTGAAAAGGGGCCAGGATATCCTGGTCCCACATGCAATTAAGGACATTTTTACATCTTTGAACATGGTCTTCATTGTGGACAAACTGTGGTTTGCACAAAAGCCCAATATAAAAACACCATTCGGTGTTCCTCCCAATTGCACCTTCCAGGTCTCACTGAGTTCCTGAATGAAGCACCCTCAAGCACCCCACCCAGCAAATTAATAAGGCTAGGTACTCTGAACTGGCATTCAGTGCATAAATGCAAATGACAGTCAGGACCTGTTCCCTGGCACGAAACCTCAAAGTGGTTGATGAGAGCGAAACAACTTTCTCATCCACTGGTAAAAACTCCTATGGACAGGCAGCAAGCCGAGGGCATACAAGGATACCCACACCAGCCCACCGTCTCTCAACAAGGGCAGCTCCAGATTGCAATCCAGCCCGTTTCCCATAGACTGGTTCCAGAGCCCAGCCCATGTGTTGATATCTAGTCAGTATCTCTGAACCTCAAGGTCTAGCTCAGGCTCCTTCCCCACTAGAGAGGTGACATTCCATGTCCCAATAGCCAGCCTCGATAGCCAGGGATCGGCCCACCAGGATTCCACCCTTAACTGCTACTCGACAGACACTGTACCCAACCCCTATGGTGCCTCCTGTGGATGGTGGGCCTGCAGGAGGGTGGGTCCATCTGTCTTTTTCAAGCCGCGCCCAGCTGGGCTCCATGGGCTACTGGACCACCAGACACTCTACCATGAGCTTCCTCCCCAGGACTGGCTCTAGGCTGGGACCCTGGTAATCCTATCCCAGGCAGGGTAAACTGTTCCTTTGAGCTTCCTCTCAGAAGTGTTGTCTGAATCACTCTTATATTATATTATATTATATTATTATATTAGAGCATTCTATATTATATTATATATAGGTTACACAACAAGTTTGCACCTGAAAGATTCAGAATTTTGTGTCGTTTTTACACAACACATCTGGTGTAAAACGGCCTTAAGTAGTAAAAAGAAATGTGGTAGGACTGCACTAGTTGTGATTGTATGATCTAAATATTGAACTATATTACCCACTGATAGAAATTTGCCATTGTTGCTGCTTTTTGAAACTAGTTTAAATCAATACACTTTTTGGATTTCTCCGTCAGCTGATGCAGATGTCATCTAAATAACTGTGTCTGTGGTGAATGGATGTGGATAATTAATAGATCCTGACCACCCTCTGCACCACTGATTGGTCATTCAGCAGAACACTTTCTCTAACATCTATTTCAGCTTTGCTATCACAAGGACCAATACAGGAAATCTTTACCACTTCATACCACAATATATGTAATCATTTTAGATTTAAGCTTCTTATTGTGCCATATTTCAATTTAGATTTATTTACTTCTGGCTGACAAGATGGCGCCAAGATTCCTGGCCTGCTGTCTGTTGCTACCTTGCCTGCTTACACTGGTGCTTTTTTCGATGTGTGTTCTACAAAAATTCTATGTCAGCGCTCTATTGGTTTATGATCGCCAAACTCTCCTGGATCTTTGTCTTTTGGCTGAAATAAGGTTTCCTTTTGGCAACCAAGAAACCTTGCCGTCAGTTTTGTCGGAGGTCCCAGAGTTTCTTCTCTGCACTTTGGCTCCACCTGTTATTGGCCTGGTGAACGCTAGAGCCCTTTCAAATAAAACTTTAATTCTTAAGGATTTTTTCACCTCAAATGGACTGGACTTTCTATTTCTCTGACTTGGGTGAATGTTGGCGATTTGAGTGTTTTATCTGAATTTTTACCACCTGACTGTTATATTAATTGGTCCTGGACGTCAGGCCGTGAAGGTGGAATAGCAACCTTTTTTCGGAATGGGTATAAATGTAAGTCGCTGGTCCCATCATCATCTTTCTCCAGTTTTGAAGTAAGTTTTTTTGAATAGGGTCGTTCTCACCCTGTGATGTGTGCCATTATCTACAGGCCGCCTAGATATAATAAATTTGTTTTAAATGAATTTTCTGAACTGTTGGCAGAAATTATGCCTAAATATGACCAAGTCCTTATTATTGGAGATTTTAACATACATGTTTGTTGTCCTGATAAACCGTTGGTTTTAAATTTGATAAATTCTTTTAATTCCATACCCTCACCAAACTCCTCCCACACCCGAGTTTTTGCTTCGGCCACTGCCCGAGCTGCACTGAATCCCACTGACACGCCTTCTGTAGTGGAAGCAGAGTCTGGGGACGAGGGAGATGACTTGACCATCACTGGGGGTGAGGTCACTGAGGTAGTTAAACAACTCCTTGGTGGCAGGGCCCCTGGGGTGGACGAGATTCGCCCTGAGTTCCTGAAGGCTCTGGATGTTGTAGGGCTGTCTTGGTTGACACGCCTCTGCAACATCGCGTGGAGATCTGGGGCAGTGCCAATGGATTGGCAGACCGGGGTGGTGGTCCCCATCTTTAAGAAGGGAGACCGGAGGGTGTGCTCCAACTTTCGGGGGATCACACTCCTCAGCCTCCCCAGTAAGGTCTATGCCAGGGTGCTGGAAAGGAGGGTCCGTCCGTTAGTCGAACCTCGGATTCAGGAGGAACAATGCGGTTTTCGACCTGGTCGCGGAACGCTGGACCAGCTCTTTATCCTCTCAAGGATATTCGAGTGTGCGTGGGAGTTTGCCCAACCAGTCTACATGTGCTTTGTGGACTTGGAGAAGGCATTCGACCGTGTCCCTCGGGGTGTCCTTTGGGAGGTCCTGCAGGAGTATGGGGTGTCTGGCTCGTTGTTGCGGGCCATTCAGTCTTTGTACAACCGCAGTGAGAGCTTGGTCCATATAGCCGGTAATAAGTCGGATTCGTTTCCTGTGGGTGTTGGACTCCGTCAGGGCTGCCCTTTGTCATCGATTCTGTTCATAATTTTTATGGACAGAATTTCTAGGCGTAGCCAGGTGGCGGAAGGCTTCTTCCTCGGTGGCCTCAGAGTCTCATCTCTGCTTTTTGCGGATGATGCGGTTCTTTTGGCTTCATCAGGTGGTGGCCTCCAGCTCGCAGTGGAACGGTTCGCAGCCGAGTGTGAAGCGGCCGGTATGAGAATCAGCACCTCTAAGTCTGAGGCCATGGTCCTCAGCCGGAAAAAGGTGGAGTGCCCTCTCCGGCTCAGGAACGAGTTCTTACCCCATGTGGAGGAGTTCAAGTATCTCGGGGTCTTGTTCACGAGTGATGGGAGAAGGGAGCGGGAGATCGACAGACAGATCGGGGCTGCCTCTGCAGTGATGCGGACGCTGCACCGGTCTGTCGTGGTGAAGAGAGAGCTTAGTGTATAAGCGAAGCTCTCGATTTACTGGTCGATCTACGTTCCTACCCTCACCTATGGTCACGAGCTTTGGGTAGTGACCGAAAGAATAAGATCGCGAATACAAGCGGCAGAAATGAGTTTCCTTCGAAGGGTGGCTGGCCTCTCCCTTAGAGATAAGGTGAGGAGTGCGGCCATCCGGGAGGGGCTCAGAGTAGAGCCGCTGCTCCTCCACATCGAAAGGAGCCAGTTGAGGTGGCTCGGGCATCTGATTAGGATGCCTCCTGGCCGCCTCTTAGGTGAGGTGTTCCGGGCATGTCCCACCGGGAAGAGGCCCCGTGGTAGACCCAGGACTCGCTGGAGGGATTATATCTCTCGGCTGGCCTGGGAACGCCTTGGGGTCCCTCCGGATGAGCTGGAGGAGGTGGCTGGGGAGAGGGAAGCCTGGGCTTCTTTGCTTAGGCTCCTGCCCCCACGACCCGGCCCCGGATAAGCGGAAGAGAATGGATGGATGGATGGATGGAAATTCTTTTAATTTTATGCAATGGGTGTCTGGGCCCACTCAAGGATGTGGGCATTCTCTGGACCTTGTTTTATCCTATGGTCTGTCTAGTTCTAACTTAACGGTAAATGATGCTGTGTTTTCGGATTGTAACCCCATGCTTTTTGACATTGCTATGCCTTGTGGCCTTATGAAATCTGGCGTCCCTGCATGATGTTGTTGTGTTGTAAACCAGCTCAGTGCTTTCTGTTTTTCTGCCATTATCAAACATAACTGCAGAATTCTAGAATCTATATCTTTAGATACAGAGATGTTTAATTCGTGGTTTCACTCTATTCTACCCTGACTTTTTAAAGAGGTTATTGCTGCCTTAGGCCCACTACTCTTGGCTCTTACTAAGAGCAGTTTGTCATTAGGTGTAGTTCCTAAATCTTTTAAACATGCCTTAATTCAACCACTGATCAAAAAACCTGGATTGGACTCCACTGTGTTATCTAATTTTAGGCCTATTTCCAAACTATATTTTCTGTCCAAAATAATAGAGAAAGTTGTATATAACCAGTTGAAAGCCTTTTTAGTTGAAAATAATATTCTTGAGATCTTTCAGTCTGGTTTTAAACTTCTCCACAGTACGGAATCTGCATTGTCAATGGTGTTTAATGACATTCTTTTGACAAGCGATCATGTGATTTTAATGCTTTTAGATTTAATGGCTGCTTTTGACACAGTGGACCATGATATTTTAATTTCTCTTTAGAGCATTGTGCTTGTGTTTATGACACTGTTCTGAAATGGCTTAAGTCTTAATTGACCCAAAGGTCTTTCTTTGTTAATATAAATGAGTTTGAATCATCCCCTGTTTTATGGATTGCCACAGGGTTTAATTTTGGGACCTCTGTTATTTTTTCATTCATTCTCAGAAAGCATAAAATTGCTTTTCATTGCTATGCTGATGATATTCAGATTTTTATGCCTTTGAAACTCTGTATAGACCCTGATTGAGTGTCTTGACGATAATAAAGTGTGGATGGCTCTAAAACTCTGGAATTTTAATGAAAAAAAGACAGAAGTGATTGTCTTTGGTCCCATTGTCCTGGGTGGATCTTCCTCCATGGACATGGGTTCATTATCGCAATATGTAAAGCCATGTGTCACAAATTTAGGTTTAATTATGGCCAAGAGTTTTAAATGGGTGGATCAGATCACGGCAGTGGGGAGATCTATCTTCTTTCATTTCAGGCAGCTGGTGAAAATAAAAAATATGTTATTGAAAAACCATTTTGAAGTAGTGATCCATGCTTTTATTACAACTAGACTGGATGACTGCAATGCTTTATATGTTGGTCTTAGCCAGTCTGCTCTAGCCCATCTGCAGTTGGTTCAAAATGCTGCTGTGCATCTTTTGATGGGATTGCGAAGAGTGTATTACTCCTGTTTTATCCTCACTGCACTGGCTGCACATGTGTTTCAGAGTTCATTTTAAAATCTTTTATTTGTTTTTAAGTCATTATATGGCCTTACCCCATCTTATCTTTCCAAGTTGCTGCACCTACATACTCCTTCCCGGTCACTCAGATCAGCTGATCAGCTGTACCTTGATGTGCTGAGTACACAGCGGAGGATCCGAGGAGAGAGAGCATTTGCTGTGGCAGCTCCAAAACTCTGGAAAGCTCTGCCATTAGACATTAAACAGGCCTCTTCATTGGCCAATTTTAAGTCTGCTCTTAAGACCCACTTCTTTTGTTTCTTCTTTTGATTCGTATCAGCTGCTGTCTATTGAAGTTTTTACTTTTTTATTTTATTTATTTCTAGGGTAAAATGATGGTTTTATCATTGGTTTTAATTGTGTGTATTATTTATTTATTGTTAGGATAAATTATCCATTTTATCATTGTTTTATTTGTGTGTAACTTCTTAAATTCTTACCTTTGTAAATTTTATTTTTCTGATTTCTGATCACTTTTTTGTATTTCTTATTTAACTGAGCTCCTTCTTTGGTCTTTTTTTTTACACTAAGGGCAAAGCCCTTTGTTCATAAACATATTTCATTGAGCTTGGTTGATTTTTGTGCTTTGGATGCTGTAACAGCATTTTCTCAGCTTTTACCAATAAATAAAGTATTTCTTATTAAGTCACACAAACAACATTTTTGACATGGTGTCTGTAATCTAGTTAGACTAAAAGCTCAGTAAATATAAATGTTAGTTTTGATCTAGCTTTCTGTATTAAGTTAGGGAAATGTAAAAAAGTCTTTTTTTTTTGGCTACAGGTTAGTACTGAAATTTGTTGATATAGTCTCTTTATGAATGTAATATTGGAAATTATTTGATGAATGAGAAATTGGTTGGATAAGAACATATTAACCAAAGAAATGAACAGTTACCCCAGAGACTACGGCCCCATGATCAAAATATCAATAGGAGACTTTGTAATCCACCAGGTATTCTACAGTAGACTATAATACAATAGAACTAACTGAACAAAATAACTAAAGGCACTGTTAATCAAATGATTAAATCTGTTCCTAAACCTAACATTCTAGTTTACACTGAAGACCAATACTATGTGACAATATCTTTTAAATTTGTAAAATCTATAGGAAAAGGCTGTAAAGCATTTGGTTTCAAAAACTCTCCAATAATAAACTTAATTTCTCCAATAATCTGTCCTCTATTTAATCACCAGAAAGATTGCAGCTACGGATCATGAGCCAACAGATGCCCGGAAGTCTTTTCCCTGTTTTGACGAGCCCAACAAGAAAGCCACCTACAATATCTCGATAACTCACGATGCTAAATATAAAGCGTTGTCCAACATGCCAGTAGAGGTAAGTCAGAAAAGTAATAATGTGGCTGGGCATAGAAAAATATTCATGTGTGCTTACCATCAGAACATACTTACTCTTTAAAACTGGAGACGATTGCAAAATTGTACTGGAAAAAAATGCAGTGGCAGTTTTGGGAGTAACACACTGTAAATACTGCAAATAATGTATTACTCTAATCACATTAGATTTATCTGTAATGTAATTAGGTGACTCAGTTTAGCAAATTGAGTCATCAGTTACAATTAAAGTTACTACAGTCGACAATGACACAAATTATTAAATTATGTTAACAGAATTTACCACTATGAAATAAGTGATGTCTTCCTTAACAATGGCACAATGTAACAAACACAAACTCTCCATGAAGCTTCTCTCATCATTCCTGGTTCTTTGCGACTTTCTGTGCGTTAGCATGCTGTTTTTGCAGGAACTTGCAAGCAGTCAGTGGCAGGTGTTTCTGTCCTGGACACAGTTTGCACTTTACCATCATGTTCTTATGATTTTGTTCAATCAAAATGAAAATAATGTGCGTCACAGAAAAATTTGTTTTCTCCCACATTCTCCATTTATACAGTACCAGTCACACAAAGTGTGTCCAGACTTTTGACAGGTTCTGTATATACCCACTCCCACCAACACCTACTCATAAACATTGTACCACTACACTAAAGTTCCATAAAGATTTTTTTTATTATTAAACTTTTCATCTCTCGTCTGACAGAGAGAAAAGATTATTTACACTGCAGTATTGTTAAAGCATCACTTATTATAATGAATAAATTACCTTTTAGGGCATAGTCCACAGGCAGTTGTTTTTGAGCTGGCAGTATTCATAATCTCATTTTCAGAGGTTCTCTTAAGTATTTGTTACATAAAAAGTGCAGTGACTCTTGGTCCACACTAAAAACAAATCAAATGGCCACTGAGTCATCACTAGGACTGGATCTTAAGCAGGTCAACAAAAACAAGACAAAGTGCATACCACAAAGTGCATTTGGGTCTGTTTATTTACCATAATGCAGCAAATGTTTAGACATAAATGCGTTCATCTGCAGCCTCTATGATGCCTGGTAAAAAATCTTACACCGTGATGCCTGCCTGACCCATCCCACTTGACCTACTTATGTACATTAAGTGAACATCTGCCAGAAAGTCAAAAAGGAAACTCAGATTTACCAAAGAAAGATAAACTACAAATTTATCCTTAGCAAAAAACAAACTTAGTATTTTAATACAAAAAATAAAAATCAACCAAAAATACCTTCAACAAGTCAGTCCCTGATTGTGCACGTGTTAATTACTGGATACCTGAAAAGAAAACAAATGGATGAAAGACAGAGAAAAGGAGAAAAAGAATCAAATGTTCCATCAGGTGATGGCCTCCAGGAGGAGACAGAGCTTGGTTACAGGTGTCTGCAATATACTGGTATTGGTTTGAACCCTCACAGAGTGGATCAACCCTTTGAAGTCTGATGTAGTGGTCAAAACTCTGCCCATCATCCAGAATCCTCTTGGAACTGTGGCATGTGCAGTGATGACTAGGTCTCCTGAACAGAAGCTCCTCTTTGGTCTTATCCATTTCTATCTGAAGCACCTTGAAGCGACTGTTTGCTGTGATTTGGCGCTATATAAATAAAATTGAATTGAACTGAATTGAATTGGCTTTCCTGCATCACAAAGTAGATACTCCACCATCCATGTCTTCCAGAAGAGCTCAGCAATATACTGTACTTCTCCAACTCCTTTTGATATCCAAGTCAGCTGGCTCAAACAAACCTGGAGGCAAAATGTGTTTCCCTTTCAGCAGGAGAATTTGGTTTGGAGTGAGTGCTTCCAAGTCACTGGGGTCATCTGACACTTCAGTAATTGGCCCATCATTCAGTATTGCCTCCGTTTCGCAAAACAGCGTGTGGAGACCTTTGTCATTCAAATCTTGCTGTCCAACAACAGAGGTGAGTATACTTCTGACAGAACTTATAAGATGTTCCCAAACATCACCTTGGTGTGAGGCTGATGCTGTATTGAAGCTCCACTTTCTTCCTTCCTGTGCAAAGGTACAGTACTCTCTATCTTCTGTTTTGTGGGGTGATGCACTCTATGGTTGGGGATGTACCACACTTTTCCATCCTCAGGAGCCAGCTCATCCACAAGATCCTTTTCAACATACCCTTGAATCAGTGTGTCATTCAAAAAGTCAGTATATCCCCTTTTAAATGTAGCATCTCTATTAAACCTCCATTTCAGGACTTGAAGTCTTTGTTGGGATATACAGTAGTTATTTGCAAAACAGGATCTTCAACTCTGAACGGTAAGTCAATGCAATAGTGTCCATCCTTTGTTGTATTCTTCATAATGTTCATGAATTTAATGTCCTCTCTTGACATCTCCAGCTGGTTTTCTGATGGCTTCTCATTAAAATCATGATTGTACTGCTGGATTAACATGTTTTCCAAGTATTCAGCAATTATGTGGTTCACTGTTACAACAGTGCAGCCTGTTTGGATAGAATTAACTTCAGAGTCTCCAGTGCGAAGAGGTCCATTTATTACCCAGCTGACTCTTGTTCTCACTGCACAGGGTCCATTACCTTGGCTATTGATTTGCTCCCATAGCTCCTGCACTTTGGGAGTGTGGTGGCGGGGTGTGGTTTGGGCATGGCTGCAGGGTAGAGGTGGGGCAGTGAATTCAGGGAGGCATGTCAGGGGAGAACAGGAGCGCAGCTCCCTGACATGGATGCTGATTATGTGTGTCCTGTGTTTCTATGCAATAGCTGGCAAATGGAGAGGAGGAGAGAGCTGAGATAAAGCCTGCCGCAAAAACAGCCAAGTCTATGTATACTGAGGAATAAAATGATCTTTGTGCGAAAGCCAGAGTGCTGTGTGTGTGCGGGACAGAACAGAGGCATTCATGCGACAGGGAGCATCTGTCCCGATGAGCAAATCCACACCTGCATAGTCTTTACTTTACTTTATTACATTTAGCAGACGCCTTTATCCAAAGCGACTTACAATGATGATACAATAATATAAAAGCAAGACAAAATAAAACATTAAAAGAATTAAACATTAAAACAATGGCACATTAAAGATGTATGTCTACACACATCAAAGTGATTGTCTTAGTGCAGGTATTCTCCAAAGAGCGCAGTTTTTAGGAGTTTTTTAAAAACAGTGAGGGACTCAGCTGCTCTGGTGGAGGTAGGCAGCTTGTTCCACCATCTGGGAACTATAGTGCAGAACAGTCTGGATTGCTTCGGGCGGATGCTGGGTAAAGCAAGGCGGCATTCTGTGGAGGAGCGCAAAGGCCGAGATGGAACATAGGCCTTTAGGAGCAGGTGTAAGTAGTAGGGCGCCTGTTCTGTCAGTACCTTATAGGCAATCGTGCAGGCTTTGTATTTGATGCGAGCAGCAACCGGAAGCCAATGAAGTTCAGTGAGCAGTGGGGTGACATGTGCCCGTTTCGGAAGATTGAAGACCAGACGTGCTGCTGCATTCTGGATCATCTGTAATGGCTTAATAGCGCAGGCTGGAAGGCCCGTTAGGAGTGCATTACAATAATCAAGGCGTGAGATGACCACAGCCTGCACCAAGAGCTGAGCAGCATGTTGCGTTAGAAACGGTCTAATTTGTCTGATGTTATATAGAGCAAAGCGACAGGATCGAGCAACAGAGGCCACTTGGTGTGTAAATGTTAACTGGTCATCAAACATGACTCCCAGATTCCTGGCAACCTTCGCCGGAGAAAGTGGGAATGAATCGGTTGTTAGGGTGAAATTGCGTTGGACCGACTGTTTTGCAGGAAACACCAGTAATTCTGTCTTAGAGAGATTGAGTTGAAGATGATGTGACTTCATCCATGAGGATATATCTGAGAGACAATGAGATATCCGTGCTGAGATCGTAGAGTCATCCGGCGGGAATGATAAGTAGAGCTGAGTATCATTGGCAAAGCAATGGTAGGAGAACCCATGAGAGGAAATAACCGGGCCCAAAGAGGAAGTATAGATGGAAAAGAGGAGGGGTCCCAGTACTGAGCCTTGGGGCACTCCAGTGGACAGTGGACATGATGAAGACAACTGTCCTAGCCATGACACTTTGAAGGAGCGTTCAGTAAGGTAAGACCTGAACCATGATAGTGGTGTATCAGAGATACCCATATTGGAGAGTGTAGTTAGGAGTCGGTCATGATTGACTGTATCAAAGGCTGCTGATAAGTCCAGCAGAATGAGGGCTGTGGACTGTCCAGCAGCTCTGGCAGTTTTTAAGGCTTCAGTCACAGACAGCAGCACCGTCTCCGTGGAGTGTCCCTTTTTAAAACCGGATTGGTTTTGGTCAAGGTACATTGTATAGTCATACAATGTAACTCTGCTCGGATAGGGCAATTAAACAACCTCCTCTTGAAGTGGAATGTTTCCTTTCAACACTGGCATCGTGGATTGTATCAGAACAGAAAGCAGTTCATTGAAGTCATTGTTATCAAACCCCGACTCTTTCAATCCAGGTATAATAGGGTTAATAGGGTTTTACCCTTTAATTTAATCTTTGCCCCATTGGCCTTAACAGAATGTTGCTTGGTTTGCCTGTTATTCCCAATCTTTTTGCCAAGCTAGTAGTGCAGAATGTACCTGAACTCCCAGGGTCCAGAAAGGCATAAGTATGCACTGTCCTTTTACTCTTCTGGCTTTTCACCTTCACAGCAACAATGGAAAAGACAGCATTAACCTCCTCGCCAGCCTCTATATGGCCGCATGTTTGCTAATGTTCCGGTAAAGCAGGGGTGCTCACAGTTCCATTTGTCTCCTTGAGGGATGCTGTTGTATCCTCCCTTTCAACATGCAGGACAGATGGGTGCTTCTGGTGAGACACTTGACTGTCCAAACGATTCCTGCAGTCTTTGTGTGTTCAATCTTGAAGCAGCCACCCAGGACCTCTACAGGCAGTGCTGTAGGAGGAAGGCCCAGTGGATCCTCTCTGATCCCAGCCACCCCAACCATTCACTCTTCATGCTCCTTCTGTCAGGCAGGTGGTGCAGGAGCAGCCAGACCCTCAGCAGCAGATTCAGGGACAGATTCTACCCACAAGCCATCAGAATACTGAACTGCTGAAATAATACTGGACATTTGCACACAGTAGTTTATATATACATGACATTTTGCACAATCATTGTACACATTGTACATGTACACTCCATCCATCCATCCATCCATCCATCCATCCATCCATCCATCCATCCATCCATCCATCCATTTTCTTCCGCTAATCCGGGGCCAGGTCACGGGGGCAGCAGACTAAGCAGAGAGGCCCAGGCTCCTCTCTCCCCAGCCACCTGGTGGATGCCAGCTGGTGGAGGTGGCTGGTGGAGGTGGCTCCGCTGCTTGGAGCATGGTTGGCCTCCTGTCTTGTCTCACCACCGCCGCTGCAGCTGGGAGCACGGTCGGCCTCCAGTCTTCTTTCGCCGCTGCCGCTGGGAGCACACTCGATCTCCAGTCTCGTCTCCTTGTTGCTGCCGCTGCTTGGAGCGCAGTCGGTCTCCTGTCTCGTCTCACCACCACCTCTGGGAGCTCGGTCGGTCTCCTGTCTCGTCTCACTGCCACTGCTGGGAGTGCGCTCGATGTCCAGTCTCGTCTCCTTGTCGCTGCTGCCACTGGGAGCGCGGTCGGTCTCCTGTCTCGTCTCACCACCACCTCTGGGAGCACGGTCGGCCTCCTGTCTTGCCTCGCCACCGCCGCTGGGAGTGCGCTCGGCCTCCAGTCTCATCTCCTCGTCGCTGCTACCACTGGGAGCACGGTCTGTCTGCTGTCTCGTCTCGCCACTGCCTCTGGGAGCACAGTTGACCTCTAGTCTCGTCTCCTTGTCGCCGCCACTGCATGAAGCACAGTCGGCCTCCTGTCTTGTCTTGCCGCTGCTGCTGGGAGTGTGCTCAGCCTCCAGTCTCGTCTCCTCGCCACCGCCGCTGCTGGGAGAATGGTTGGTCTCCTGTCTCGTCTCACCACCACCTCTGGGAGCTCGGTCGTTCTCCAGTCTTGTCGCTGCTGCCGCTGAGAGCGCGGTTAGCCTCCAGTACCGTCTCCTTGTCGCTGATGCCGCTTGGAGTGTGGTCGGCCTCCTGTCTTGTCTCGCTGCCACCGCTGGGAGTGTGCTCGACCTCCGGTCTCGTCTCCTCGTCGCCACCGCTTGGAGCGTGGCCGGTCTCCTGTCTCGTCCCACCACCACCTCTGGGAGCGCAGACAGTCTCCTGTCTCGTCTCGTTATCACCTCTGGGAGCTCGGTCGGTATCTAGTCTCGTCTCTTCGTCGCCGCCGCTGCTGGGAGCTTGGTCGGTCTCCTGTCTTGTCCCGCCACCACCTCTGGGAGCGTAGTTGTTCTCCAGTCTAGTCTCCTCGTTGCCGCTGCCACTGGGAGCGTGGTCGGTCTCCTGTCTTGTCTCACCACCACTTCTGGGAGCTCGGTTGGTCTCCTGTCTTGTCTCCTCGTCGCAGCTGCTGCTGGGAGCGTGGTCAGTCTACTGTCTCGTCTCGCCACCACCTCTGGGAGCGCGGTTGGTCTCCTGTCTCGTCTCGCCACCACCTCTGGGAGCTCGGTCGTTCTCCAGTCTCGTCGCTGCCACCGCTGGGAGCACGGTTAGCCTCCAATACCGTTTCCTTGTCGCTGATGCCGCCTGGAGTGCAGTCGGTCTCCTGTCTCGTCTCACCACTGCCTCTGGGAGCTCGGTTGGTCTCCAGTCTCGTCTCCTCGTCGCCGCCGCTTGGAGCACGGTCAGCCTCCTGCCTTGTCTCACCGCCGTCGCTGGGCGTGCACTCGGCCTCCAGTCTTGTTTCCTCGTCGCCCCGCCTCTGGGAGCTCGGTCGGTCTCCAGTAGGGTCTCCTCGTCGCCACTGCTGGGAGTGCAGTTGGCCTCCAGTCCCCTTGTCACCACTACTGCATGAAGCATGGTCGGCCTCTTGTCTCGTCTCCCCACCGCCACTTGGAAAGCGATCGGCCTCCTGTCTCGTTGCCGCCACTGCTGGGAGCATGGTCGGTCTCCTGTCTCGTCTCACCACCAGCTCTGGGAGCTCGGTCGGTCTCCAGTCTTGTCTCCTCATTGCTACCACTGCCGCTTGGAGTGCGGTTGTTCTCATGTCCCATCTCACACCACCTCTGGGAGCTCGGTCGGTCTTCGGTCTCATCGCCTCATCGCCGCCACTGCTGGGAGCGCGGTCGGTCTCCTGTCTCCTCTTGCCACCACCTCTGGGAGCGTAGTCGGTCTCCTGTCTAGTCTTCTCATTGCCGCCGCCGCTGGGAGCGTGGTTGGTCTCCTGTCTTTTCTCACCACCACTTCTGGGAGCTCGGTCGGTCTCCTGTCTCGTCTCCTGTCTCGCTCGCCACCACCTCTGAGAGCTTGGTCGGTCTCCAGTCTCGTCTCGCTGCCGCTGCTGGGAACTGTTGAACTGTTTTGAGGTAATCGTTTGGTTTTGCAGGAAGAGTCAGAGGTTTTGTGAATGATGTTTGAAAATTGAGTTTTGTGTTTACAGTTTAGAGACATGGAGGGATGGTTTCAAGAAATGTGTCATGCCAATTGAAAAAAAATGTATATTGGAGGCAATGGAACATGCAAGTGATGATGTTACTGTAAAGTCTTATCAAGGCTGGATTCTGCACATGGGGGGGGGCAAAACGTTGCCCCGTTGCCTGTGATGTGGATGAGGTCCTCTGGCCAGTATTGTGTGTTTATCTGCATTCATCACTGTCATATCACTCTGACTATGGCAGTGTTTCACTGTTCACACTTGGAATAACCATCTCCTGTTGACTACATGTCCTGGATGCTGTGTCTTAAAGTATTTGATGTGGTGTGTAACAGATGGTCTCTGTGAATTGATTTATTACTTACTGTGTGTGATCTGTCCACACTGTTTTGTTTTGCACAAAGTTAACTGCTTTTTGCAGTGATTATTTGATTTTGACACGGAAATCTGGGATTTTGATAAATTAGCTTGAGTTTTTGGATTTCGGATTAAGGTTTTGGGAAAATGGGTGGTGGACTCAGAAAATATCTGTTAGCAATTCAGAAATACTGTATTACAACCTGTTAATGTTCTAATTTTATAGCAGATTTCTCTACATGTAGGACAGAGAAATTCCTGTCTCTCTCATACAAAAAATGGATGATATATTTTGAATATATATTTTAAATCATGTTTAACCCTTTATTTACCACGGACGAACAGTCGCGTAATTACAGTCATTCAAAGTGCATTTGATCAGATGTCTCAGCGGTGATATGCTTGGTGTTAACCAGCTGTTTACGGCAGGTAACAGGTGTAACAGGGGCGATCGCTGCTGTTAAAGGGTTAAACTATTAACAAGTGTTTTTCCTAAGGAAGCACACTTTTGCTGTCACAGCATTCATAGTCACCTGTCAGTCTCCTTCTGCCCTTTGAAAGTGTTACAATTAATTAGACATTAAGGTTGCTTTCACTTATTGTGGGTTTACTAACAACATAATGAAGAAAACCTGGTAGGTTGCACATAATCTGTTTTGAAATATTTATTCAATTCCATCAAAATGCAACAATAAATTTGTTAGTTAGCATACAATTAAAAAAGTTATAATAATACAATCATAAAACAAATGAACAACAGCAGCAGCTCTGACTGTGGTAATACAAGCTTAATAAATATGTCAAGAAGGCACATAAGGCTTCCTGTTAATACTGATCCTTGAGTATTTTAATTTTATAAACAAATGTTTAACTCAGTTTGGTGTAAAAATTATTCTAGATCAATACATTTATTTTCTAGTCATTAGTGAGAAATGGAGCTCTGTCTCACTATATTGACATATTTCAATTGCCCGCTGAGCACTTCTGGTAACTAGCTGAAGTCTACATGAACCATGTGACGATCCCACTGTCTGAATCCCTGCTGACGTGACTCTCCATTCAAGGCTTCTGGTCACAGTACACCTGCCACAGATAGCAGTCACATGGTCAAGGCCACGTTTGCCAGTTCTTGCAAAAGGATGAACTCATTACAACTGTTGGGATGGTGCTCTTCTTGTTGTCATAATAGGACATGGGATTAGAAAATTCCCATAAACCTTTGTTGTTTCTACAGGGCACCCCTCAGGAACTGCCTGACAATAAAATTAAAACCTCTTTTAAGAAGTCTGTTCCAATGAGTACCTATTTGGTATGTTTTGCTGTGCACCAATTTGACTACGTGGAGAGAACTTCAGCCAGAGGAATTCCTGTGAGTTTACAATTACCTGTCACTATCACAAACAGTTTTGTCGAAATTTGAAATTCATTCATACTGCTTGGTAGGGCTGGGCGATATGGACCAAAAATGATATCTTGATATTTTTTACCTGAATGACAATATACGATATATATATATATATATATATATATATATATATATATATATATATATATATATATATATATATATATATATATATATTTTTTTTTTTCTTCCCAAAGGTATAAACAAAAAGGCCCTTCTGAGTCAAAGCTACATGTCCCAGATATCACACAGGCACTTTTATTAACATTCAGCTGTAGATGTTCATGAGAAACTGCTCAAAAATCAACTATTGATATATTTAAATAATAATGCTCCTCAAATAAATTAATGTTTTTTTCCTTCATAACAAAACCCAGTTCCACTATTAAGGTCATGTGACTTACATACAAATCAACTTCCTCTTGGGGGTCTGGGCGATGCCACAGCGTACGAAGGGACACAGTATGAAGGCTGTGTGTACACAAAACACGGCCACAGCGGAGGATTTTGGGTTTCAAAACCTTTCCAAAAGTCGCCAACATCACTGAAAAAGTTGCTAAATTTGTCGCTAGTCGCTTTTTGGGAAAAAAAAAGTCACCAGGGGCGTCTAAAAAGCTGCTAAATCTAGTTGGCAACACTGTCATGCTGTCACTTCCTGCATGATTTACAGGTGGAGCAGTGATGGAGAGAGGCAAGCAGTGTGAAGTTGTACAGAGACAAAGTGGAAGAAGAGAAAGGTGAACTGGTGGATCTACAAGTATGATTGTAACGCGACATAGACTATATCATTATGAATGATATTGTCTCATCTTATATCACGTATGAAAATATATTGATATTTATTAAAAACTCGATATATCGCCCAGCCCTACTGTTTGGATTTATACTGTCAAACATATAAATCACACTTGTGTTATTTATTTCTTTGCAGCTGAAGATCTGGGCCCAGCCAAGTCAAATACAAACTGCTGAGTATGCTGCAAACGTAACCAAGGTCATTTTTGACTACTTTGAGGAATATTTTAACATGAACTATTCCATCACAAAATTGGGTAGGTGACTAGACCACTAACCAACCATGCTCTCTCTCTCTATTAATCAAAATAATACATAAAAAAATTAAAATTCCTCATTTGTCCTCCAAGCTTGGGTCCTCTACCAGAGGCCTGGTAGCTTGAGGTTTTTAGCTGTTCCCAGGACCGCACTCTTCTGGACAGAGATCTCAGACATCATTCCTGGAACCATTCCTCTTCCAGCTTTGGGGGTTACAGCTCTTAACACTCCCATTTCTGTAACTCACTGCTTTCTGGTTTCCCCCTCAAACTCCTCCATAAACTTCAAATTGTCCAGAATTCCACTGCCCGCATCATTACCCGAACCTCTTTTCACTCAACACATCACCCCATCCTTCAGGAACTTCACTGGCTCCCTATAAACCATCGTATTGAATAAAAGATTCTCCTACTCACCTACAAATCTCTTCATAACCCTGCACTCCCATATATCGCTGCTCTTATTCATTTTTACACTGCCTTATGTACACTTCGTTCCTCTTCTTCCATGCTTCTCACCACACCTCCTGTCCGTCTTTCTATAATGGTCTAGAGCCTTCTGTTACACAGCCGCTCATGTTTGGAACTCACCCCCACAGTCCTTGAAGGGCATCAATAGTCTATCCCTCCTTAAATCCGATCTAAAAACTCACCTGTTTAAACAAGTATTCTGAATCTAATTACAGTGTTTACCAGGAATTTCATTTACTTGGTTTAACAAATTGTTTTTATTATTCTTGTGCTGCTGCATATTTTGTACTTGTTTTATTTTGTTTTATTGCTCTCATGTTACTCTTTGATTCTGTAAGGTAACCTTGAGTGTCTTGAAAGGCACTCACAAATAAAATGCATTATTATTAGGGGTGGGACTCGATTAAAAAAATGTATCTAATTAATTAGGAGCTTTGTAATTAATTAATCGAAATTAATCGCATTTTAATCACATTTAAATATTTAACATGAGAAATATTAATTTAAGTTTGGTTGATGAATGAATCAATATGTCTGCAACAACCCATTTGCAGACTCTGGTTTGTTGGCGCTGTCACTTGGTGTTGGCTCTCACTGCGGTATTGTATCACTTCCTGTTCCTGTTTCGGAGCACAGTGAATGAATGAAGGTTTTATTGCCATGTGGGTGAACAAGTTCACACATTGGAAATTGCAGTTACAGAACACCCATCCAAGAATACACAAAACACAACACACATTGGGGGGGGTAAGTGTCCTGGGGTCATGCAGCCGACTTGCAGCGCTACCTTTGCAGGAGGAGAAAACAACACATCATGGGGAAGTTAGGTTAAAAAAAAAAGTCATCTGGTACAGTGCTCTAAGGAGCACTATACCAGGGTCCAAAAAAACCACCTTAGCAAAGCATTTGCACATGTAAAGCAAGGACAGCAGCGGTAGGTGAGGTCAGGTCAGGAAGGGAATGCAGACGGAGACGAGAGGTGGGGGCATTGGAGCCAGATGCCCGGTCCCAGCCAAAACAGTTCGCTGATAGTGATGGAGTTTCATCAGCGGCCGTGATACAGCAGACACTGCTTCACAAATCACAACGCGGAGTGGGAGGAAGAGCAGCTGCACACAGAGCCCTGGAGAGAGATATGGTGGCCAGCCAAGGCCAGCAGGGGAGCCGAATTCCTGATAACAGATATTGTTTTGGAACAGGCTGCTTGTTTTTCCAACAGCCTTCAGTCTTACTGGGAAACCATTCCGAAAATCCAATATTCCGAATTTGTTGATTGCCGTCCTCACTGTGCAGAACCGAACTATATCTCCTGATCTAACCCCTCTCGCCTGCGAGCGCGCTAAATTTGCGGCTCAGGTCCATCAGGCTTTGAGTCTGAGTTTGTACGGTTCTGCTCAGCCCATCCACCTGGGTCGGCAGCCTCTGCAGATGTCGAACCGCCGTCCAGATTTTCTTAATTAGCCGGTAAAGCAGGTATCCTCCGAGCCCAAACAGAGAAGATACCGCCACCAAAAAGCCGAATATATATGCGTCTTCCACATCTTCCACTCCGAGAGCCGAGAAGCACACAGGTCTCCATGAGCTCCAAGAGTCGAAGACGTATCCAACCGGGTCAGTTCCACTCGGACACGCAGGCTCCCCTGTCCCGAATCTCGTAGTGGAAAAAATTCGATCGATGATAGAGAATGCCCAGTTTGCCAGATCCATGTTTCAATCTTGTTCTTATTCGGACAGTGTGTGAGAGACGCTCTTCACAGCAAGCAGCAAGCGGAGAGATGGGGAGGGTAGGGAGAGAGAGATAGTGCGACCGTCTCTGACAAGAGCAGGAAGAGAATGTTTTGCTGTCTGTTAGCTGTTAAATCTGTATAACTCGATCTACCTGGATAACAACATATTTTAGTGTAATCTTCACCTACTTTAAATAGCATAGTCTTTGCTGAATCACCTGTATTCACATTATTGACTTTATTTGTTTTTAGAAACTCGCTAGCTTAGCACAGCTAGTAGCTTAGCTCTTAGCCGACTCACTACCAGCATGGCTTCTTCTCCTGTCCCTCCTGCACTTTCCTGCTCTGGGTGTCACATGTTTAGTTACTCCTCGGCCTCCTTTAGCAGTAACGGTACTTGTAATAAATGTAGTCTGTTTGTAGCTCTGGAGGCCAGGCTTTCTGAATTGGAGACTCGGCTCCGCACCCTGGAAAATCCTGTATCTAGCCAGGCCCCTGTAGCGGGTGCGGACCATGGTAGCTTAGCCGCCGTTAGCTCCCCCCCAGCAGATCCCGAGCAGCAGGGAAAACAGGCCGGCTGGGTGACTGTGAGGAGGAAACGTAGTCCTAAGCAGAAGCCCTGGGTACACCACCAACCTGTTCACGTCTCTAACCGTTTGTCTCCACTCGGCGACACACCCGCCGAGGAACAAACTCTGGTTATTGGCGACTCTGTTTTGAGAAACGTGAAGCTAGAGACACCGGCGACCATAGTCAAATGTCGTCCAGGGGCCAGAGCAGGCGACATTCATGGAAATCTGAAACTGCTGGCTAAGGCTAATCGTAGATTTGGTAAGATCGTTATTCACGTCGGCAGTAATGACACCCGGTTACGCCAATCGGAGGTCACTAAAATTAATATTGACTCGGTGTGTAACTTTGCAAAAACAATGTCGGACTCTGTAGTTTTCTCTGGGCCCCTCCCCAATCAGACCAGGAGCGACATGTTTAGCCGCATGTTCTCCTTGAATCGCTGGCTGTCTGAATGGTGTCCAAAAAACGACGTAGGCTTCATAGATAATTGGGAAAGTTTCTGGGGAAAACCTGGTCTTGTTAGGAGAGACGGCATCCATCCCACTTTGGATGGAGCAGCTCTCATCTCTAGAAATCTGGCCAACTTTATTAACCCTCTTAAAACCTGACTACCCAGGGTTGAGACCAGGAAGCAGAGCTGCAGTCTTACACGCCTCTCTGCAGCTTCTCCTCCTGCCATCCCCCCAAAACCCCATCCCCATAGAGTCGGTGCCTGCTCCCAGACCACCAAAAAACAAAGCTAAAATCAGCAAAAAACTATTTAAGCATAAAAATTCAAAAACAATAAATAATACAGCTTCATCAACTGCACCAAAGAATAAAACAATTAAATGTGGATTATTAAACATTAGGCCTCTCTCTTCCAAGTCCCTATTAGTAAATGATTTAATAATTGATCAACGTATTGATTTATTCTGCCTTACAGAAACCTGGTTACAGCAGGATGAATATGTTAGTTTAAATGAATCAACACCCCCGAGTCACAGTAACTGTCAGAATGCTCGAAGCACAGGTCGAGGAGGAGGAGTAGCTGCAATCTTCAATTCCAGCTTATTAATTAATCAAAGACCCAGACAAAGTTTTCATTCTTTTGAAAGCCTGACTCTTAGTCTTGTCCATCCTAATTGGAAAACTCAAAAACCTGTTTTATTTGTTCTTATCTATCGTCCACCTGGTCCTTACTCAGAGTTTCTGTCTGACTTCTCAGACTTTTTATCTGATTTAGTGCTCAGTTCAGATAAAATAATTATAGTGGGTGATTTTAACATCCATGTAGATGCTGAGAATGACAGCCTCAACACTGCATTTAATCTATTGTTAGATTCAATTGGCTTCTCTCAAAATGTAAAGGAGCCCACCCACCACTTTAATTCATACTCTGGATCTTGTCCTGACATATGGCATAGAAACTGAAGACTTAACAGTATTCCCTGAAAGCCCCCTCCTGTCTGATCATTTCTTAGTAACATTTACATTTACTTTAATGGATTACACAGCAGTGGGGAACAAGTTTTATTACAGTAGAAGTCTTTCTGAAAGTGCTGTAACTAAGTTTAAGGATCTAATTCTTCATTATTATGCTCTTCAGTGCCAACACAGTGCAGAGCAGCTACCTAAACTCTGCTCCCAGTGAGGTCGATTATCTCGTCAATAGTTTTACATCCTCACTGCGTACGACTTTGGATACTGTGGCTCCTCTGAAAAGGAAAGCTTCAAATCAGAAGTGCCTGACTCCGTGGTATAATTCACAAACACACAGCTTAAAGCAGATAACCCGAAAGCTGGAGAGGGAATGGCGTCTCACTAAATTAGAAGATGCTCATTTAGCCTGGAAAAAGAGTTTGTTGCTCTATAAAAAAGCCCTCCGTAAAGCTAGGACATCTTACTACTCATCATTAATTGAAGAAAATAAGAACAACCCCAGGTTTGTTTTCAGCACTGTAGCCAGGCTGACAAAGAGTCAGAGCTCTGTAGAGCCGAGTATTCCTTTCACTTTAACTAGTAGTGACTTCATGGATTTCTTTACAAATAAAATTTTAGACATTAGAGAAAAAATTATTCATAACCATCTCAAAGATTATTCTTCATGTTCGGCTGCTTTCAGCACTGCTGGTATTTGTTTAGACTCTTTGGCTCCAGTTGATCTTTCAGAGTTAAAGTAAGTAAGTAAAGTAAAACTTTATTTCTATAGCACCTTTCACAGATAAAATCACAAAGTGCTTTACAATGTGCAAGTAAAATAAATAACAATAGCTGATAAAAAGTAAAACATTTAACTAAAAGCTTGTCTGAATAAAAGTGTCTTAAGCTGCTTTAAAAGAGTTAACTTCAATAGTTACTTCCTCCAAACCAGCAACATGTTTATTAGATCCCATTCCTACTAGACTGTTCAAAGAAGTCTTTCCAATTATTGATGCTTCAATCTTAAAAATGATCAGTCTTTATTAGTTGGCTGTGTACCACAGACCTTCAAGGTGGCTGTAATTAAACCTCTATTTAAAAAGCCATCACTGACCCAGCTGTCTTAGCTAATTATAGGCCAATCTCCAACCTTCCTTTTCTCTCAAAGATTCTTGAAAGAGTAGTTGTAAAACAGCTAACTGATCATCTGCAGAGGAACGGTTTATTTGAAGAGTTTCAGTCAGGTTTCAGAATTCATCACAGTACAGAAACAGCATTAGTGAAGGTTACCAATGATCTTCTTACAGCCTCTGACAGTGGACTCATCTCTGTGCTTGTCCTGTTGGACCTCAGTGCAGCTTTGATACTGTTGACCATAACATTTTATTACAGAGATTAGAGCATACTATAGGTATTAAAGGTACTGCACTGCAGTGGTTTGAATCATATTTATCTAATAGACTCCAATTTGTTCATGTAAATGGGGAGTCTTCTTCACACACTAAGGTTAATTATGGAGTTCCACAGGGTTCTGTGCTAGGACCAATTCTATTTACATTATACATGCTTCCCTTAGGCAGTATTATTAGAAAGCATTGCATCAATTTTCATTGTTATGCAGATGATACTCAGCTTTATCTATCAATGAAGCCAGATGACACACATCAATTAATTAAACTGCAGGAATGTCTTAAAGACATTAAGGCCTGGATGACCTCTAATTTCCTGCTTCTAAATTCAGATCAAACTGAAGTTCTTGTTCTCGGCCCCACAAATCTTAGAAACATGGTGTCTAACCAGATACTTACTCTGGATGGCATTACTTTGGCCTCCAGTAACACTGTGAGAAATCTTTTTTGACCAGGATATGTCCTTCAATGCACATATTAAACAAATATGTAGAACTGCTTTTTTGCATTTGTGCAATATTTCTAAAATTAGAAACATCCTTTCTCAGAGTGATGCTGAAAAGCTAATTCATGCATTTATTACTTCTAGGCTGGACTATTGTAATTCATTATTATCAGGCTGTCCTAAAAGCTCCCTGAAAAGCCTTCAGCTGATCCAAAATGCTGCAGCTAGAGTACTGACAGGGACTAGAAAGAGAGAGCAGATTTCTCCCATATTGGCTTCTCTTCATTGGCTCCCTGTTAAATCTACAATAGAATTTAAAATCCTTCTCTTCACCTACAAGGTCTTGAATAATCAGGCCCATCTTATCTCAAAGACCTCATAGTACCATATCACCCCAACAGAGCACTTCTCTCTCAGACTGCTGGCTTACTTGTGGTTCCTAGGATACTTAAGAGGAGAATGGGAGGCAGCGCCTTCAGCTTTCAGGCCCCTCTTCTGTGGAACCAGCTCCCAGCTTGGATTCAGGAGACAGATACCCTCTCTATTTTTAAGATTAGGCTTAAAACTTTCCTTTATGATAAAGCTTATAGTTAGGGCTGGATCAGGTGACCCTGAACCATCCCTTAGTTATGCTGCTATAGGCCTAGGCTGCTGGGGGGTTCCCATGATGCAATGTTTCTTTTCATTCACCTTATTTACTTTGTTTATACTCCACTCTGCATTTAATCATTAATTATTATTAATCTCTGGCTCTCTTCCACAGCATGTCTTTTCTCTCCCCTCAGCCCAACCAGTCACAGCAGATGACCCCCCCTCCCTGAGCCTGGTTCTGCTCGAGGTTTCTTCCTCTTAAAGGGAGTTTTTCCTTCCCACTGTCACCAAGTGCTGCTCATAGGGGGTCGTTTTGACTGTTGAGTTTTCTCTGTATTATTGTAGGGTCTTTACCCACAATACAAAGCGCCTTGAGGCGACTGTTTGTTGTGATTTGGCGCTATATAAATAAAATTGAATTGAATTAAATTTAATTTAATATACAGAAGCTTAAACTTCAACATTTTGTTTATTTTCCCACCAGTCTACTACACAGACCAACGAAGGGTGGAAGTGCTCCTGTGATAAGCAAACTCCTGAAATTAAAGTTAAGCTTCATAACTGGATAGTTTTATTCAACATTAATGTCTCACTTAATATAGTTGGAAATTAATCATTAGCTCAGCTGTATTCCTTGATGTTGAAATGTGTTATGCTTGTTTTAACAGCTTATTTTGAATTAAAGACTTAAAATTAAACCACAAAAAGGAGAAAAAGTTCGTTCTCCGTTTAACCAGCTGCTTTTACACAGCTGTGCTTCACACTCACGGTTGCTAGGTGACATGAGCTACGCAGAGGTGAGGGCAGGTGACGCTGATATGAAGGTTAGCCGCTCACTTCCGGCCTTTGCGGTCTTCATGGGCTGCGAAGGACTCGGTCTACATGAACCAGGTCCTTCAAATTTTTGACATCTGTATGCCTGGAACTCGTGCAATGAGAAATGTTCAGCGGTGCAAAGTGTGATTAAAAATCACAGTTTTAATTTGTTATTTCCCTTGTAATTAATTAATCGAAATTAACACGTTAAAGTCCCACCCCTAATTATTATTATTATTATTATTATTATTATTATTATTATTATTATTATTATTATTATTATTATTACCACTGGGACCTCTTTGGACTTTTCATTCCACATCTATTCCAGTTGTTCCTTCAGGCCCTAGTGCTGGTGGGACTGCCACAATTGCAGTCTTCTGTTCCTTGTTAACCACTACCATGTCTGGTTGATTGTCAAGCAGCTGCTTATCTATGTGGAACTTGATGTCCCACAGGACCTTAGCCCTGTTGTTTTCAACCACCTTCATTGGTGTCTCCCATCAGGACTTGGAGACTTCTAATTCATATGTGGCACAGATGTTCCTGTACCCTATCCCAGCCACTTGGTTGTGCCTCTCACTGTACAGTGTCCCAGCTTGCATCTTACATCCTGCTACTATGTGCTGCATGGTCTCTGGGCCATCTTTGCACAACCTAGGACTTCGGTCCTGTTAACTGTGGTATACTCCTGCCTCTATCTGATGCTTGGGCCTGTTCTCTTATTGCCATGATCAGAGCCTCTGTGTTGTCTTTTAGGCTAGCCTTTCCTAGTCATTGGTGGTCATTTCTTGATGTCAGACACTTCTATCTGTCATTGGTACATCACAATGCAGGGACTTGGCTTTCTGTGATAGTTTCTCCTCCTATTCCTCATAACCATCTGTCTTCAGCTGTCTGAGGCACTCTTGGACCAGCTCATCTCAGGGGACATCTTCCTGATGTATTTGTATTTCTTCCTGGATTTTGATGCTGACACTGGATTTTGGTTATGAGGCTCACTAATCCTCACCCTCCCTCCTTCCATTGCTTGTAGAACAGGAGTAAGACTATCTACTACATAGTAGCCTGGATGTATGATGCAAGCTGGCACAGCATACACTGAGAGGCACAACCAAATGGCTGGGATAGTATACAGGAACATCTGTGCAACATATGGACTAGGACTCCCCAAATCCCAATGGGAGACACCACTAAAGATGACTGAGAATAACAGGGCTAAGGTGATGTGGGACTTTGAGTTCCAGACAGAAACTCAGCAACACCTGCAAGCCAACCAACCAGACATAGCTGCCAAGGAGAAGACTGCAATTGTGATAGATCCTAGCAGACAGCGTCATCAGAAAAGAAGGAGCGCAAGAAGACAGAGAAGTACAAAAAAAAAAACTGGGCTGAGAGAGCAACTGGAAAAGAAAAAGAAGAGAAAAGTGGTCCTAGTGGTAATGGGAGTGTTAAGAGCTGTGACCCCCAAACTGAAAGAGTGGCTCCAGCAGATTACAGGCACAACATCACAAGTCTCTTTCCATAAGGGTACTGTTCAGGAACAACTAAGAAATTCCTAGAACTCCTAGAACCCTGAAATTCCTGCAACTCCAGACCTGAACTTGAGGAAGAACACACAAATATCACCCCAGATGTTTTTAAATATACATTTGTATATGTTTGTGTGCATTTATGTGTGGTGGACTGTCTGTGCTGGATGGATCCAGATAAGATAGCCATCCCTGACTTTGGTACTGGTGCCATGGAGAACTGGGGCCTTATCACTTACAGGGAGACCAACCTGCTGTATGACCAAAACCAGTCGTCATCCTACAATAAGCAACGAGTGGCCAGTGTTATTGCACATGAGCTGGTTCACCAAGTAAGTTTTTGAAATTGTATTTTTGCTTATAGAGAGATATGTAACACAAGACCTATATAACACTTTTTCTGAAAATACTTTGTTCCACTTTGCTACACTTGGATGCATTATATTGTGAATGTTAATGCAGTGATGACAAAAAAATTCTTGAAACATCTTACAATCACAGTTCAGATGCCTCCAACATAGTATAATTCAATTCAATTCAATTTTATTTATATAGCGCCAAATCAAATTTATTTGTAAAGAAATCCATGAAGTCACTACTAGTTAAAGTGAAAGGAATACTTGGCTCTACAGAGCTCTGACAACCTGGGGTTGTTCTTATTTTCTTCAATTAATGATGAGTAGTAAGATGTCCTAGCTTTACGGAGGGCTTTTTTATAGAGCAACAAACTCTTGTTCCAGGCTAAATGAGCATCTTCTAATTTAGTGAGACGCCATTCCCTCTCCAGCTTACAGGTTATCTGCTTTAAGCTGTGCGTTTGCAAATTATACCACGGAGTCAGGCACTTCTGATTTGAAGCTTTCCTTTTCAGAGGATTTCAATTAATCCAATTCAATTCAACTTTATTTATGTAGCGCCAAATCACAACAAACAGTCACCTCAAGGCGCTTTATATTGTAGGTAAAGACCCTACAATAATACAGAGAAAACCCAACAGTCAGAACGACCCCCTGTGAGCAAGCATTTGGTGACAGTGGGAAGGAAAAACTCCCTTTTAACAGGAAGAAACCTCCAGCAGAGGTCCTTCATCAACCACCTGATCAGTAAGTGAAGAAAAGAGAACTTTGTAGCTGCTCCATCCACCCTGTTTGTTTCACACAGGGAAAAACTACAGTACGGAAGTTCAAATATGCAGAAGAACTGTTAATACGACAAATGTATTTCTTATCCAGTTACGCAGGTAATTGATGGAATAAGTGATAGAATACTCGATTACTAAATTAAGCAATAGTTGCAGCCCTACTGAAATTTGCAACATACCATAAGCCAATGCATCAGCTTCTCAAAAAGGAGCAACAGGATTCAGGTGATAGAGCGATTGTTTATTTAAGTAAAGTTTATTTATTTAGTGCTTTTCACAGACAAAAAAGTCACAAAGCACTGTACAATAATTAAAACACAACATGAAAAAACCCCAGATAAAACACCATGTTAAAAACATATTAACCTTACCATATTAAAATAAAAAATAAAAAATAAAGTCAACAGAAAGCCTGGGTAAACAGAAAAGTTTTCAACTGTTTTTTTTAAGATGCCACAGAGTCAGCTAAATGGAGCTGGAGTGGTAAACAGTTCCAGAGCTTTGGTACCACTGCCTGAAAAGCTCTGCCCCTGCCTGGTTCTTAGTCTTGTACGTGGGACAACTAAAAGATTTTGATTTTGTTGTGTGAGAGACTGTTGACTTATGTAAAATGTTTCCAGGCATTTGAAATCAATTGTTTTTTTTTTTTAAAAGATCGGATTTGTATTGGTATCAGCAATATCCAAATGTAAAATATCGGTATCAGTATCAGACCTAAAAAAGTGGTATTATGCCATCCCTAGTCTTTACCTTGCAATATAAAATACCTTGAGCAGACTGTTTGTTGTGATTTGGCGCTATATTAATAAAATTGAATTGAATAAACCACTGCTATTCCTCAACAGGGGAAAAGCATCGATGCCCAGCACCATAAGTGTTATTTAACTTTACATAACTTTCACTGTAGATCATTCTAGTTTGTAAGAACACCACCCTGCCCTGCCTCCCACATTGAAAAGTAAATAATGAATATAAGAATGCTTCTTTGTAAGCATGATGAAATAGGAGAAGAGGTGGTATCTATAAAATAAGTTATTTCTGTACAACATGCATGGGCTCTATATAAGCAACTTTTACCATGGGAACATCTAGGTTCAGGTTATTCGGGTTAATGTGTACCTGCAAATTTCTTATCTAATTATATTAGTGTGGAACTCATTGTCTTTTTTTTTTTTCCAGTGGTTTGGGAATATTGTAACTATGGATTGGTGGGATGACCTGTGGCTAAATGAGGGCTTTGCCAGTTTTTTTGAGTACATTGGCGTGGAAGTAGCAGAACCAACCTGGGGCATGGTGAGTTCTGCTTTAAAGGCGCATTAAAGATGCACCAAGCTATTAGTACCAGTCAATCTGAAGTTCCCAGTAATCTGAAAGTTGTGTTGTAATGCTGTGGTTATACAGCGAGACATTATGATCATCAGTGATGTACTTCCTGTTATGGTGGATGACGCTCTCCTGTCCTCTCATCCAATCATTGTAAATGTGTCAACCCCAGCGGAAATCACCTCTGTGTTTGATGCCATCTCATACAGCAAGGTATGAAATGGTAAATGGACTAGTTCTTATGTAGTAAGTCACTCTATCTGAGCACTCATACAACATATTTACATTTACCCATTCACACAAGGACTTCTATGTGTAACTAAGCTTAAGTGCTTTTATTTTCTACCATTCATACTCCAACACTTGCATCGGAGAGCAACTTGGGGTTCAGTATCTTGCCCAAGGATACTTTGGCATGCGGCCCAAAGCAGCCAGGAATCGAACCACCAACCTTCCGATCAGTAGGTAACCTGCTCTACCTCCTGAGCAACAGCCACCTGTGAGCTAGATGGAAAGCATATGGAAAACCTCTGTTTGTAAAGGCTGTAATCAAGTCTCAGAAAACCATGCTTCCCATCCCAGGCTTACATACTGTTCATGCAAATAAGATCCAAAAAGTATCACTTGTGACTCAAAACAATACTACTACAACAGGCAAGATACTAACATCCACACTGGTCCTGATGCATCCTTTGGTGTGTGACTGTGTGTAATAAAGGTGTATAGAATAAATACTGCATGAATGTATATGTGTGTATGAATGTGGCTTGCACTGTAAAAGTGCTACAAGTGGTCAACAATACAATAAAAGTCCTCTATGAATATCAATCCATTTACCATGTAATGAAAATTGTTCAACATTTTTCCAGGGAGCATCCATTCTTAGGATGTTGGAGGACTGGATGGGCAGAGACGTGTTCAGGGATGGCTGTCGAGTAAGTCATTGCCTCACCTCTATAACAGAACGTCAAAAATGGATGTAACACTTTTGATTAATATTAAGCTCAGTGTTTTATTTTTTTTCTTTCCCCAGAAATATTTGAAAGACTTCTATTTCAAGAACGCCAAAACGGCTGACTTCTGGGCATCTCTTGCTAGAGTACGGCTGAACTTTATTAGCTTTGTGCTTCAGTCTATACCAGATTAAGACTAGAATAATACATACTTATTAAAAGACAAATAAAAAATAAAATATGTCCTGTACAATAGAACAATAAAAGACATAAACAACTCAATAAATACATGAAGATACCTAAGAGATACATATCAAAGAGGTGAGTTTTTAAGACTGATTTAAAGTGAATGAGTGATGAGTTCTGTCTAACATGTAATGGCAGATCATTCAAGAGATTTCGTGTTTCCACAGCAAAATCCCAGTCCCCTCTTAGCTTAAGCCTAGTTTTAGGCTGACCTGAGAGGCTGAGTGGGAGTGGATGAGTCTAGCAGCTCATAGAGATAAGGTGGGGCAAGTCTATTTAGGCATCCTAAAATGAATGGGCAGTCAATGGAGTGAAGGTAAAACCAGTGAAATGTACTCATGTTTGCAATCACCAATTTAAAGATGTTCAGCTGCGTTCTGCACCAGCTGAAAGCGAGCAACAGATGACCCGCTAATCCCCATATAAAGTGCATTACAGTAATCCAACCAAGTGGTAACAGATGCGTGGATTACTATTTCAAAATCTTGCCTCTGAAGAACTGGCTTTATTTTGGCCAGCTGCCTCAGGTGAAAAAAACTCAGCTTGACTACAGCCTTAATGTGGCTTCCAAAGATATACCAATGGGGTCACAGAATTCTTACCAAAAACCATCCCTTTTGTTTTTCTGTCATTAAAACTTCAGAAATTTAGAGGCATCCATGCATCAATATCATCTCGGCGCTTAAGTAATGGTTATTGTTGAACTATTTCCCTGATGAGTTGAAAATTTGGGAAGTTAAGTCATTTCATAGAGCAAGAGAGGACCCAAATGCAGGTCTCGGAGGTAGGTGGGCATAAACAACAAAACAAGCCTTTATTGTGGCTGAAACAAGGCAGGTTACAGAACTAATGAAAACTAAATAAAAAGAGAGGGGAGAGAGACAGGACAAAAGCCATGTTGTGGAAGAGATTAATAATAACTAATGATTAAATGCATAGTGGAGTATAAACAAAGTAAATAAGGTGAATGAAAAGAAACAGTGCATCATGGGAACCCCCCAGCAGCCTAGGCCTATAGCAGCATAACTAAGGGAGGGTTCAGGGTCACCTGATCCAGCACTAACTATAAGCTTGATCATAAAGGAAAGTTTTAAGCCTAATCTTAAAAATAGAGAGGGTGTCTGTCTCCTGAATCCAAGCTGGGAGCTGGTTCCACAGAAGAGGGGCCTGAAAGCTGAAGGCTCTGCCTCCCATTCTACTCTTAAGTATCCTAGGAACCACAAGTAAGCCAGCAGTCTGAGAGCGAAGTGGAAGTGGTCTGTTGAGGTAATATGGTATTATGATGTCTTTAAGATAAGATGGGGCCTGATTATTCAATACCTTGACCTTGGACATCCTTATGTTCAAACATGGTGTTCATTATGGACAAACTGTGATTTGCACAGAAGTCCAATAACAAGACACCATTTGAGTTCAGATTGGGCAGGCCATTCCTCTCAATCATGCCCCTCCAGGTCTCACTGTCATTGCCCATCTGAGCATTGAAGTCTAACAGTAGGGCAATGGAGTCACCGGATGGAGCACCCTCAACCACCCCGCCCAGTGACTCAAAGAAAGGTGGGTACTCTGACCTGTCATTTGTGCATAGGTGCAAAATAACAGTCAGGACCCATTCCCCGGCCCAAAGGTGCAGGGAAACAACCCTCTTGTTGGTGAAAACTCCAATGTACAGGCAGAAAACTGAGGGGCTATAAGAATACCCACCCCAGCTCGCCACCTTTCACTGAGGGCAACTCCAGACTGGAACAGAGTCCAGTCCCTCTCCAGGACACTGGTTCACAGGCCATGTGTTGAGGTGAGCTTGACTATATCTAGCTAGTATCTCTCAACCTCAGGCACTAGCTCAGGCTAGAGAGGTGACATTACATGTCCCAACAGTCAGTCTCTATAGCCGAGTATTAGTCTGCCAGGGTGGGGCCCCAATAACTCTGACTCGGGCAGAGTAAACACTGAATCTTCCACAGGGGTCTTTGAAATTGCTCATTGTCTCATCCAGGACCAATTTTCCATGGGAGCTGCTACCAGGGGGAAAGCTCTCAACATCACAGCCCCTGGAATCACTGGGACACACAAACCCGTCTACCATGATAAGGTGGCGGTCCATGGGGATTTTGAAGATTTAGAAAATCTAAGCACAAATCTTTTGGACACTGAACCACATGACAGGCATTACTATTTGTCAGAAAGTTCCCTTTAAAAACAGAAAACAATAAAAACAAAAAGGTCCAGATCAGAAACTCCGGTTAGTGAAGGGGAGGCATTTGACTGTGTCGCACCTGTGAAAGTAGCCACACTGGCCCTTTTTCCACCAATGGGGTGCCGGTGCCAGTATTTGAACCGTTCAGCGGTTTTTCCACCGCGAATGCGTTCAGTGCTTGGCCGAAAAATGTGTTCAACTCGGGCCCTGCAAGCTAGCTGGTCTCGAACCAAGAACGCATGATGAAAGCGGCAGAAGGGCGTGACTCTGCCGTTTTCTACCGCTGTTTCACTGCATGGTGTGTATTACAGGAGAAAAGGGAAGTGATTTTCACGGCTGTGAATTAGGTTGGGCTCTAAGGCTGAACTTGCTGCTTTGTATCAGTTCATATCACAGATAAAAGGACACAAAGTGCGTACTTGTCGTCTTGCTCTAATCGCTGTCTGTGTTTCCCTCTGTGCTGCACACAGATGCTGCAGTAGTTTGGTTTGGACCGTAAAACGTATTTGCAGCACAAGGAAGGAGAGCGTGTTCTCCCACGTTTGTGCCCTTTGGCTTCGTGCCCAGACAAGGACCCGCCCACACTCATACATAAAGGATCGGTTTGCAAGCGCAGTGGAAACGTGGGCCCGTTCTTAAGTGTTTCGCGGTTCATTGAAACCAGCAACAACGCTGGCACGAGCACCGGCACCTCGGCGGTGGAAACATAGTAACTGTGAACTCCAGTATCCAGATGGTGAAGTTGTAGTCATGGTAATAATCAAGTAGACCCTCTTTCAATTCTTATACTTTATGGATCAGCATATATTAAAAGTAATCTGGTCCTCACCAGGTCTTAAATGTAGATAAATACAACCTCAGATAAACTAAAAAATAAATAAATAAATAAAAACATACAGTGTGTCAAATGAAGTAAAACTGCAGACGAAGTGTGTAACTAAGTACACCCCATAATTCAATAGTTTTAGTAGGAATAACTTGAAGTAACTGTTTTCTGTATGACAGTTTCTCATGCTATCATGGAGGAATTTGGGCTCAGTCTTATTTACAGTGTTGAGGTTTACAGGCATTCATTTATGTACAGCTGCCTCAAAGTCCCATCACAGCATTTTAATCTGGTTGAGTTCTGGACTTTTATTCGGTCATGGCAGCACTTAGATTCTTTTCTTTTTCAGACATTCTGTTTTAGATTTACTTGAGGGCTTGAGATCAGTTCAGCTCAATTTTATGTATATAGTGCCCAATCACAACAACAGTTGTCTCAAGGTGCATTGTAAGGTAAAGACACTACAACATTACATGACTGAATACTGTAGACCAGAAAACTGCAAAAGTGCAACTGATTCGTATTACCTGGTAGCTCCTTACCTTCTGAATTCCTATGGTTTCTGCAGTTTGGCTTAATTTGTGTTAAATAAATAACAGTGTAATAGTCAGTCACACTGTGCCATTTTTTTAAAAGGGTTTTCTGAGTTTGTATCTATTTAAGCTATACTAGGGACCAGAATGTTCTCATGTTTCTATGCGTAAAACCTTAGAACTGGAAGAGGGAGTACTTTCTGTTTCATGACTGTTTAGAAGTATATTTGTTAAGAAATGTTTCCATAGAGGCAAAAAAAAAAAAAAAAAAAAAACATTTTAGTACAAGGCTGTAAAAGAGCTTTCCATTGCTGTAAAATTGGGAATTTTAACATGAATGTCTATAGGGAGTCAGTCTGCATTACTGGTACTTTCCATACTGACTTCATTTTTTAAACCCAAACAGCCTCAATACAAGCATTAAACAAGGTGAGCTCTACCAGCCTTATGTTTCTGTACCCAGTGACACACTGTCTCATAATCTCTCCATGCTGGTAAACTGCACACATTCTCTGCACCTGGCTGTGAAAAAGATAGTTACTAAATAATAGTTGTATAAGCTGTTTATCCAGGCTCTATCCATTCTCTGCCACTTAAGTTTTTGAGAGTCCAAGGTCAGTGTTTCCCATTATTTACAGCTTTTAAACTAAACCATGCTACCAGCTTCCCAGCCTTAGCCATTTACTTAACACAGAGACATTAATTTGAATTTATTCTAAACATGTCAATCTGAGAGAACTTAAGTGTATTTTAATTTTTCTTATTACTTAGTGAATTTCCCCTCTCTGCTCCCAGGTGAGTGGGTTGCCGATTGCAGAAGTCATGGATACATGGACCAAACAGATGGGCTATCCTGTTTTGGACCTGTCTGTTTCAGAGACGAATGCCAAACTGAGCCAAAAACGTTTCCTCCTGGACCCTAAAGCTGATGCCAGCCAGCCTCCTTCAGTTCTTGGGTAGGAGATGTAAAGACAGAAATAATGTTTATTTGGTTAATATCCGGTTAAGTGATGACATAGAATTCCATTTCCGGGTCCAAAATGTCACGTGATCAATGTGCTGCAATGCCGTGTCCCTGGTTGTTTTAACTGCTCCTGATCAAAAAAAAAAAAAAAAAACACACTCAGCTGTGATTTTACCGATGAGACAGAGGAGAGGAATGGCTGCAGTTGATAAGCTATGTTACAATCTTCTGTAATGGTGAACAGGCACTGGTTCTGCCATTGCTGTTCATTTAGGAGCATTTGGACCTGGAAATGACATCGGACTTAAAGACCGGATGGTTACACATATTATTGATTTGTTTTAGCATCGTTACCCAACAGGTAGTACAAAAAGTTAGAAGATTTTTCCAAAGTTTCAAGCTGTAATAAGTTGTGCAAAGCCCTCTTTTTTTCCATATAAGCCACTTCAATAGACCATGACACAGTGAACATGTTAAAGAAATGAGATTTAAACTCCTTGATGATGGCAGTGAGTTTAGACAAATATTAGACACACAGATTATTCACTGTGTGGACTTCCAGACGGAGTCCAATGGTGGTGCGCTTTACACCACTGCATCCAGCATGGCATACAGACTACTTCTACAAACATTAGTGACAGAATGAGTGGTTCTCAGGAGCTCGGTGATTTTCAGCATGGTACCGTGATAGGATGCCACCTGTAAGTCCAATAATGAAATTTCCTCACTTCCAAATATTCCACAGTCAACAGTTAGTGGTATTATAACAAAAAAGAAACAACTGGAAAAGACAAGAACTCAGCCACAAAGTGGTAGGCCACATCAAATGACAGCGGGGTCAATGGATGCTGAGTCACATAGTGGGAAGAGGTCATCAGCTTTCTGCAGAGTCAATTGCTACAGTCAATTGCTCCAGACTTCATGTGGCCTTCAGATCAGCTCAAGAACAGTGCACTGAGAGCTTCATGGAATGGGTTTCCATGGGTTAACAGCTGCATCCAAGCCTTACATTACAAAGTACTGTGCAAAGCATTGGATGCAGCAGTGTAAAGCATGCCATCACTGGATTGTAGCACAGTAGATATGTGTTCTCTGGAGTGATGAATTATGCTTCTCCAACTGGCAATCCTACTGACAAGTCTGGGTTTGGTATTTGCCAGGACACCAGCACTTGTCCAAACATTACACAGAGGTAGTGTCACTCACTGCGAACAATGCAACGATCCAGTGAAGACTGAAGATTCTCCAACCCGACAACCCTCTGGACCCAGCAGGATACCTACGATTAAAGTCCCTCACCATATCCTTGTCCAGGATGGTAGACCGTGCCATCCAGGATGTGCTTCTAGAAGAATGGTCAAAAATTCCTATAAACACTCCTAAACCTGTGGAAAGCCTTCCCAGAAGAGGTAAAGTTGTTATAGCTGCAAAGGGTGGGCTGACATCAACCCTTTAACACAGAAGGTGTAGTCAGTGATAGAACGTATTTCAAATGTCTCGCCATTCCACCTACAATTACCAATGGACCCAAATGCAGGACGTGAGACTAAACTCAAAACAGCTTTATTTGCTGAAGGCACAAAGGAACAAACACACAAAAACCAGAATCTCAACCAAGAGAAACCTTCTCACATTGTTCACTGGATATTGAGGTTTTGTCAGTTAAATGCTGCTCCTTCTACCTTCCACAGGAATTCTCAGTCATATTCATCATTGCTGTCCATGTTCCCCTGATTATTATAAAAAAAATAGCCTTGGATACCCTCTATAACTACATCAGTGATTTGCAAAACACCTATCCTGAGGGAGTTTTCATTGTTGTCGGGGACTTCAACCAATCTAACATGAGGAAGGTTCTCCCTCATTTTTACCAACACGTGGACTTAGCGACCAGGGGTAACAACATACTGGACCATTCATACACGAACATTAAGGCAGCATTCAATGCAGCCCCTCGCCCTTAATTAGGCTCATCAGACCATATTTCTGTTATGTTAACACCAGCATACAGACCTATCCTCACCAGAACAAGGCCCTCCTCAAAACTGGTGAGGGTATGGCCTGTCGGAGCCATGACAGCATTGCAGGGCTGCTTTGAAAGTAGTGACCAGTCCGTGTTCAAAAAGGCTGCCACTAAGGACCAGGAGGTTGATATTGAAGAGTATGCTATGACTGTATCAAGTTACATTAAGAAATGCATGGAAGATGTCTGTGCAATGAAACACATCATAGTAAGGGGAAATGAGAAACCGTGGATGACGGCCATCTATACGACCATCCCTCTTTTTTTTTTACCTTGTTTTTATTCTATTTTATGATATTTTATGGTTTATCTAGCTGTTTTATGTTGGTGGCATAATATGCATCGTAATTTCATTCTGCAGTGCATCACTGATGTTGTGTGGAATGACAATAAACATTATCTATCTATCTATGGCTACACTAAAAGGCAAAACACCAAGCCTGGGAGAAAAATCAAAACACTAAATGGGGAAACACAGAACTAAAGGGGAGAAACGCAGATGACACCACAACAAAGAACAGAGAAATCCTGAGGGCTTAAGTATACACACTAGGTAATCAGGGCAAGTGGAAACAACAGGTGAAACAAATGAAACTAACAACAGTGAGGAAGCAAAACTAAACACAAAATTCAGGGACCATGGAACTGTCAAAATAAAACAGGAAGCGAACAAACAAGATGTATACTGACTTAACACAGAGGACTAGCACACAGAGGGAACCTAAACACCAAACACAAGGAAACCACGGGAAGGAAGACTAAACACGAAAAGGGGTCAAGACCAGTGATGCATAGTTACCTTGGAAAAGTAATCTGATTACTTAGTTACTTTACTCATTACTTTATTTTAGAATAACTATGCTAGATTACAAGTTACTTTATTAGTTACATTCAACAGCTGCCAAAAAGTGATCATCTGCCAAAAAGTAATTTTTGATGTTTGCCAGAAAATGATTGCCTGTATTTAAACGGCTGTAAATGACTTGTTGACCTATAATCTGTGAAACATGTGTCAAACATATCTCTCATGAATGATATCAGGTCATTTTGAGTGAGAAACCTCACTTCTATCACAAGGTAGAAGCTGAACTCAGTTTTTGGGAAAGTGACTTTTATATATTAGTTTTTTTTTATCAAGGTAAAAACTGTCATTGACATTAAAAATGTCTTTTTAAACAGAAATCTGGCTCAGAAGGCTGCAAAAATCACAATAAATATAACATCACAGTTATATACATATATTTGAAGTGGCCAAAAAGCACTGGATTGATTATAATGTAGGTGTGGGTGGCATGGGTTCGAGTCACGGCCTGTCGCCAATTTGCCCGTGTGTCTTTGCCCCATTTCCTGTCTCTACAACAAAAAGCTGCTGTGGCCAAAAATCAAAAGTGTGCATCTCTCTCCTCCCTCCATTTTTTCCGTTTGTGTCGCTGTGTGCTGTTATTGTCCTCATGCTGAAAATGGGACGCAATTGTTGCATCGGCCAGACGTCACTCCCCGAGACACAAGAAGAAAGCTACATATATCTTTGTACTGAGGAAAATCACAAAAATAGTAACGCAGTGACTTGGATAAGTAACTTTGATTACTGGACTGCAAATAGTAACGTGTTAGATCACTCGTTACCGAGAAAAAGTGGTCAGATTAGAGTAACATGTTACTGACATCACTGGTCAAGACACAGGGAAGACAAGAACACAGGAACGCAGAAACACAGAAGACAAGGACCAAGGAAAACAAGCAATAACTAAACCCAAAGCTATAACAACTGAGAACCAAAACCTGAAAAATACTAAAAAAAGAAACTAACACACTGGGCCATTGGCCCAGGATCATGCCAGAAGCACAATTTTTCACCTTTCAGAAACCATTCAAATTTTTCCAACACAACAATTGGTTGCAAAATTACAGTAAATCAAAATATTTTTGATCTGACGTTTCAGCGGTGATACGCTCCGTGTTAAGCAGCTGTTCACGGTAGGTAACACAGGTGCATCAGCAGCAGGGTTAAACCCTCTGGATTAAGAACGGGATGTCACTCAAGTTCATATGAGTGTAAAGATAGTTGAGCCAATACTTTTGGCAGTATAGTATATGTTAACACAACAGAGGGAAAACACACAATTGATTACGGTCACAGCTTGCTGTCTTTCTGACCTAAATCTCAGTTTTTCTTGCTTTGCTGTGTAATCAAAATGTGTTGATGAGAATTATTGATAGTCAGATATAATAAGTAGCTTTGTTTAGAATTATGCAGTGCTTGTCTGTGTCGTGGTTTCACAGAATAGCATTATTAAGATGTGACAATAGCAAAAATGTCCAGTAGATGTCACTGCAAAGATAGATGTCAGGTTGTTTTAAAAACTCTATTCTGGCACAGTTGATTCAAAGTTTTT
The DNA here is from genome assembly GCA_013435755.1 of Amphilophus citrinellus. Taxonomy (NCBI): domain Eukaryota; kingdom Metazoa; phylum Chordata; class Actinopteri; order Cichliformes; family Cichlidae; genus Amphilophus; species Amphilophus citrinellus. The sequence goes on along the minus strand of CM024209.1, from coordinate 30,338,942 downwards.
AGGGTTTCACAAAGCCTTGCTTAGCCCGTCACTGTTATACGGCATGAAATACTGAAAAAAAAAAAAAAATCAGCATGCAAGAAATGCCAAGCAGGGTCTGATCTGCCTAAATAGTTTTGATGTTGGCCCTAACTAAGTTCTTCAATAGTTCTTAAATAAGAAAACAAAAAGTCAGTTACTGAAAGCAAATTACTCTGTGGTGAAGGCAAACAGGACCGAAAAAAAGCAAACTGAAGCAGCTATGTTCCTAATGCCAAAGTGAAAACCCAACCAAGCCAAAGACATGCTAAACAAAGTAACAAAAAGGTAGTTCGCATCTTATGCTTTAGTGATTTATACAATGAGTGAGCTCATCTATTTACCAAGAGCCATATACAACCAAGCAGGAGGCACAAGGTTAAGCAAAAATCAAATGCTTTCTAAATCACATAAAAATACTACAAACTAACAAGGACTGGACCAAGGTGCTGTTGCTATCAGGCGTTGTCAGAGGACTGATGCTCCAATCAAGGTGTTGAAAATGATTATGTCATGGTCCCTGGGTCTGGGACCCAGGGTTTTGAGTTTTGGGATTTTGGTTTTGAAACGATTATTGTCCCAGTGTATTTTCCTCGCCTTTTGACATTTGATTTCTGGGCTTCTGTGTTTTTTTCGTTGAATCTTATGTTGTTTGTTCCCTTGTAATCCGTCCACCCTAGCCTTGTTTTTGTCTCTGCATTTTATCCTTAGCTCTGCTTGTGTGAAGTCAGCTGTGTCTCAGTGTTTGTTTACCTTCCTGTTCTCATGTCAAGTTCTTGTGTCCTAGTCTTGGTCTCTGTCTTTGCCACTGGTGTGCTTTTGGTCCTTGTGCGATGTGTTTGGTTTGGCTTCCTGTGTTTCTCTCCCAGCTGCTTCCTATTGTCTCATTACCCCTTCACTCTAAAATTTGACAAGTTGACCTTACTTAAAATAATCTTGGAAACCGATTGCCCTGAAAAATGTAAGTAAGTATAACTATTAAGTCTTATGTTTGTTTACTTAACATATACTTGTTCAGTGTACTTAAGACCTTGTTGTGTCAAGTTAATCATGTTAAGTTAAACTAACTTAGTTTAGTGAAGTTGTTTCAATTCAGAAATAGGAAGTAAATTAACCTGTTCTTAACTTAGCTGTATCAAGTTAGTCCAACTTACATGAACGGTTCAGTTTACTTAGCAGACTCTAGGAAACCGATTGCCTTAAACGAATGAAGTAACTACAACAAAACATGATGAGTTCACAAGGTTCAGTGCTCTATTTTTAACAAAATACTATCCTCAGCTTCTTAACAAAAGGCCAATGTGGCCACACATGAACAAATACAAAACTAATCACGTTTTTACCCTTCCACAGGGCTCAATAACAGTAATACCAGAAAGATGCTTAAGTCAGCTTACAGGCTGAATGAGCAGCAACTGAAACAGTTTAATTTGAACTGTAACAAGTAGGCACTCTAGCACTGTAACATTTACCTGAAAAAAAGTGATTTAAGTAGTTATATATGGAGGACAGATTCTGACATACTTGGCATTAAACATAGAAATAAATAAATAGCTTGATGAAGTAATCCATGTGCCAAACATTGCATCCAACAAATACAAAATAAGACCTTTACCAACTTATTTGATAATACAGTGCAACAGTGCAAAAAAAAATGAAAATTAAAAATGAAATTGAAAATTAAAATATGACAGTAAGCTAAAAAAAAATCATATTAAATAAATACACAATATGAAAAAACATAGAAATACAAATAATGGCATAAAAAAAGAAACCAGACTGAGCATCAGCCTGTGAATGAAGCCAAATGTGTTTTTTAGGCATTTTGGACAGTCAGGATGCAGGGCACAGGTCAGTCCAAATATGAGGCAAACAGCTTGATCGTGGCGTTCAGTGTCAACCATGACAATTGTACCTTCCAGAATAACATGCTGGATGGTTCAAGGTGAAGAGCATTCGGACCTGGTTGCTGACTGACTTCAGGAATAACAGGCAGTAATCCCACAGGAACCTGGGTGAAGTCTGAATCCTGTGACTATTAAGAAAAAAAAAGAGAAAAAAAGAATGGGGTGAAAATCTTGATTTCCAAGTGCAGAACCTCTAACACACCAAACTGCAATACTTACAAAAGAGGCATTGTAGAAGTCTATTTCATCATCCCCGAGGAAAACCGAGACACATCGCAGGACAGCAGTCCTCATGGCAACAACATCACTGGTCTACAAGAAGGGAAAAACAATAAAAGTAAGCAAAAGCATCTTCTGAAGAAAATGAATCACATTCTTCACAATAAGTGATACAAAATAATTGTTCAGCTCGTTGAGAGCACTTATTTAGTGGAATGTATTGCATTTTTTTCTTCCATGCTTCCATGTCCAGAACATTATAAGCAAGCAAAATCGTAAAAAAACAAAGAACGGCTCTCACTGACGGGGTTCTGGTGCCAGTATTTGAACCATTCAGCAGTTTTTCCACTCGAGGCTTGTTCCTGAACGTCACATTACCCTCCATGACCGAGTGAAACTGCGGCTACACGAATGTTAGCAGGCCTTGTTTTAGGCGTACAAACATGCTAACATGCTGCATTTGAAATACAGGTAATTAATGTTAAGAGCTCTTATTATGGACAAAACATTAAAGGCTCTCAAGTAAAATACAGTACATGGCAGTTTTAGCTAATATTGGCCCCATAAGCCCATGCTAACATTAACATTAGCATTAGTCTGCAAATACGTTTATGCATCATCATGCAAAACTAGCCTGTAATAATACATTGAATAATAAAGTCATACATGACACATGAAAATATAATGAAGATGGACAGCTCACCTTTAGAGATCAGCTTCTTCCGATGTGTAAATCCACAGGGTTTCTGGAAGCTTCCCGCACTTCTGTACTGCGCATGTGAACTGCTGAACTCACTCCAGCATTCACTCCAGTAACAAAAATATTCAAGTCCAGTTTACACACTAGAACTTAGTCTTGTACCTTTCTCAGGCTAAACATGAACATTACTCACATTGCTTGAGTTAACTCAACAGTATAGTGAGACTTAAGTAAAGGTGTGGCTGTAGCTCAGGAGGTAGAGCAGGTCACCTACTGATCGGAAGGTCAGCGGTTTGATTCCTGGCTACTCCAGGCTACATGCCAATGTATCCTTGGGCAAGATACTTAACCCCGAGTTGCTCTCTGATGCAACCGTCGGAGTGTGAATGTTAGATAATTAAAGCACTTAGCTTAGTTAATCATGGAAGTGCTTGTATGAATGGGTGTGCATGGGTAAATGTAAACATGTTGTATAAGCACTTTGAGTGCTCAGACTGAGTAGAAAAGCACTATATAAGAACTAGTCCATTTACCATAAAGCACACAAACGTAATTTAAGTAAGAATATGTATTATCTTTTACAGTGTTGTGTGTATATTGCCTCAGTTTCCTTCTGTTCTTTATCACATTTCTCCTCTCAGTGGTGTGTCCGTCTGTTCCCTGTTCTTTCCTTCAAGGTTCTCGGGTTTGTATTTTGCCCTTTGACTTGTTCTGGTCATGGGGAAGATTTTATATTTTGCCTTTGAGCTCTGCCACGCTGCCAGCCTTGACTGGGTAGATGTTGGTAGGAACCAAAAAGCAGCTTATATATGGACAGGAAAGCCCAGAAATCTAACCACTCAGGAGGAGACCTGCATACTGAAAGATACTCACAAGTAGGGAGGTGATTATCTTACAAAAGCAGTACACAAAAGCACAGGAAAAAGGATTAAACTGGGACAAATAAGGCCAGGGTTGTAACAACCTAACTTTTTAATGTTTATGCATCTTTAGTTACAAATCTGAGACGAGTATCCAAAATAGTCATATTCTCCAAACATTTATACTATATTACTTTTAATTCTCACCCTAAAAGTGTTTACAATTGGAAGTTTGTTTTTAATTGACAAGCTCACTGAAAAAAATAAGCATTAAAAAGAAAAACCTAAGACATGTAACACCAGGTTTATTAATTTCACTGAAGCTATTCTAGGATTTTTTTTGTTGCCATGAATAAAACTGTATTGTCAGTGTTTTATTAATGGAGTGACAGAATAGAAGTTCTATACTCACATTTTGTGTTTTTTCAAATTTTTCTCATGGTTGTAACTTTATATTAGCTTCACCTTTATTATCCTTTTGTTTGCCCTTACTGGCTTGTTGATTAATTTACCTTCTGAGTATTTTGCTTTTGCCTAACTTCTTTCTTTTTAAATGGTACTCTATCACATTGTGATGATGATGATTTTGATGATGATGATAATGATTGTTGTTGCTGTTGTTGACTAAATAATTATAATTTTTAAAGGAACACAAATATTTTCCATGCCAATTAATAACAATAAATGTATCTTTGTTCCAGGTACAAGTGGACAATACCAATCAAATGGCATTCTATCCAAAGTGAAAAAAATATGTCGTCTATATTTGACAAAAACAGCACAGGTACTATAATCAACTAAAATGTTTTGTGGTAATTTACAAAGCATGCATTATAATCAAATATATCCATTAGTCAAGAATAAATATTTGGCATTAAAAGTAAAGTTGGGAGGCTTTGATTCAAAATTCAGTGTTATTTGCATATCACCAAATCACAACAGTTGCCTCAAGGCAATTTTTATTGTGGGTAAAGACCCTACAATAATACAGAGAAAACCCAACAGTCAAAATGACCCCCTATGAGCAGCACTTGGTGACAGTGGGAAGGAAAAACTCCCTTTTAACAGGAAGAAACCTCCATCAGAACCAGGCTCAGGGAGGGGGGGTCATCTGCTGGGACTGGTTGGGCTCAGGGAGAGAGAAAAAGACATGCTGTGGAAGAGAGCCAGAGATTAATAACAATTAATGATTAAATGCAGAGTGGAGTATAAACAAAGTAAATAAGGTGAATGAAAAGAAACAGTGCATTATGTGAACCCCCCAGCAGCCTAGGCCTATAGCAGCATAACTAAGGGAGGGTTCAGGGTCACCTGATCCAGCCCTAACTATAAGCTTGATCATAAAGGAAAGTTTTAAGCCTAATCTTAAAAATAGAGAGGGTGTCTGTCTCCTGAATCCAAGCTGGGAGCTGGTTCCACAGAAGAGGGGCCTGAAAGCTGAAGGCTCTGCCTCCCATTCTACTCTTAAGTATCCTAGGAACCACAAGTAAGCCAGCAGTCTGAGAGCGAAGTGCTCTGTTGGGGTGATATGGTACTATGAGGTCTTTGAGATAAGATGGGGCCTGATTATTCAAGACCTTGTAGGTGAGGAGAAGGATTTTAAATTCTATTCTAGATTTAACAGGGAGCCAATGAAGAGAAGCCAATATGGGAGAAATCTGCTCTCTCTTTCTAGTCCCTGTCAGTACTCTAGCTGCAGCATTTTGGATCAGCTGAAGGCTTTTCAGGGAGCTTTTAGGACAGCCTGATAATAATGAATTACAATAGTCCAGCCTAGAAGTAATAAATGCATGAATTAGCTTTTCAGCATCACTCTGAGAAAGGATGTTTCTAATTTTAGAAATATTGCGCAAATGCAAAAAAGCGGTCCTACATATTTGTTTAATATGTGCATTGAAGGACATATCCTGGTCAAAAATGACTCCAAGATTTCTCACAGTGTTACTGGAGGCCAAAGTAATGCCATCCAGAGTAAGTATCTGGTTAGACATCATGTTTCTAAGATTTGTGGGGCCGAGTACAAGAATTTCAGTTTGATCTGAATTTAGAAGCAGGAAATTAGAGGTCATCCAGGCCTTAATGTCTTTAAGACATTCCTGCAGTTTAACTAATTGATGTGTGTCATCTGGCTTCATTGATAGGTAAAGCTGAGTATCATCTGCATAACAATGAAAATTGATGCAGTGCTTTCTAATAATACTGTCTAAGGGAAGCATGTATAATGTAAATAGAATTGGTCCTAGCACAGAACCCTGTGGAACTCCATAATTAACCTTAGTGTGTGAAGAAGACTCCCCATTTACATGAACAAATTGGAGTCTATTAGATAAATATGATTCAAACCACTGCAGTGCAGTACCTTTAATACCTATAGTATGCTCTAATCTCTGTAATAAAATGTTATGGTCAACAGTATCAAAGCTGCACTGAGGTCCAACAGGACAAGAACAGAGATGAGTCCACTGTCAGAGGCTGTGAGAAGATCATTTGTAACCTTCACTAATGCTGTTTCTGTACTGTGATGAATTCTGAAACCTGACTGAAACTCTTCAAATAAACCGTTCCTCTGCAGATGATCAGTGAGCTGTTTTACAACTACTCTTTCAAGAGTCTTTGAGAGAAAAGGAAGGTTGGAGATTGGCCTATAATTAGCTAAGACAGCTGGGTCAGTGATGGCTTTTTAAGTAGAGGTTTAATTACAGCCACCTTGAAGGCCTGTGGTACATAGCCAACTAATAAAGACAGATAGATCATTTTTAAAATTGAATCATCAATAAACTCTTTTTCCAGGCTAAATGAGCATCTTCTAATTTAGTGAGACACCATTCCCTCTCCAGCTTTCGGGTTATCTGCTTTAAGCTGTGCGTTTGTGAATTATACCACAGAGTCAGGCACTTCTGATTTGAAGCTTTCCTTTTCAGAGGAGCCACAGTATCCAAAGTCGTACGCAGTGAGGATGTAAAACTATTTACGAGATAATCGACCTCACTGGGAGCAGAGTTTAGGTAGCTGCTCTGCACTGTGTTGGCACTGAAGAGCATAACAATGAAGGAATTAGATCCTTAAACTTAGTTACAGCACTTTCAGAAAGACTTCTACTGTAATAAAACTTATTCCCCACTGCTGTATAATCCATTAAAGTAAATGTAAATGTTACTAAGAAATGATCAGACAGGAGGGGGCTTTCAGGGAATACTGTTAAGTCTTCAGTTTCTATGCCATATGTCAGGACAAGATCCAGAGTATGATTAAAGTGGTGGGTGGGCTCCTTTACATTTTGAGAGAAGCCAATTGAATCTAACAATAGATTAAATGCAGTGTTGAGGCTGTCATTCTCAGCATCTACATGGATGTTAAAATCACCCACTATAATGATTTTATCTGAACTGAGCACTAAACCAGATAAAAAGTCTGAGAAATCAGACAGAAACTCTGAGTAAGGACCAGGTGGACGATAGATAATAACAAATAAAACAGGTTTTTGATTTTCCCAGTTAGGATGGACAAGACTAAGAGTCAGGCTTTCAAAAGAATTAAAACTTTGTCTGGGTCTGTGATTAATTAATAAGCTGGAATTGAAGATTGCTGCTACTCCTCCTCCTCGACCTGTGCTTAGAGCATTCTGACAGTTTGTGTGACTCGGGGGTGTTGATTCATTTAAACTAACATTTAGACTCTCAGTCTATGTCCATTGAGTACAAAAATCCAAATAAAAACTCATTACACTTCAAACGTAGACTTTTTAAACTTGGATCTTCAATCAAAATCATTCTCCTATTAAAGCGTCACTGACAATGAATTCCTGTTTCATTGTACAGTGAACCCTCGTTTATCGCGGGGGTTACGTTCCAAAAATAACCCACGATAGGCGAAATCCGCGAAGTAGTCAGCTTTATTTTTTACAATTATTATATAGTACTATAGAAGGATACCAAAGATCAAAACCTGTTTTCAAGCCGAACACATTCTGTACTGGACAGAGACGAGGGACGGAGGAGATTGACTGACAGCCAATCAGGACGCAGAACACGATGTGCGTTCATACACTGTTAAAAAAAAAAAAAAAAAAAAAAGCATAAAAAAACTGCACTAAAAAAATCCATGAAACAGCGAGGCCGTGAGAGGTGAAGCGCGTTATAACGAGGGTTCACTGTATTCATTTAGGAAAAATGTAACAATTTATTTGCTGTCCCTTTTCTGGTGTTTTTTCCTTTTACTTGCTCTTCTGCAGTTTGATGACAGAAATAAAAATAGACAGAGCTCATTAACATGGTACCACTGCTACGTCATAGAATATATTAAAATTTAAAGTCATTCTTCAATCAATAATATTTTATATGTGAGGTAAATTATATTACAACCTTTGACTATTCTCAATATTGGTAACAACTTTGTTTCTTTATGTTAGCACTGACCACAGAAAAACAAACCAAAACTAGCGTTAGCTCAATAGCCTAAGCTAGAAAAAAAAAAAAAACAGCTCAGTACGATCTAAAATTATCAAAAGTTCAGAATTTTCCTGCCATTAGTGCTTCTGTCTGTTGTCAACTCATTTTTGAAATCCTCAACTGTTAGATGTCTTGTAAACAGCTTCAGCTTCCCATGAAACATTTTCTCTTGCATCTCATATAATTGAAAAAATTCTCTTACATATTGTAGATAAGTGGTCAGAGAATAAGAATATGACAATAAGTCGATTTCATCAAAAATGTCAGATAGAACCTTATAATTCTAAGGTGACGAACTGTTAACTCTAAACAAATGATCAAAACGTTTGAACAGTGCTTGTCTTGTTTTATTTTTGATACTTATATCTATTTTCACCCACTTATATGATTTTAATGACTTCTTTTCAGAGCATATCATCAATAACTACTCACTCCCAGTGGATGGGCTGCTAAAGGTTAACAATGATCATATTGGATTCTACAGAGTCAACCATGACAACCACATGTGGAATGCTATTAGTCAACAGCTTCAAACCAACCATTTGGTATACTTTTCAGACTACACCTGTACACTTTGAAAACACATATCTCAATGAGGGAAAAATTCATTCTGGATATCTAAACTGACATGGTCTTGGTAAAGTGTTAAGAATGAAAGAATGTCACATCATTTGATGGAAATGAAATTCATCAACCTACAGAGGGATGAATTCAAAGACACCCTGACTTTCAAAGTGAAAAAAAAATATGTGGCAAGCTAGTCCATTTTGCTGAATTTGCAACAACTCAAAAATGGCACTCAGTAGTTTTTATATGGATGCCTGACAATGTCGAGGCATGCTTCTAATGAGATGACTGGTGGTGTCCAGGGGGATCTGCTTTCAGTTATGGACCAGGGCATCACTGACGTCCTGGACAGTCTGAGGTGCAACCTGGTGGTGTGAGAGAAACCAAAGCATAATGTCCCAGAGATGTTCTATTGGATTTAGATCAGGCAAAAATAGGGGCCAGTCAATGGGATCAATTCCCTCATCCTCCAGGAACTGCCTCCATATTCTCGCCACATCCTCCTAGGGAATTGTCATTGCCAAGGAGAAACCCAGGACCCGCTACACCAACATAGGTGCTGTTGTCTAATCTGTAGAGGTCTGTGCATTCCCCTGTGGATATGCTTCTCCAGACCATCACTAACCCGCCACCAAACCAGTCATACTGAATGATGTTACAGGCAGCATGACATTCTCCATGGCTTCTCCAAGTCCCTTCGTGTCTGTCACGTGCTGAGGGTGAACCTGCTTATATTTGTGAAAAACACTGGGTGCCATTGGTGGACCTACATCCATCCATCCATTCATCCATCCAGTCTCTTCCGCTTATCTGGGGCCAGGTCGCGGGGCAGGAGCCTAAGCAGAGAAGCCCAGGCTTCCCTCTCCTCAGCCACCTCCTCCAGCTCATCTGGAGGGACCCCAAGGTGTTCCCAGGCCAGCCAAGAGATATAATCTCCTGAGCGTGTCCTGGGTCTACCACGGGGCCTTCCAGGCCCGGAACAGCTCACCCAAGAGGAGGCCAGGAGGCATCCTAATCAGATGCCCGAGCCACCTCAACTGGCTCCTTTCGATGTGGAGGAGCAACAGCTTTTGAGCCCCTCTGGAATGGCTGCGCTCTTCATCCTATCTCTAAGGAAGAGGTCAGCCACCCTTTGAAGGAAGCTTATTTTTTCCACTTGTATTCACAATCCTATTCTTTGTCACAACCCAGAACTCATGACCATAGATGAGAGTAGGGACCTAGACCGACTGGTAAATCGACAGCTTCGTTTTTACATTCAGCTCCCTCTTCACCACTTCAGACAGGTGCAGCGTCCACATCGCTTCAGATGCAGCTCTGATCCATCTAGCAATCACCCATTCTCTTCTCCCTTCACTCACGAATAAGACCCTGAGATACTTGAACTCCTCCACCTGGGGCAGCAACTTGTCCCTGACTCAATGTCCTCAACCTCCCTCGGAATGCTGTTCTGCCAGAGGTGGGAGTTGAAGATCTCATGGACTGGGGCCTCTGCCAGGCGTTCCCAGAACACCCTCACAATATCTGTAGGTGCACCAGGTCTGTCCAGCATCCTCCCTCGCCATCTGATCTAACTCATCAACAGGTGGTGATCAGTTGACAGCTCCTCTTTTCACCCTAAATGTCCAGAACATATGGCCGCAGATCTGATGATACGATTGTAAAATTGATAATTGACCTGTGACCTAGGGTGTCTTGGTGTCACATGCACTGATGGACATCCTTATGTTTGAATATGGTGTTTGTTGTGGACACACTGTGGTTTGCACAGAAGTCCAATAACAGGACACCATTCGGGTTCAGATCAGGCAGGCCGTTCCTCCCAATCACGCCCCTCTAGGTCTCACTGTCATTGCCCATGTGAGCATTAAAGTCTCCCAGCAGGATGATGGAGTCACTGGATGGAGCAGCCTGTAGCACCCCACCCAGCAACTCCAAAAAGGGTGGGTACTCTGAACTGTCATTCGGCGCATAAGCGCAAACAACAGTCAGGACCCGTTCCCCAGCTCGAAGGCGCAGGGAAACAACCCTCTCGTCCACCGGTGAAAACTCCGACGTACAGACAGCAAGCCGGGGGGATACAAGAATACCCACACCAGCTCGACTGGAACAGAGTCCAGCCCTTCTCCAGGAGACTGGTTCGAGAGCTCAGGCCATATGTTGAGGTGAGGCCAACTATATCTAGCTGGTATCTCTCAACCCCACGCACTAGCTCAGGCTCCTTCCCCACCAGAGAGGTGACATTCCATGTCCCAGTAGCCAGTCTCGATAGCCGGGGATCGGTCGGCCAGAGCTTCTGCCCTCGGCCACCACCCAGCACACACTGCACCCGACCTCTACGACGCCCACCATTGGTGGACCTGCCAATCTATATTCTATGGCAAATGCCAATTGGGCTCCATTGTCTGTTTCTGATTGTTTGGTCAGAGACATTCACACCAGTGGCTGCTGGAGGTCATTATGTAGCTCTGCAGTGCTCATCCTGTTCCTTCTTGCACAAAGGAGCAGATACTGGTCCTACTGATGGGTTAAGGACCTTCTATTGCCCTGTCCAGCTCTCCTAGAGTAACTGTCTGTCTTCTGTAATCTCCTTCATGCTCTTGAGCCTGCACTGGGAGACACAGCAAACCGTCTGGCAATGCCATGTATTGAAGTGCCAATTCAATTATATTATGTCTTCATTTCTTGAAAACATAACACACCACAATGTTCATAAGCTCACTGTCTGAATCTTTATTCTTCCACAGGAGTTTGATACTGCTGATCGCACAGGCTACATTGATGATGTTTTTGCTCTTGCAAGGTTGGTTTTAATGATAAAAAACACTATAAACAATCATTCATGTCTAATCGTAAACACACAGTACTAATCTTGTTTCATTTAATTGTTCAGGGCTGACATTATAGATTACAGTCATGCCTTCAACCTTACTAAGTACCTGGCAAATGAGACGGACTATATAGTCTGGGATCGTGTGGCCTCTTCCATCGCCTATCTCCGGGACATGCTCTCTGGCAATGCTCTCCTCTATCCAAAGTTTCAGGTAATCAGTGATAATGTGTCTATGTGCCCTTCCCATTTAAGGGCTCCATTTTCAAAGCAAACAATGATTGTAATCGGTAATTACATTTTAATAAAACACCAACTAATTGGGTGATTTTTGTAATGAACAAAATTACATTACAGTATATAACAATAGGTTGCGCTTAGTATGTCCAACTGATATTTTGTTTGCTTTTAAGTTGCAATTTAAATGATCACATTTGCTTTTGGTTTAACATTGTGTTTCCATCTGCAGTTAAATGTATTTTAAGACTTTGTTTAGTTTTCTGGTTAATATAGGAGAGAGGTGGGGCAGAATGAGGCCCCGTTTACACAACAACGTTTCCAGTGGAAATGGTATCATTTTGATGCTTTTCAGGCTCCCGTTTACACGAGAATGGAGTGAAAAACAATACTTTTTGGAAATGGCCTCCAGAGTGGAGCATTTCTGAAATGCTCCAGCCTCCGTCTCCGTGTAAACGGATGAAAACAATGCTTTTTGGAAACTGGAGGCACTTGGACATGCATACTATGGTTGCAACCACCAAAGTTTTCCCACCCGCTTCGAATGTTATCAGTCCATTAAATGCACGTTATCAACAGTTATCAGACCCATAGTTAAGGTCCAGGAGTGGCCGTCTCCACCTCCTACCCGGTCAAAAAGATTGTTATTGTTCTAATCCAGGAACACTGTTCCGGTGTGACGTGGACTGGAGTGGGTGTCTGGAGTGGATCTGGATTCATTGTAGTCCCTCCCAGCAGCCAGCTACCGCTCTAATTCAGCTGATTCAAATGTTATCAGTCCTTAAATGCACTTTATTAACAGTTATCAGTCCCATAAGTGTAGTTCAGACTGGCCCTTCTGCGCCTGCTAGCCATCTCAGTAGACCGTTATCACTAATTTCAGCAGAATCCAGATCCACTCCAGACATCCACTCCAGTCCACATCACACCGGAACAGTGATCCTTGATTAGAACGATGATAACAACCTTTTTGGAGATGGCCCCTACTGGCCCTTCACTATGGGTCTGATAATTGTGCATTTAATAGACTGATAACATTCGAATCGGCTGAGTTTTCCACACATGTGCTAATGAACAACAATCGCAATGGCAGATTCACGAGTGCTTCTTGTGCTGCTCAGTCTTTTGAACTTAACTTAAACTTTAACTTAAATATCCGCGTACTTCAAGTGGCACAATTCCCAGTCAATATTTTCCTGTGTTTTTGCAGTTTTAAAATTTAGTGTTGTGTGCAGCAGCAATCCAGCCTCGTCGTCAGTCCACACAAAGGTTCTCACATTGGCTGTTTTGTAAATAATGAACTGATTTTTGCCGTGCATCCCACTAAGTCGATCCAAGCCTGCACATGTTGCATAAACAAGCTTTGCAAAAAAATACCAAACTGCCAAGTTGTGGCCTGGCAATGGGAACTCCATCATTTTCACCGTTTCTAGCTTTTCTATGTAAATGGAGATCGTTTCTGAAACAGATTCGTGTAAATGGTAGGCCGAAATGCATTAAAATGACACTGTTTCCACTGGAAATGTTGACCTGGAAATGGGGCCTGATTTTGAGTGCTGTGCAAACTGGGAAGAGTGACTCACCTGGCGTACATTTTCTAATTAATCTCTGTCTATATATATATACAGTAGATGTGGGGGTAGAGGAGAGTGTTCTTTATGAAGCAAAGCAGGTGGCTGTGCATTGGGTCAGAAAACTGAAAACAGTGTTCAATGGAGCAAGTATATTTCTTGTGTTCAATACAATAAAGAACTTTGTGTTAACAACTGTCCTTCCCGAGAAGTACCCACAACTAGTACTGCACATGGCCTCAGACTTGGAGGTACTTCTTCACATTCCCACCTCTTCACTTTTGGCTGCAAACTGCCTTAGTGCAAGCTGGAGGTCACCGTCTGATGAAACAAAAAGAACAACATCGTCATCAAAGGGGAAAGCTCCACCACTTGGCCCCCTTATCCTCAGACTCTGCTGCTTCCTCTATGGAAGGTGTGTCAGAGGGACTGAGGAGATCCTTAAGGACCAAACCTTTTCAGTATTCCTTCCACTAACTAACTGTTCTGTTAGTTGAAGTCAGCAACATCTGAACCATATCACTTTGGTTTGCCAGCTTCGGGGCTGACCAAAAGTCTTTTTCCATGGCCACACCAAACTCCTCCTACAGCCAAATTTTTCTTCATCTACTGCCAGAGCTGCACACTGTTTGCCCTGCCAATACCTGTTAGTTGCTACTGGAGTCCCATAGGCCAAACAAGCTGAAGAAGGAATCTTATGAGGCTTGCTTGGCCTATGGGACTCCAGTAGCAACTAACAGGTTGCTTCACCTCCAGTTTCCACCATCTGGTTTGGGGGTTACTGCCACAACAGGGAACAACCACCCTGCAGGAAGAGGGTGCTCCATATAGCCACTTCAGCAATGGAGGTGTGGAACATAGTCCACTCAGCCTGTAAGTCTCTAGCTTCCATCAAAATGCTGTTGAAGTTCTAGTTTCACAGACCAAAACCTCTGCCAGAAACTTCCAGCACATCCTCATTATACATTTGGGCAAGCCAGACCAGCACGCTCCCCTTTCCTTCCACCCAGTCCAACTCACCATCAGCTGGTGATCAGTTGACAGATCAGCTCCTCTCTCCACCCAAGTGTCCAAGACATACAGATGCAGGTCTAACGATAATACTACAAAATTGATTATTAGACAGGCCTTCCAGTCATGCAATTGAAGTCTCAGTGTCACTGCCCAAATGAGCACTGAAGTCCTCCAATATGTGATCCCCAGATGGGGTGCCCAACAAAATACCCACCTAGTGACTCCAAGAGGGCTGGGTATTCTGAACTCTCATTTGGTGCGCAAGCATAAATGACAGTCAGGGCCCATTCCCTGACCTGAAGGTGCAGGAAATCAACCCTCTGACCCATTGGTGAAAGCTCCGATGTACAGGCACCATACCGGAGGGGATACAAGTATACTCAACTGAGCAGGAGTTGCCTCTCAACTCCAGAATGGAAAAGAGTCCATCCCCTCTCTAGGAGACTGGTTCCAGACAAGCTGTGCCTTAAGGTGAGCCTGACTATATCTAACTGGTACCTGTGAACCTCACACAGTATCTCAGGCTTCTTCCCCACCAGAGAGATGACGTTCCATGTACCTAAAGTTGGTCTTGGGGATTGGACCACTGCTTGTCATTGTCATTACACACCTAATATAAGGACCAAACCTTTAGGCAAGTCCTGTGGGTGGTAGGACCTGAGGCAGATGGGCCTATGTTGCCCTACCTCCAGTCACGACCTAAAGAAATTAAAAGAAGGCTTGCCTAAGTGAGTACAGGCTGTGTAGAAGAATACAAAATATTACTTTAGTGCTCGTTAGACTCGTACAAATTCTGCGCTTTTACGACATTGTCATGGTCCTAGGCTGTGTCCAGTGTTTTTGTGTTTGTGGTTTAAGGTTTGTCAAGTTCTTGTGTCTTAGTCTTTGTGTCCACTTCCTGTCTTATTTTGGCAGTGTCTGGTTTCTTGTGCAGTATGTTTAGTTTTTCTTCCCCTTTTCTCATCAGCATCATTGTGTTCAGCTGTGCTCCCTGCTGTTTTCACTTTCCTCATTATCCCCTGGTGTATTTAAGTCCTGTGTTTTCTCTGTTTGTTGTTGCATCGTTCATTTTTGTCTTGGTGGAGTGTTTTGGTTTCCATGCCTTGTCTTGGTTTTAGATTTTTCTCGGGTCTGGCTCCCAAGTGGATTTTTGTTATTTGTTTTATTCTATAATAAATACCTTTTAGGTTGCACCTGTTTAGGAGTCCTGCATTTGGGTCCATCCCCGCTTGTCTCACTGACTGCTATGACAGCCATACTGTATTTTAAATTTTGTTTGCAGATTTCAATAAATTGTTTCACCTATTTCCTATTTTTCCTAGCAAAATATGAAGAAACAAAGGATGGCTCAAGACTTGCAGAATACTGTGTCTATGTGTAAATATAGTGATCTAGAAGAAACTCAGTTTCTATATTGCAATGTAACATTTATGCACTCTTATAGACAAATAGCTTTCCTGTGACAATTAAGAATAATTTTTGGTTGCTTTCTCCAGAAATTGTTTCGTGACCATGTTAAAGCAATCTCAACACATCTTGGATGGGAGGATAAAGGAACACAGACACAGAGGTACAGCAATATAACATAAAGTGCTGAGAAAAAACTTTTCCCCCTTCCTGATTTCTTAGTTGTTGGTTTTTTCACACTTAAATAAATTTGTTTGTTTCAGATCTTGAAACAAATTTTAATGTTTGACAAAGACAACTTCCAGTTTTTAAGTGATCTCAGTTATTAAGGGAAAAAAGCTATCCAAACCTACCAGGCCCTTTTTTTCACACATGGCCATGTAGGTTTGGATAGCTTTTTTACATAAAATCATCATTTAGAAACTACGTTTTGT
Source organism: Amphilophus citrinellus (assembly GCA_013435755.1). Classification (NCBI taxonomy): domain Eukaryota; kingdom Metazoa; phylum Chordata; class Actinopteri; order Cichliformes; family Cichlidae; genus Amphilophus; species Amphilophus citrinellus. The sequence continues at coordinate 30,322,730 of CM024209.1, read as the reverse complement.
ATTTACTCTTGTTATCTTTGTCTAATGTGCCGAATGACAGTTCAGAGTACCCACCCTTCTTGGAGTCACTGGGCAGGGTGCTACAGGCTGCTCCATCCAGTGACTCCATCATCCTGCTGGGAGACTTTAATGCTCACATGGGCAATGACAGTGAGACCTAGAGGGGCGTGATTGGGAGGAACGGCCTGCCTGATCTGAACCCGAATGGTGTCCTGTTTATTGGACTTCTGTGCAAACCACAGTGTGTCCACAACAAACACCATATTTAAACATAAGGATGTCCATCAGTGCATGTGACACCAAGACACCCTAGGTCACAGGTCAATTATCAATTTTACAATCGTATCATCAGATCTGCGGCCATATGTTCTGGACACTTAGGGTGAAAAGAGGAACTGTCAACTGATCACCACCTGTTGATGAGTTAGATCAGATGGCGAGGGAGGATGCTGGACAGACCTGGTGCACCTACAGATATTGTGAGGGTGTTCTGGGAACGCCTGGCAGAGGCCCCAGTCCATGAGATCTTCAACTCCCACCTCTGGCAGAACAGCATTCCGAGGGAGGTTGAGGACATTGAGTCAGGGACAAGTTGCTGCCCCAGGTGGAGGAGTTCAAGTATCTCAGGGTCTTATTCGTGAGTGAAGGGAGAAGAGAATGGGTGATTGCTAGATGGATCAGAGCTGCATCTGAAGCGATGTGGACGCTGCACCTGTCTGAAGTGGTGAAGAGGGAGCTGAATGTAAAAACGAAGCTGTCGATTTACCAGTCGGTCTAGGTCCCTACTCTCATCTATGGTCATGAGTTCTGGGTTGTGACAAAGAATAGGATTGTGAATACAAGTGGAAAAAATAAGCTTCCTTCAAAGGGTGGCTGACCTCTTCCTTAGAGATAGGATGAAGAGCGCAGCCATTCCAGAGGGGCTCAAAAGCTGCTGCTCCTCCACATTGAAAGGAGCCAGTTGAGGTGGTTCGGGCATGTCCTACCTGGAGAAGGCTCCAGAGCAGACCCAGGACATGCTGGAGAGATTATATCTCTCGTATGGCCTGGGAATGCCTTGGGGTCCCCCTGGATGAGCTGGTGGAGGTGGCTGGGAGAGGGAGGCCTGGGCTTCACTGCTTATGCTGCTGCCCCCACAACCTGGCCCCGGGTAAGCGGAAGAAGATGGATGGATGGATGGATGGATGGATGGATGGATGGATGGATGGATGGATGGATGGATGGATGGATGGATGGATGGATCTTTGTCTAATATAAGAATTTGTTTGATCTGAGACATTTAAGTGTGACAAATGTGCAAAAAAACGATGAAATCAATAAGGGGGCAAAGATTTTTATTTTTAATGGCACTGTACATAATATGAAACTATTACTTTAGTTTGAAACAACACCTAAGATATTTCCTTGGGCTTCTTATAATTTAACAAGTTAGCATGTAGGAACCAAGGCAGAGCTTCAGCTGTTACTATTAACAGTAACAGCTGAAGCTCTGCAAGTAGTTCTTAAGATGAGGCTCACCAATAACACATGTATAACACTATCCATAAAACGTGATGCATTGTACTACTGGTGTTGTATTGGTTTTTTCAGAAATGTTCAGACACAGATGCATCTTATCTAATGCTGGAATGGAATTGAGGGTCAGGGTTTCTGAGGCTGTCCAATGATGGCATTTTGCAGGTTGCTAAGAGAGACGGTGCTTGGCATTGCTTGTCAGATGGGAGATCAGGATTCTCTGAATGAAGCTTCTCGCATTTTTGACCAGTGGATCAATGGAAGTGTAAGGTAGGCTCTCTAATGTTCTAACAGACAGAAAATGCAGTATTCAAAAGTCATGCATTTTCAATTTTCATTATTATAATTTCAACAATTGGAACAATAATTTCATCTCTTTAACTTGACATTGAAATGTCTTGACCTTTTGACCTGCAGCAGTGTAGCTTTGAACCTGAGACTACTGGTATATCGATATGGCATGAAGAATTCAGGCACTGAAGCAAAGTGGAACATTATGTTCCAGAGGTACAAAGATATTTCTTTGGCTCAAGAGAAGGACAAGCTGCTGTATGGACTGGCCTCTGTGGAAAATGCAGATCTTCTTTTTCGGTAAAAACAGTGTCTAATTTATTTTTTTACTTGAAGGCATGAGAAATATACAAAAGTTTTATTAAATGCTATTTAGCTCTGACACTATCCCATACTTCATTAGATGTATGACTGTAATTTAGACACACTGAAGAAATTAAGTGTTATTTTATCTGAATATGAGGCTGTGTTTACACAAACTGCAGTACTAATAGAACATATTCATAACAGTGCAAGTAATTCTCTATGTTATCACTACAGATTTTTTTTTTCCTTTTGACTAAGACTAAACTTTAATTTTTGATAACACTTATAATTAAGACTAGATCAGGTGACCCTGAACCTTCACATCATCTTATTCACCATTATCCACAGCCTTTTTTTTTTTTTTAGGGAGAATAAACTTTCTTATGTCTAACAGGCTCCTGGAGGCTACAAAAAATGAGAGTGTAGTGAGGAGTCAGGATTTGTTCACTGTGGTGCGATACGTATCCTATAACCCGCTGGGCCAAATCATGGCCTGGGACTGGAGCACACTTAACTGGGACTACTTGGTAAATAGGTCAGTATAACAAAGCAACAACCAAAGAATGCAAGCATACCATAATCATGGGTTCATTTATTTATTTACTTTTGACCACTTTGGAACAGCAAAAGCAGCTGTAACATCATATGACTGGTAACTGATAAATAAACAGGTACTTACATGGTTCTTTTATACTCAAATTTAGTACTCGGTATTTACTGTCCTTCAAAACAAATCTGTTTTTTTTTTTTGAGAACCTTTGGTGTCCTCACAACTCTAGAATGTTGGGAAACTTTGAATTGAATGTAATTACAAGATGTAGATCATATAGATCATGTTCATGTAGATCATACCTTCATAAACAGTTCCTATCTAACACCATGACATTATCCAAACCTTGTTACAGTATTTTGGAGACTGCTGTTAGCACCATATCATTGACTGTACACTAATGTAATGTACTTGTATTTATATAGTGAGAGAGCTGAGAGAAAATATAGAAAAAATAAACTACAAATTCATTTTACTCCTACAACAATGAAATAAAATTAGCCAGCCAATCCTACATCTGCCAGCTGATTACCAATAACCAGTCTAATTCTGCATTTTTATTTTCATCCACTGATAAATTACTTAATCCTTTCAAAACCATACCAACTGAATTTCTTTAAAAAAAATTTGCTTCTTTCTTCCAGAACAATCTTCGTAATATTAGATGTAACATCTTAGTGTGTTATAGTAATTTCACATTGTGATCAAATTACTGTCACAAGCACAATGCCCACATTCCCGCCTGTAAATTCTAAAGATCTGGAAAAAATTATTCATCAGTGAAAGTCTTGCACCTCTATACTTGACCTGTTACCCACCACACTATTCAAATCTGTATCTCATTGCTTTATAAATCATTTGGTGAATATTATCAGCAGCTCTCTACAGACTGGCATTTTCCCTGTTTTTGTCAAATAACTTAGATCCATTGGTAATGAATAATTATAGACCTATTTCTAATCTCTCAGGGGGCCTCAGCCTAATTTCTCAGCAAAATATATGGAAAAGAAAATGTTTACAAGCAGCTGAATGAATACTTGGTGGTGGGCCTACCTGGTATTCATTCAGTTGTTTGTAAACATTTTTTCCACAGGCCCGCCACCTGCAGGAGGCGTCGTAGGGGTCGGGTGCAGTGTGTGTGTCGGGCGGTGGCCAAGGGCGGAGGCCCTGGCGACCGATCCCTGGCTATCAAGACTGGCTATTGGGACATGGAATGTCACCTCTCTGGTGTGGATGGAACCTGAGCTAGTCCGTGAGATCAAGAGATACTGGCTAGATATAGTCAGGCTCACATTAATGCATGGCCTGGGCTCTGGAAGAGGGTCTGGACTCTGTTTCAGTCTGGAGTTGCCCTCGTTGAGAGGCGGCGAGCTGGGTTGGGTATTCTTGTATCCATTCGGTTTGCTGCCTGTACACTGGAGTTTTCACTGGTGGACCAGAGGGTTGCGTCCCTGAAGAAGGCGACCTATCAGGCTTGGTTGACCTGTGGGACTCTGGAGGCAGCTGACAGTACCAGCTGGTCAAGCCAAATATGGCTTGAAGCAAAAAGTCAGGTGTGGGAGGAGTTCGATGAGGCCATGGAAAAAGACTTTCGGACGGCTTCTAAGCGATTCTGGCAAACCATCAGGCAACTCAGGAGGGGAAAACGGTGCTCTACTCACATGGTCTATAGTGCGGGTGGGGCGCTGCTGACTTCAAATGAGGTTATGGTCAGGCGGTGGAAGGAACACTTTGAAGACCTCCTTAATCCCACTAAGACATGCTCCAACTATCGGTGGGATCACACTCCTCAGCCTCCCCAGTAAGGTTTATCCCAGGGTGCTGGAAAGGAGGGTCTGTCCATCAATTGAACCTCGAATTCAAGATGAACAATGCGGTTTCCATCTTGGTCGTGGAACACTAGACCAGCTCTTCATCCTCTCTAGGATATTCGAGTTTGTCTGGGAGTTTGCCCATCCAGTTTACATGTGTTTTGTGGACTTGGAGAAGTCATTCGACTGCGTCCCTCAGGGAATCCTGTGGGGCGTGCTGTGGGAGTATAGGGTGTCTGGCCCATTGTTGCAGGCCATTCAGTCCCTGTACAACTGCAGCGAGAGCTTGGTCCGTATAGCCGGCAATAAGTCGAACTAATTTCCTGTGGGTTTTGGACTTCGCTAGGGCTGCCCTTTGCCACGATTCTGCTCATAAGTTTGATGGACAGAATTTCTAGGTATAGCCTTCTGCCTCTGTGGTCTCAGGTCAAAGTTGCTGCCCTTGGTGGAGGAGTGCAGGTGTCTTGTTCATGAGTGATGGGAGACGGGATGGGAGAAGACCACTGCTGCGTCTGCAGTGATGCGGATGCTGCAGCAGTCTGTCATGGTGAAGAGGGAGCTGAGCATGAAATCGACATTGTTGATTTACCGGTCAGTCTATGTCCCTACCCTCACCTATCATGAGCTTTGGGCTGTGACCGAAAGAATGAGATCACGAATACAAGCAGCAGAAATGAGCTTCCTGTGAAGGATGGCTGGCCTCTCTCTTAGAGATAGGGTGAGGAGTGCAGCCATTTGTGAGGGGCTCAGCGTAGAGCCGCTGCACCTCCACATTGAAAGGAGCCAGTTGAGGTGGATCGGGCATCTGACTAGGATGTCTCCTGGGTGTCTCTTGGGTGAGGTGTTCGAGGCATGTCCTACCCCGGGGCAGACCCAGGACATGCTGGAGAGATTATATGTCTTGGCTGGCCTGGGAACGCCTTGGGGCCCCCCAGATGAGCTGGAGGAGCTGGCTGGGGAGAGGGAGGTCTGGGCTTCACTGCTTAGGCTTCAGCCTCCATGACCCGCCCTGGGATAAGCAGAAGAAAATGGATTGATGGAGGGATGAATACCTTTGAACGTTCAGTTCAGTTTCAGAATAGTCTTTATGATAAGTACTAGTCAGGGTTCTCTATCCAATCACAGCACAGAAACAGCTCTTACTACAGTCATTAATGACCTGAAGATCAACAGTTATTCACAGAGTGTTTCAGTCTGCTATTTTTGACACTGTTCATTATGACATTTTAGTTCAAAGGCTTTAGTTGATTCAACAGATCAGGTTCCTGATTGGCTGTCATCATACCTGAAGGGTAGAGGCCTTTATGTTTCAATTAGTAGTTTTGGATGTGCACAAATAGAATTTCAATCAGAGGTTCTAAGGGGTGCCTCACAGTTAGAATACCATCTGGAAGGCCTGGGTTTGATTCCACCTTGGCCCAGGCCTCTCCCTCTCTCTGTGTGGAGTTTGCATGTTCTCCCCGTGCTTGCGTGGGTTTCCTCCGACCTGTACAGGGTGTACCCTGCCTCTCGCCCTATGACAGCTGGGATAGGCTCCAGCCCCCCCCCCCCCCCCCCCCCGCCCCGCCCCGCCCCGCGACCCTGAACAGGATAAGCGGAAGCGAATGGATGGTTCTAAGGGATGGTTGTTTGGCCATTTAACCATGACATGCATCTATTTCGTACTATCATAAAGAATTATAATATGGCAGGGCACCTGGGTGGCTTAGTGGTTAAACCGGCGACCACATACATGTGCCGCGGCGCTGGTTAGCATCCTGTCCCATCGCCAATTTGCCTACGTATCTTCCCCTGTATCTTTCCCCCATTTCCTGTCTCTCTCCACTGCCAATAAAAAAAAAGCCACTGTGGCCAAAAATGCAAAAAAAAAAAAAAGAAAAGAATTATAATATGGCATATCCTACCATTCTTATGCAGAAGATATACAGCTGTACCTGTCATTTTCCTGATCATCCTCTGATGATGTAACTTGTGTTCACAAAACTAATAAGCTACATTGATGACATAAATTGCTGGATGTCTCAAAACATTTTAGAACTGAACAGAGATAAGATTAAAAAAAAATTGCTGTTAGTCCAAAAAGTCAGAGACAGAAAATCTATTCACATTTATCATCCCTATTTCTGAAACACAGTGAACAAGTCAGAACCTTGGCATTATTTTGGACAGTGATCTCATTTTTAATAATCACAGAAGTGAGCATAATCATTGCCCACTGCTTATAACCCAGCTACAATCAAGTAGTTTTCAGCAGTTACCAGAGTCCACAGTTTACAAGTCTGAAGGCAGAACCAGGTCTGAAGGGAAAGTACATGTCTTTATTTTTCAGTATCCACACAGGGAATTTATCCCATAGGTTGAGACTGTCAGTCCAGAGTTCTACTATAATTGTTTTGAGGTATCTGAGGGAGAACACTCAGCAGAAACCATCTAAATGTAGTTGGTTCCAGCATGCCATCGTGTAAGGTTTAAAGTTCTTTTTGACCAACTGAAGGAGATCCAGCACCAATCACAGAGATTCCACTGAGAGATCTATAAATAGCAGCTACACTCATAACACTGCAGAGGTGGTATGACCTTGACCATGAGAATGGCCAAATCAAAATTTATTACACATTTTAATTTTCATACATTCACTCGTAGGAATTTTTGTAATCAACCACCATATATGTAAAACCTTAGAATAGTACAACTAGAATAAAGATACTATAATAAAGAAAAAAGAATGACGCAGCACTTTTCACAGGACCCATAATAATAATAATGAATTCACTGTTAAGAAAGGACAAACAGCAGCTCAGAGCTTTTCATAGACTGCTTTGCCATTTGCCTTGTCCTAATTTGAATAGTAATATGATTTAAATGTGCCTTTTTGGGTTGGAATACTTTGGCAGTGAAACCCACGATGACCTTTGAAGATACTGTTATATACTGTTTTTACCAGGTACACCATCAATGACAGGAACCTTGGTCGCCTACTGAGTCAAATTACCACCAACTTCAACACAGAGCTTCAGCTATGGAAGGTTAGCCCGGGTTTTATGTAATTTGCTCCTATAGTTGTCCTTATTCAAACAGGCTGGTGATTTTTTTTTATTTATTAGCTTTAGTTTTGGTGGTAGATATGATTTACTGACAGTTTCACTGACAGGTTGACAGTCTGTGTTTGGGATTATTGCACATTCTCTATGCTGTTCTTTTAGATGGAGCATTTCTTCAGTCTAACACCGGATGCTGGTGCTGGTGAGATGCCAAGGCAGCAGGCACTGGAGAGAGTGAGGAACAATATTGAATGGATTAGGAGGAATGAGGATGAGATCAAAGAGTGGCTGGAGAATAACGTTGCCTGATGGAAAGCACTGAGGCCATACATTCATACTACACCTGTAACGATCTAGAGCACCCACAGTATATGTAGAAATGAATATGTCAGGTGATTTTGAGCTGATTTTAGCTGATCTGAGGGTTCTTCTGATCTTAATCAACAAAATATACACAACAGTCTAAAGAAATGCCCATCATCTGAGGTTCTGGCACTTACTGTCACTTACTTATAATAACCATCTCAATTTATATAAATACATTTAATGCATTTTACATACATTACAATACATTTTAATTGATGTCCAGTCACTCAAGATCTATTTTTGGACTACATATGTTCCACGAAGATCATGGTTTACCACCATCCTTCTGGGTTTTAATAATATATTACAGAGCTCCTCAATTTTAATAGTTTCAGCAATCTCCTTAATCAAGTTTTAGCTTGATGCAGGCCAATAACTTGATCCTTCTGAAACAGAGTAACATCTTTCCATGACAGCAGGATACGCCATGGTTGTTTAAGAAATGAGAACCTACTCACTGAGTCAGTTACAGTTAAATAACCTATTGCCAGCCAAAATCATGTAGCACTCAAACACATTCCAGTAATGTGCCACCAACTAGCTGTGCATGGTGCTCAGGCAGTTGTACGTAGTGAGCACATATGTATGATTTAGTCACTCTAATATAAGATAATTTCAAAACATGCCTGTTGAAGATCGCCTACTTGTTTTAGTTCCTTTGGCCATTTAATTTCTTATTCTGTGTGTTTATGTTTTCTCTGTGATTTGTTTTGTTCTTACCTCTGGAAAGTGTCTTTGGGTGTCTTGAAAGATGCTTCCAAATAAAAGCATTTATTTCATGTGGTATGAAAGATTTCGTATATGTTTAAATGGACTGGTTCTTAGAGCGCTTAGAGGGTGAAGTAAATCTAACATCTAAATCTGTGAAATCAACAATAAAAAATCAAGTTAGTATCTTTACACAAATATACATAGTATTGAGGTCAAAAACATTTGTTCAAGATACAAGTTTTTTCAGAAAATAAATTGTTTAAGTACTGAGAGCCAATCTTTTTAAGTTCATCCACACAACAAAAAATAATCTTGTTATCTTTACTGCGTTTCATCTGCGTTGTTCATTTGGTATAGACCCTTTTCACATGACGTCACACAACTTCCGTTCGGCCTCGATGCTGGGGATCTTTACTTCCGGTGGATGGAGTTTACACAGTCTAATACATTTGCCACAAATATGGTATTAGGATATACTATGACAGTGTTTTTCAACCTTTTTTGAGCCAAGGTACAATTCTTCCATTGAAAAAATCACGAGGCACACCACCAGCCAAAAATGTTAAAAAATGATACTCTGTAGCCTAATTAACAATATAGTCATTCTTATCAAAGTGTCTTAAATGGGAATCAAATAAACACAAAAAATATATATCTTCTTTCAAATAAAAAGTGCATGTAACATGTCCACTTCAAAAACACAGCTTGAACATAACAAATGCCACAACAATGTGGTCTGATAGTAGAAAACTTCAGTGTTTTGCAAACTCTAATTCTGTCCAACAGCATTCTGTTACCAGGAATAACACAACAATACATGGAAATAGAGGCAAGCTCACAGCTGATGCCAGTTTAATATCATCATCATGTATAAGTCCCCCGTACAATGTTTTAATGGATGAAGGTTATCATTGTTAACTATAACCCTATACCACCGAACATAATCAGCTCAGTGTACTTCAAAAGTGCCGCCGTTCGCGGACTTACGGCAACAATTACCGTAATAACACCACAGTAATGCCCTATATTGGTTGTGAAGTGCAGTTTCTCAGCTTTCAGAAACTGTTTGAATTTTTCTGATAGGATAAACGTTATTACAGTAACTCAAAGTTCCTTTGATCAGCCGCCTCAGGCTCTGCGCTAACCAGCTGTTCGGCTAGTTGCGGCGATCGCCCGGCAGTATAGGGTTATAATAAGTATGCTGTGTGAGCGTTTCAGATGGCTCTCATGTTGCAGAACTACCGCTGAGAACTGTCGGTCTGTGCATTCAACCGATGCTTTTCGTGCCTCCAGTTTCTTGCTGTGGGGTTTCAATAATGATTCTGGTGAAGGAGTCGCTCTCATGCCTCCGCTAGTGACCACACACCCTGGCCAATCAGTGGCATGCTGTACTCCGCGTCACATTTTTGTATCGCCTCGGATCGCTTAGAACCTCAGGTGAGTGAGTACGGAAAAAGGACCGGCAAAGTGTTCCTGATTCTAATGGCGATGCCGTCAAATCACGGCGAGTCGTTCCGTATGGAAACGCGGCTCAATTCTCTTGTTTCTATGTACAATGCACTTCGCTACCTGCTGCTATCTAGTCTAGTGATATGGAAGAGTATTACATGATTATGCTCCCAGTCACTACTACAGCACAGACACTCGTGGCATATTAGGTGAAACTGGATAATTTCCCACGGCACACCTGACGATCTCCCACGGCACACTAGTGTGCCGCGGCACACTGGTTGAAAAACACTGTACTAAGACATGCAGACAAGTTTTCACTGACAACACGTTCAAAACTGGACAAAGGCTACAAATCTTCATTGAACATTATGGAGGTACGTGTTTTTGTCTTTTCTAGTTGTTAATTAATAGGATAGCATTAGTCAATTTGTTAGCTAGCTAACATTACATGACCTTTCTGCTTTGCAAATAGAACGTCTTTAGGCTCTAATCTTGATCAGGTCCTTATAGCATATCCAGGGTGGCAACCTGTCACCATAAATAAGCAATCATTTGTCATTTGGCAGTTAAATGTGGTTTCCCGGTGCTGCCTGAGCATCCTGCAGTTTCAGTTGCCTACAGACACCAGTTATGCTAATACATTAACAGTAAATAAATAAATATTCTCAAAAAACTATATATATATATATATATATATATATATATATATATATATATATATATATATATATATATATATATATATATATATGAGAGAGAGAGAGAGAGAGAGAGAGATATCTATCTCAGGAGGAGGGGCATTGAGAGAGAGATAGATATACATACATACATACATACATACATAGATATGTGTGTATGTATGTGTGTATGTGTATATATATACACATACACACATACATATATATCTATCTATCTATCTATCTATCTATCTATATATATATATATATATATATATATATATATATATATATATATATATATATATATATATATATATATATATATATATATACAGCCCCCAGCTATTTAAAGATGGTAATACATTTCTAAGACAAACATAAGAGTGAATAGTATGCATTGCTTTTCATATATGCCCTGTATATTTTCTTTGCCAATTTATAATAAAATTTTACTGTTAAAATTTGCAGCAGCTTAAACTAACTATTAAAAGAGTTACAAATGTGTACAGAGAGGTGATTAGTGTGACTGTCCTAGTTTGCAAGGTCACATGACATAATGAAATCTATGTTCAATTGACATATCTCACTTTGCAGGTCCTCTGCCAGATCCTCACATCATGGCCAGCAGGGAGAAGCTGAAAGACACACGTCCACAAGCAGAGATATACAAGCTGCTGCATGGACCTGAGGGGGATGAGGAGCTTATCCTCTCAATGAGACAGAGACTTGATCATTTCTATCCTGACATCTGCATGGATGTCTTCTTAAGTTGTAAACCCTGAGGAATTTAGTTTAATGTTGTAGTGCAATTGATATGCCTTTCCTAAATACATTTTCTCTGCCAATGCAAAATGGACTTAAATTGCGTATGTTCTTCACACACAAACACGTATATATTTTTTTTTCAACAATCATTGCTACATGTACAGTGTTTACACTGCTGTTGTGGGACTGATCTCCCACAATGAAGATACAGCCTACAGGAGGGAGGTCTCCCGCCTGGAGAACTGGTGCCGGGAGAACCATCTTCTGCTCAACGTCAGCAAAACGAAGGAACTGATTGTGGACTTCAGCAGGAAGCAGCAGACGGACTACCATCCACTTGTCATCAGTGGTGCTGAGGTGGAAAGAGTGGACACTTTCAAATACCTGGGAGTGACCATCTCACAGGACCGGTCCTGGACTCATCACATAAACATCACTGTGAAGAAGGCCAGACAGCGTCTCTACCTCCTCAGGTGGCTGAGAGACTTCAAGCTCCCACTCAAGGTGCTCAGGAACTTTTACACCTGCACCATCGAGAACATCATGCGTGGGAGCATCACCACCTGGATGGGAAACTGCACTAAGCAGGACTTCATGGCTCTAAAAAGGGTGGTTTGTTCAGCTGAACGGACCATCAGAACCACCCTCCCCAACCTGCAGGACATTTACACCAAGCAGTGCAGGCTGAGGGCCATGAAGATCCTAAAACAGCCCAGCCACCCCGGACACTCTCTCTTCTCCCTGCTCCCATCAGGCCGGCGTTACCGCTGCCTGAGGACTAAGACTGAAAGGCTGAAGAAGAGTTTTTACCCACAAGCCATCCGTCTGCTCAACTCTGAGCCCTAACTGGACTATTATTGCACAATGTAAATATTATAATCTATAATTCCATGTAAAAGTGTGTATAGTGTATAGTATATAGAGTATAGTGTATAGTGTGAATTACTTATTTTTATTTTTATTTTTCTTATTTATTTGTGTGTGTATATATAGTTGCAGGTACAAAATACATTTCACTGTGCATTGTACTGTGTATAACTATGCATGTGACAAATAAACACTATCTTAATAGAATTATTAAATGTTTGCAAGAAACTGCCACAAATTTTGTTGTATTTTATGTTTCCTCTGTTCTACCCGTGGAAACCACTTTAATCTCAGTGCTTTTTATTTAGCTTGTATGTTGTATAATATCTTGAGCTAGCTGTTTGATTCATGGAGCTCATGTTGAAGCCAGGGAGCAGAACTGAACACATGAGTCAACAGTTCTTTACTCTGTTGCCTGTTTTACTTGTCAGATGTTTCTAGAAGATTCAAATGATTTGTTCTCCTTTGATAGGAGAAAGTTTGGGAAAAAGCATCTTTTTTTATACGTGCTGTTTTGATTTGCTGTAGTATGTGTTTCTAATCTGATACGGAAAAAGATCCTGATGGCTTCAAAATAAAACAAGTGGCACAAAAAAGTGATGATTTCTGACATGAGAAATGCTTTTTCCCCCCAGTATCACTCCTTTGCTCATGAAGTTTTTGTCATTATCAGGCTAGTAATTCAGATAAGACTGAATACATGTTCAATATGAAATGCTACTTTAAAATAACTCATTTTATGTTAGGAATAGTAAAATACTGAATAGAATCGGTATTTGTGCTCAATCTGTAATAAATTCAAAAATTTCACTTTCAGAAATAATTGTAGATATCTAAAAAAATATATATACAAATGCAAATGGGGTGGCTGTAGCTCAGGTGGTAGAGCAGGTCACCTACTGATCAGAAGGTCAGCGGTTCAATTCCCGTCAAAGAATCCATTGGCAAGATACTGAACCCCAAGTTGCTCTCTGACATAAGCATTGGAATATGAATGTGTGTGAATGTTAAACAATAAAAGCACTTAGCTTAGTTACTCATGGAAGTGCTTGTGTGAATGTGAACGTGTTGTATAAGTGCTCACACAGAGCAGAAAAGCACTATATAAGAACTAGTCCATTTACCAAACAGTTATGCTTTACATGTACCTGCAAAAATCAAGTTAATTCTACTTAAGAAAAATCATTAAATACATTTAACAAAATGAAGTAATTTATACAAAGGTTTTTTTTTGTTTGATCTACATAATGAAATGAACTTGCTTTTACTTGCAAATTTCATTTACTACATTGAAAAAGTTGAGTGATTTATACAAAGTTTAGTTTTGCTTAATCTACTTAACAAAATTAAGTTCACTTTACTTGGATTTTATATTTCATGTAAAGAAATAAGTAAGTACTTTAAACACAGAAAAGTCTTGTTTGATCAACATAAATAAATTATGCAAATAGTTGCCTTAATTTTATTATGTAGATAGGGCAGGATATTTTTATCAGTGTGAAGGATCTCAGCTTCCCACTTATCTGTGCATATTTACCTTCACACAACATTATGACTATTAAAAATACTGCAGAAATAGCAATCGTGAACAGTTGCTGTCATGCTCCTGGTTTGGTTGACCCAATATTTATGAGTTCTTGGTCTTTCAGGTTTGATTTATTTAAATACTCTATGTGTTTAAATTGGTTTCATGTATTCTCCTAGTGTATTTAGGTGCCGTTTACACGAAGCCGTTTTCACTGGAAACGGTGTCGTTCTGATGCGTTTCAGCCTTTCGTTTACACGATGACGTTTCAGAAACGATCCGCGTTTACACGATGACATGTGAAACGATGGAAACGATAAAAACGATGTAGTTCCCATGCCAGGCCACAAGTTGGCGTTGGTTTTCTCTTTGCAAAGTTTGTTTATGCAAGACGGGAATGCGTGGAGTGACACAGTAGGAAGTGCAGCAAATTGTTCATTACTTACAAAACGGCCAATGTGGGAGGTTTTGTGTGGACTGACGATGAGGTTGGATCGCTGCTGCGCACAACGCTGAATTACAAAATGGTAAAAACACAAGAAAAGCATAAGAAGCACTCGTGAATCCGCGAGTACTGTTTATCAATTTGCGCGTGCGCGACAAACTGTGGCCGTCGCAACCATAATGTGCATGTGCGAGTCGAGCGTTTTCAAATCACCCCGGTTTCAAGTGTTTACACGAGAACGCAAGCCGGTGCGTTTCTGAAACGCTCCACTCTGGACCCCGTTTCCGAAACACATCGTTTTCACTCTGTTGTCGTGTAAACAGAAGGGCGAAACGCATCAAAACGACACCGTTTCAAAATGAAAACGGTCTCGTGTAAACGGCACCTTAGTTTTGTTCCTAGTTCTCGGTTACTTTAAAGTTTAGTTCTCCTTCAGTGCTCCACCCTCTTGCATCAATCGTCCTGAATTAAATTCATTCATGTGGTTGTTTTTGCTGTTCCTTGTGCTTTCTTTTAATTTTGCTTCTCTTTTCTCATCCTCTGTGATTTAGCTGTCTCGTTCCCCTCTGCTGTCTCCACTTTCCCATTTGCCTTTCTGTATGTATACATGGTGATGTTCTCCCATTAGCTCTCCGTCAGAGTGTCTGTTCTCCTTGTTCTAGTGTTTCCTTGGCCCAGTGTGTTTTCTAGTCGTTTATAGTGTTCTGTTTTCCCCTATTTGGACTTAATGCTTTACTTTTTGGATTTTGCAAACAGTCAATAAATGGCTTGCTTTAAGTTCAACCCAGTCATTCCATTCTGCAAGTCAAACAGGGATCACAGAAACAACAGCAATAAAAGTATACAGGATATAACAGTACAAAAGTTAAACTATTAGTGTGTCAGTGTGTCAACCAGGAAGAATCTTCATAACAGAGTCCTTGAAAGCTAACTTGTGAATAACTGCTTGGCTGCAGCAGTTTGTAATGACAGAATTCCAAATACAGTGTTTATTTTGTCTATACAGTTAACATGAAAACAAGACTCAAATGCAGATGAATATTCAGAGGTGCTCCTGATGGAGGAGAGAGTAGCTCAGTGTAGTATTTAGCCAAGGTGAATACTGCAGTGAATGATGGTGCAGGGTTTGTCTCCTTTTTCCTAAGGCAGGGAAGTAGTGAAGAACAAATAGGTAGGAGGATTCCTTTCAGAAGGTGATCATGATTCCACAGGTGATTTACAGAGAAGGAGAAATGCCAATGGGCACAGAGGCAGATGCACTGAGGATCCCTAGATCTTGTCTTCCTCTCCAAGGGAAGGGAAGAGACTAAGCTAAGTACTTACTAAGTACTTATTATTATTGAAACACAACAGAACTTGAACTAGTTACCACTGATAGCTGTCTGGCACCTAGTGGGTGAAGAGCCAGTCCTTTAATTGCAGGAGAAGGATGAGAAACAGATGAGGAAAGAAAGAAAGGAGGAGAAAGAATGCAGTGAGGAACTGTAGACAATGGCACATACTCTTGACATTAGAAGATTTGAGATTCCTTTATTTTATTACATATCAAGCATACGCAATGAGATTCAGGTGCGCTACTCAAAACAGCACTCAAAAAAAGATAAATAATAATAAATAGAATAAGTAATTAAAAGAAAACAGAGGGGAGAAGAACAGTTTGTGTGCTGGATGGTGAGGGTCTTTGTTGATTCTTGATGCCTTCTGGAGGCATCGAGAAGTGTAAATATCTTCCAGGGTGGGCAGACGTGTGTTGATGATGCACTCAGCAGTCTTTATGGCTCATTGTATCGCCTTCTTGTTAGCTGGTGAGCTGCTGCTGCACCATGTGAGGATTCCATGGGCCAGGACACTCTCAATGGTACATCGATAAAAGGTGACCGTGTGATGTTGTGGCAGATCAAGTTTTCTTAGTGTTCTCAGAAAATACAGTTGCTGCTGTGCTTTCTTGACCAGTGAGTGGTTGGTGATGTGGCCTGGTACACAGTCGTGTGTGTACAGAGAGGAGAGAAAGGGGCTCAGCACACAGCCCTGAGGGGCCCCAGTTCTGAGCGACAGGGTGGTGGAGTGATGGGGTCCCGTCCTGACTGAATGTGTCCGGTCTGTGAGGAAGTCCTGAATGCACCGGCAGGTGTTGTACTGGAGGCTGGACATCTTGGAAAACAGTCTCCTAGGGAGGATGATATTAAAAGCAGAACTGCAGTCTACAAACAGCAGGCTGGATCCAGGTGTAGCAGGGTGGGGTGGAGTGCAGTGCAGACGGTATCATCCGTTGACGTATTTGCCCTGTAGGCATACTGCTGAGGGAATTTCATGATGACAGCTGTCAGAGCCACCGGCCTGTAGTCTGCCAGACCATATCTGTACATTTATACATGCTGTAGAACCATTTTGTGGACTATTTCAACTTATTATACAGCAATAGAATCTTCAGAACCCTAATTTTAATATGTATGAAAGAAATCCATAGTAACTACAGAATGTAGCTAAAAAGTGCAGTAACCCACAAAGAAATTGAAAATCATTTTTTGTATTTACATATTTTGCTAGATACAGAAATACCATAGCTGTAAATGCTAATGAAAACAATAAAGCACAAGGAGCATGTTTTGTTGTTTGTGCTCTTTACGTGAGGACAGATACAGCACTCTGTGACACTGAATGCATATGTAAGTGTAAATTTTCTGGTTTTATATGCAAAAAGAATTTTTACTCTATCCTATGTGGTTGCAATTTGACCACCATCTAAAGACAGTTCGGAACGCAGGCGCTCCTCCTGGTCACAGAGGGGACTGCAGTGTGCTTAGGGACTGGCTCCATAGTTGACACCTTTAGGCAGCGAGGCATGGTGCACTGTGACAGGGATCAGCTAAAGACGTCAGTAAGAACTCCAGACAGTTCTCCTGCATAATCCTTGAGTACCCGTCCAGGCACGCCGTCAGGTCCAGTCGCTTTCCGGACGTTAATCTTCCGTAATATGCGAGTGATGTCATCTGGTTGCAAAATGAGTGCCTGGCTGTCAGTGAGAGGCACTGGTATGATGGCTGGCACATACCTGTCAAGTTTTGTATTTAAAAATTTCCCACTGCTGAAAATACAAGTTGAATACATTGAAATCTGAATTTTGTATTTTTGCCTGTAAAAATATTGTGTGGGAGATATTGCCTGTTGAAATATTAGAAAAATGAAAATCATCATTCACGAGGTCAAATATAAGGCATGGTACCCAAAGTTTGGAGGGCCATATCTCAGAAACCCTTTGGAGCTGAGGCCTATAATATTGCATGTGTTCATTATACACATAGAGGTACTTTCATAATAATTTTCACTCAAATCTGAGTCGGTGACCCGGGAAGGATTTTGGCTTTTTGGTTGAGCTCATATGGAATGGCCCCTAGGTGTTTTTATGGGAATGTGGATCTTTCAGATCAATTTAAGAAGTGATTTTGATCATGTTTCACATTTTGTTGTGTCATGTAGCGTGGGGCACTGGTCTTGGTCTCGACTCGGTCTCGGGTTAGGTGGTCTTGACTACAACACTGCTGATGCGTTCCTTGGGGTGTGATTGTGTGTGAATGTTAGATAGAAAGCACTTAGATGTAGAGAAAGTGTTGGGGTGAATGGAGACATTGTGTATAAAGCACCTTGAATGCTCAAATAGAGTAGAAAAGCATTTTGTAAGAACCAGTCCATTTGACCTGGTCTAAGGCAAGAATTTTATGGCTGGATGGGGGAAAGAACCTGTCCACCTATCCAGCCTATCCCAGCTGTCACTGGGTAAGCACATCCAGGGGCAGGTCACTGGTCCATTACGGAGCTAACACAGATAAACAGACAACCACTCACAGTCACATCCACCGCTATGGCCAATTCAGATAAATTATTTTAGCCAAACAAGCATGTTATCAGACTGTAGAGGGAAGAACCCACAGAGGGACAGGGAGGACATCCAAAATCCACACAGAAGAGTAAGAGTAGAAAAGGCTTGATGGAGTCTCATCAGCAGAATGAAAAACTTAAGATAAACAAAAAAACAAACAAAAAAAATGTTATATTATTTATGTACAGTGTATAAAACAATAAGGGGCCACAGGATCAAGCTAACTGCAACCATGTGAGAAACCAGACAAAAAAAGTAAAACATGAAAACATTACAAACATTGTTTCAACAAGTTTTTCTTAGTTTATTTACAGGTTTCCTAAAACTTCGGACAGACCAGGCAGGAGGGAGGAGAAAGAAACACTCCAGCTGCTTTTCACAGATATGGAAATCCAGCTGCTGGGAAGTTACATATCAGCACCGGGTGTGTGATGATGGACGCTGCGATCATCAGACCCAGCTGTTTTTTTAGATCCAGCCTAAGCAGCTCTCACACTTCTAAACAATTTGTACAGTGCATTTATGTCAATTACATATAATATGGGCGATGGGGCTGAAGGAGAAGAAATATATTTGCTGAGCACGAGGGCTTCACAAACTAGACAGTAAAAGCAGATTGCTGATTAAAAAATGTGAGCCACTGGCACCCAATCAATTACTACAATAATGTACACATTTGAGTCTGCCAATCAGTTAAACATGGAATGCATATACAGAAAGATTTTCCTTGTCAGTTGGTAATTGAAGTAAGTGGATCACAAAGAGCAGCAGCAATGTAGCATCAAGTGGGATTTACACAGTAAACACGAGCGTATCAGGTTATTGATCCGAAGAATAGAAGAAGCACCATCAGTGATTTGTGTTATGTCATCATAGAAATGTTCTACACAGTTACATCAATATTAATATGATGTCATACTGAAGCAATTTCATCTCACTGGGTCAGGGGTTGTTGGGAAGTTGTCATGGGAACCTGTGTAGTGATGGTGATTCGCTGCCTTGTTTGACATCGAATCATCCCTATGATGGCTCTTCTGAACCTGCAAGAAAAGATGATTTAAGTCACAGCGCCATTACTACACACTACATACAGATATACACACTACATTAAAACACACAGAAACATTCCACACATTGGTTTCTTATCTAAAAGGGCACTGGCACAGGAATATTAACTCTATGATGGCATCCTGAGGAGAAAACACTCACTTTTTGTTGGCAATGACGTAAATACAGGGGTTGTAAAAGGTGGAGGACTTGGCAAAGAGTGGAGCAATAATAGCCATGGGAGCAGGGATAGTCTTAGGGTCACTAAACGATGCCCACAGACACACCATGGAGTATGGAGACCAGGCAACCAGGAACATGACAATCATTACAATGGACATCTGTCATCAACAAACAGCATTTAGATAAAACATGCAAATTTTATACATTTATATATTTCAGTTTTCAAGCACATCATGGTTTGAATTACAGCACTTTTAGGTCTTTTGTATGCCATAGCCTTGATCAGTGTGGTTCTGTTTACAACATTAGCAGGGATAGGAAACAGTAAACACACCACTCCAAAAATTAACAGTTTGAAAACTTCAGATCTCAATGGAAAAAAATCGTGCTGATGTCTACACTGATATGGCCTGGGTAAGGTGTTAGGAATGAAAGAATACCACATCGTCTGATGGAAATGAAAATGATCATCTACGGAGGGCTGAATTCAAAGACACCCTAAAGATCAAAGTGAAGAAATGATTCAGCAGGTTTGTGCGCTTTGCTGAAACTTGATTGCAGCAACTCAAAATGGCACTGAGTAGTTTATATGGCCCCACAGTGTCAGAGCATGCTCCTAATGCTCCCCCTGTTTGGGGGGTTGTGTCATTGTTGCCCCTCTAGTGCACCTGTTGTTAGTTTTGTTAACATCAAATCATCTGAACCTGATCAACAACAACTCTGACTTACCTGACCAGTGTAATTGATTTGATACTATACTCTGATTGAAACTCTGATATTCTGATAAAATTATTTTGAGCAGTGTGTGTAACATGGAAAAAACAGACTGGATGGTTGGTCATAGCTATGCTTGTATTGCACACATGTTTGATAAATATAGATGCATGTGGCATCAACAAACAAAGCCTAAGCAAAAGAGTGAGTGTTCAGCTTCTACCTTGGTGACATCCATCTGATCGGACCAGTCCATGTTAATGCTGTCCAGGCAGTTGCTTGCTTTGTATCTCCTGACAGTGACTGATACTTTGTAGTAGCAGTAAAACATGACACACAGAGGAACCACAAAGTTCACAGCAATCACTGCCATGGTGTAAGAGATGAAAGAGCTGTGGGAGGGAAACACACACAGTTACAGTCTCCCTGCACATTTGTTTTAGCTGTGACATTAACATTTTAAACAAAATCCTAATTATTGAAATCCAGTCCATCCATATTTAACACAGACATGCTAAAAATGTAAGTGAAAAAGTAAGAAAAAAAACAATGTTTGCAGCACTACACAGTATATACAAGTGGAAGAAAATGTTTGTGATCTTATTTGGATAAACCGGGATTTCTATACTGTGCCTGAGCACATCTGCCTCCCAAAGTTCAGCCCATCTGATTAGTGTGATTTCTGTGTGCCATGCCTGGGAGCGGTTAAGTGTGTCCTGACCCACTCAGAGCAGTTGGCCCCACAAGAACTCTAATACTTCCTCAACAACTGCCTCTGTGAAAGCAAGCCTGCCACTGCAGGCACCCAGTACATACAGCAGCGTTTCCAGCTCCCTTCATGATTTTTTTATTTTTTCAACACAGATTTTGCACTGTTCACTGCTTAGAACAATGTTGCCCCATCAGCTCCAGTTCACTGCTGCAGCTTCCCTGCTGCCAGCTCTAGTCTCCTTCTGCCAGAGACACCTAGGTCCCAGCCCGCTATTGTATGAAGCAGGAGACCTACGATTAGATGAATGGCAATTAGATTACTGGCTGACAGCTGTGCCAGACAGTCTCCACACTGAACCCACTGCTCCACCCTTCCCCTGCAGCTGAGCCAAGAACAACAGCCCGCCACCCCAAAGTGTTAAAACATGAGAAAACAAGAGAGAAAACATGCAAGAGGAAAGTTGAGATATTGACACAAACTGATGGTTACGCTTTAAGGGCCGTTTAAATGCAGGAAAATGGGGGAGTGGGAGCAACGGTGCTCGAGCAAGGCAAGTCAAAATTATAGAGACACTGCAACTGAAGAGCTGCACATTTTATGTCTTTATCGAACATGCTGAGTAATATCTTATAGCAGGGATCCTCAAATCCAGGCCTCGAGGTCCGGTGTCCTGCAGGTTTTAGTTGTATCCCTCATGCAACACACCTGAGTCAAATATAGAAGTCATTAGCAGGACTCTGGAGAACTTGACTGCATGCTGAGGAGGTAATTCAGCCATTTGATTCAGGTGTGTTGGATCAGGGACACATCTAAAACCTGCAGGACACCGGCTCTCAAGGCTTGGAGTTGGCCACCCCTGCTGTATTTAATTCATACATATTATATTTGCTCAGGGGTTCTATGAGTCTAACAGAATCATAATATTGAACCTTTCTGTAAAACACTGATATCAATATTTGCTTGCTGCCAGTAAAGTAGACGATGTACACACAGAACAAGCTGACTAATGAAAATGACAGCATGAAGCAATTATTTAACTGCACTAATAATGTTTGTAAACAAACAGAAAATGTAAAGATGAATTGATTATTGCTGAGTTCTGTCAGTGAACGGCACATTTACACGACAGAGAGGAGCGGGATTGCGCAACAATGATGTATATGTGAGTGTGTAGTCTGCTCTAAAGAAATATGGCAGAAATATGTGGAGCTCTGTTCAAACATTTAGGGTGAAGACTCAGTGAAAAGCTATTTTAGGAGAGGGACCCAAAGATTTGGCTCTTACATTTATGGGAATAATCCCGTGCCAGTGACGTGTCTAAAAGTGATTGTCTGCCAAAAAGCGATTCCTGGTATTTGCCGAACACTGCAGTATTTATTTATTTATAAGTACAAAAACTGCGTATGCTGACGGTAGGAGAGCGTGAACAGGGCATTAATGTTCGGTTTGAATAACCCTAACCTGATGAATAAATAAATAAGTACACTAATTACTAGGGATGCGCCGATCCGATATTCAGTATTGGTATCGGTCCGATACTGGCCTAAATTACTGGATCGGATATCGGAAAGAAATAAAAAATGTAATCCGATACATTAAATAACGTTTCGCTCACATTAGCTGTATTACAGGGCTCAGTCGTCTTCTTCTTCTTGTGGATTTGCGGTTGACCAAACCAGCTTAGAGCTGCATTACCGCCACCTACTGGAATGGAGTGGATCAGCAAATAACCCCCTCAGTTCTCTGTCGCTGCGACGGATTCCCTTTGATGCTGAGCGATCATCGCTGACATGTTTTTCCGCCTCCGCTGCTCTCTGCCTTGTTTGTGTGTTCTGCTCGCTGTGCTGAGAATCAGCTGTTATTTTTTTCTCTACTTCAGCTCCCGGACATACTACTAGCGAGCGCAGCTATTAGCACTGGTGACTGTCCGGTACCGGAAGGACCCCTTCCCCGTCAAAATATTGTTGATACTTTAATCTCTGATTTGTGACTAAATATAGACCTGCAGTAGAAACGTATTTAGGAGAATGCTTGTGAATATAAAGCATTACAAGATTGCGCTCACACAGCTCCCAGTTTTTCAACATAAACACTGATGACGCAACAGCAGCAGTCAGCTGATTTACGTGCAGTCTGTCTGCACAAGAGGAAAGAGGCGGAGCCGGCGAGCTCAGATGGAGCGGAAGAAAATGTTTTTCTAGTGTCCAAAAGAAGCCTTTTCGTCCCTGTAACCTCCATTAAACCTTTACTGGGAAACAGCTGGAGGTCCTTCATCAACCACCTGATCAGTAAGTGAAGAAAAGAGAACTTTGTAGCTGCTCCATCCACCCTGTTTGTTTCACACAGGGAAAAACTGCAGTACAGAAGTTAAAATCAATCAAGATCAACCTTCAATCAAGATGGCGCCACTGTGTAAGGCCTGCCGTCAGCTGTTCTGTGTATTGTTTGCAGTCGCTCTGTTTCTGGTAGTCATCTGCCCAGATGTCTCCGCTTTGATCACCTACGATCGGCAGACACTCCTAAACCTCCAATTTGTTTTTGTACCAGCATATAATGTAAAGAAAAACTCAACGATTTTTCCTCCACACCTGTCGGATGTACCTGAGAATTTGTGCCGGCTGCCCAGTGCTCCGGTCCCCAACAAACGCCAGAGGAGACGCGGAAAGCGGGGAGGTGTTGCGGTGCGGGCCAAAACTTACCTGAGACTCCTAGGTTTGTCTGTTCCTTACACTCTGGATGGTGGTCTTTGCCGTCTCAAGGCTGCTGGGCTGCCTGTGGATTTCGGGCGTCGCTGGATCAGGTGGATTGTCCCACCTGTCATCCTGGAGACTCACTGTCCTTCGTCTTGGAGCCGGATGCGGGATCGTGGAGGCGGCGTAAACCATGCCAACCTTCGCCTGTTGGAGCAGGTCCCGGCCTCAGCTAACAAGGATCTGGACATCCGAATGGCCCTACTAAATGCTAGATCTTTAGCCAACAAAACTTTCCTTCTCAATGACTTTTTCATCGCGCAGCAGTTGGATTTTATGTTTGTGACTGAGACGTGGCTTCATGCTGGTGAGTCTGCACCTTTTTCCGAACTTTTACCTCCCGGCTGTTCTTTCTTCAGCTCCCCGCGGATTTCTGGAAAAGGTGGAGGACTTGCTTCGATATTTAAATGCAGTTTTCGCTGTCGTCAGGTCTCGGCAGACCTGTACGCCAGCTTTGAACTGCAGCTGTTGGAGATAAACTCTTCCCCCTCGGTGCTCTGCGCGGTGATTTACCGACCACCGAAGTGCACGAAGGACTTCATCGGTGACTTTGCTGACTTGCTGACGGGTCTCATACTAAAATATGACCGTATTTTAATTGTTGGTGATTTTAATATTCATGTGTGTTGTGAGAGTGGTCCGCTGGTCAAAGAATTTGTCTCGCTTATTGACTCCTTTAACCTAACACAACTCGTGTGTGGTCCCACTCATGAAAAAGGTCACACACTGGATCTGGTGTTGTCTTACGGACTTAGAGTCTGCATCACAGAGATACGTGACTGTGGTATATCGGACCATTTTCCTGTTTTATTTACAGCAGCGGTCCCCAGCTCTGGGATAAATAGAGTATCCTCTGCACGTCGTGTGCACTTGGTTAACTCTTCATGCGCTGCAGATTTTGCAACTGCTTTTAAAAACTCTGACTTAAGCAATTTGGACTTTTGCTTGAGTACTGAGGACTTCACTAACTCTTTTATATCTACTTGCACTGCTGTACTGGACTGTATTGCCCCTTTTACAACCAAACGTACTAAACCTTCCTCCCAGCCCTGGCTGGATGAGACAACCCGCGCTCTCAGACGTGAGTGCAGACGCGCTGAGAGAAGGTGGAAAAAGGATAAGCTCCATGTCTCCTTAGAGATCCTTCGTAACTGTTTGTTGAAATATCAGAAGGCAGTAAAATATGCAAAGTCTGCTTACTTCTCTAACATTGTTTCAAGTAACAGTCACAGGCCTCATTTTCTTTTTGGTGTTTTTAATTCACTCGCTGATCCTCGCTGTAATGTGAACCAAGCGAGGGTCTGTCCTGCACTGTGCGAAAACTTTAAGAAGTTTTTTGTGGAAAAAATTTCTGCCCTCAGACCTTCATCACCTCAGGCTGAAACAGACTCATCTGCACCTCCTCCCAGCAGAGCTGTCTTTGAGCAGTTTGAGCCTGTCACACTCTCCACACTAAAGGAGGTGATTCAAAATATGAGACCTGTAAACTCTCCCACAGACTGTGTTCCGTCTCGCCTTTTTAGAGAGGCTTTTGATTCAGTGGGACCAACTATCCTCGCTCTGATTAACAGTGCGCTTGCATCTGGTTGTGTTCCAGCTGCCTTTAAACATGCAGTTGTACAGCCTCTAATCAAGAAGAACCTTGACCCTGATGTTCTTTCGAACTACAGACCTATATCTAAATTACCATTTTTATCCAAGGTCCTTGAAAAAGTTGTTTTTAAGCAACTTCAGGCATTTTTAAGTGGACATGGAATGTGGGAAAAGTTTCAGTCAGGTTTTAGATTGCGTCACAGCACAGAGACGGCTCTTTTAAGAGTTTTTAACGATCTGCTTTTAACTGTTGACTCTGGTAGCCCCGCAGTTTTAGTACTTCTAGATCTGTCAGCTGCCTTTGACACTGTGGACCACGAGATCCTTCTATCCCGCCTAGAACATGAAATTGGCATTAAAGGCACGGTTCTGACTTGGTTCAGATCATATCTTACTGACAGGAGTTTCTCTGTCCATCTAGGAGACTGTTTTTCTACCACAGCAAAGCTTTCTTGTGGAGTGCCTCAGGGGTCCATTCTGGGCCCAATTCTTTTCTCATTGTATATATTGCCTCTAGGGTCAATTTTTAGGAAACACAATATTTCTTTTCACTGTTTTGCTGATGACATCCAGGTGTATATGCCCGTCAAACTGAACAGCAGAGATCCATGGGAACCCCTGCTGAACTGTCTAAGTGACATTAAGTCCTGGATGAGAAACAATTTCCTAAATCTTAATGAAAGCAAAACCGAGGTCATATGCTTTGGTAAATTTGACCCCTCAAGCAACTCCTCTGGCACTCCGAGTCATTTGGCTCCTCACTGTCATGATGCTGTGAAAAATCTGGGTGTCATTTTAGATAGCAGTTTTAAAATGGAGAAGCAAATAAGTGCTGTTACTAAAATCAGTTTTTACCAACTTAGAGTCATTGCCAAAGTAAAACCTTATCTCCCGCAGCAGGACCTGGAAAAAGTTATTCATGCTTTTATTACTTCCCGCCTGGACTACTGTAATTCCCTGTATTTTGGCATAGATCAATCATCTGTGCGCCGCCTGCAGGTAGTCCAGAATGCGGCAGCTCGTCTTTTAACTGGTATAAAAAAGCATGAACACATTACCCCAGTCCTGTCATCCCTTCACTGGCTCCCTGTCCGTTTAAGAATCAATTTTAAGATTTTATTGCTTACTTTTAAAGCCTTAAAT
Organism: Amphilophus citrinellus; assembly: GCA_013435755.1. Lineage (NCBI taxonomy): Eukaryota > Metazoa > Chordata > Actinopteri > Cichliformes > Cichlidae > Amphilophus > Amphilophus citrinellus. The sequence goes on along the minus strand of CM024209.1, from coordinate 30,296,386 downwards.
GGACTGGCACCTTTGTATCTGTCTGAGCTGCTTCACAGTCACACCCCTGTAAGAGCTTTGAGGTCATCTAACCAGCTGCTCTTACAGAGGCCTAAGACCAGACTAAAACAGAGAGGTGATCGAGCTTTTGCAGCGGCAGCACCAAAGCTATGGAACGATCTACCTCTCCATATCCGCACAGCTCAGACGATACACACATTTAAATCTTTATTAAAAAAACATTTTTTTTCCTTGGCATTTGACTGCAGTACTACCTCCTTTTAGACGATTGCTTCATGGTATTTTATGGTATTTGTTTTAAATGTTTTTAGTTGTTTTATGTTATTTATTGTCTTTTAATATTTTTATTTTATTTATTTATTTATTTTTATTTATTTATGTATTATTATATATATATTTTATTTTATTTTTTATTTATTTATTTATTTTATTTAGTATAGTCCTTGGGGTTATAGTTCTTGTACAGCACTTTGGTCAACGTCGTTGTTTTAAATGTGCTTTATAAATAAACTTGACTTGACTTGACTTGACTTGACTTGACTAAAATGTGCAGATGAACCGTTAATGTGAAAAAAATATTTCTTATCCAGTTATTTGGGTAATCAATATAAATATAATACGCAATTGCTAAAATAATCGATAGTTGCAGCCCTAATGAAATTTGCAACATGCCATAAGCATCACCTTCTCACACAGAAGCAACAGGATTCAGGTGATAGTTATTGTTGTAAGTAAAGTTTATTTATATAGCGTTTTTCACAGACAGAAGACACCCCCCCACCAGGAAAACACTATGTTAAAAACATAACATTACCATATTAAAAGAAAAAGAATAAAAATAAAGTCAGAAACCAGAAAGCCTGGTTAAACAGAAAAGTTTTCAACTATTTCTTAAATGATGCCACAGAGTCAGCTAAATGGAGCTGGAGTGGTAAACAGTTCCAGAGCTTTGGTGCCACTGCCTAAAAAGCTCTGTACGCCCTGGTCCTTAGTCTTGTATGTGGGACAACTAAAAGACTTTGATTTTGCTGAGTGAGAGACTGTTGACTTTTTTTTTTTTTTTTTTTTAATGTTTTTAGATGCCTGGATCAATTTTTTTTTTCCGGATTTATATCGGTATCGGCCGATATCCAAATGTAAAATATCGGTATCGGACATAAAAAAGTGGTATCGTGCCATCCCTACTAATTACATGATGTTCTATCACCGGTTTTACAAATAATTTATACACTGCATCATTTTAAAATGTAGTAGACTGCCTGCCACAAACCACTTTGTCTTTTTGTGTAAATTAAAATCGCATCCTCTGAAAGCGGCGCTCAAAAACAAAGTGTCCGCACCTTTGGATAAAATAAATTAATACTGTGTATTTCTGGTAAATGCTACAGTAATTTTAAGGGCAGAAAGTAAGTAAGTAAGTAAGTAAGTAAAGCTTTATTTATATAGCACCTCTCAAAACAGGTGTTATGAAGTGCTTCACAACAGGACAAAGAATAATAAAAACAAATGCCAAGCTAAAAAGATGTGTTTTTAAAAGACCTTTAAAATACATCAATGAGTCCGTCGTTCAAAAATGGACAGGGAGAGAAAAACATCTTTGGAGAGACAAAAAGTGAAGAAAAATAACCCATACATATGTTTAGAACTACAAATAAACTTTAGGAAACAACTTAATAACTTTAAATGCTTTGCCTAGACCCACATTACCGTATTTTCCGGACTGTAAGTCGCACTTTTTTTCATAGTTTGGCTGGGGGTGCGACCTATACTCCGGAGCGACTTATAGTCCGAAAAATATGGTACATAGATCAATCTTGTCCCGTATTGTTTAATGTTAGAACATCAAATTTAATGAAAACACTGTGGGGTGAGACTGCTAGCTACGTTCAACCCTCCTCCTTTATCTGGGTCACTGTTGCCAACTTGTGTAAGAAAACTTGCTGTCGGCCATCTCAAAGGTTGATAAAGGCCGAAGCGACGACTGGGGATGGGACTGGAGGGAGCGGGTGGGCAGGCTCGGTGTTTAAGTGAGGTTCAGGGGTTTGAGGGTGGAGTCGAAGTGAGGTCTGGGCGATGCCAAAGCGTAAGAACGCAGTAAGAAGGCTTTATGTACACAAAACAGGTGTGTTGCAACGGGTGGAAATAGAACAGCGCGAGCCACCGTAAGGAAATGACCACCAAACTAAAGCCTCACCCAGCCACAAATAGGTGCAGCCATTTATTGAAACATACATGAATGCAGTTTATAAGGTTCAAAATGAAGCCTGAAAGCCAGTACTTGGTGTGACCTCCTTTATTCTTCAGCACAGTCTGAACTCTGAGGCAGCTTTCTGTAATTTCTGAAGTCTTCAGGAACAGTTCTCCAGGCTTCTTGAAGGTCATCCAAAGCTCTTCTTTGGAAGTTTCTGCCTTTTGTTGCATTCACTGTCAGGACTCCCACACTGCTTCAGTAATGTTGAAGTCTGGGCTCTGGGGAGGCCAATCCATGACTGTTAGTGTTCCACTGTGTGTTTTTCTATCCAGGCATGCTTTTACTGCAGTGCCAGGGTGCTTGAGACTTTTCTGTGCTGATAAAAGATTTTTGACAAGATCTCAGCACCAGTGGATGAAATGCAGCCCCAAACCACGACAGAACCTGCACTGTGTTTTACAGACAGCTGTAGACGCTCACTGTTGCACCTCACTCCTGATCTCCTCCATACATATCGATTATAATTTGAACAGACATTTCCAATTTGTGCTCATCACTCTGTAAAACCAATTAAGTGCCATTTTTGAGTAATTCATAGTTTATTTTTAAGAGCCTTTAAAAAATTCCAAAAAGCAGGATTCATGTGTATCAATCAGTTTATCTTCAGTACACATTTCTGAGAAGGCTGATGGGACAGTTGGGACAATACTGTCATGTAAATCAGGTTTGACACCAGGGAGCAGAAGTGGGAGGAGGTGGTGGGTGTTCATATTAATGCCCATGGCACATTATAAGCTACCTTTAGTAGGTAACTTATAAAATAATTTTATAATTGATAAAAGTGGAACTTCATGCAGAACTTCTAACAGGAGACAGAAAGCGTAGATTGCTCAGCGCAGCGCTACTTAAAAAAAACAAAAAACTATTTATTCATTTACTTATTTATTAGATTCACAAAAATAAATTGATCAAATGAATGTTTGGTGATTTGCAGTGGAAAATGTGTGAAAGGTCATACTGACTACAAATTTATCAATCTGTTTTAGATTTTCCAAACTTGTTCCACCACTGGTTGCAGCTTTTTTTTTAGACAGTGAAAATAGTTCAACATGAAATGTTAACAAAACATTTGTGAATCACAGAAGTCAAAGTTTTTGTGAAGAAAGCGCCATCTCTTGGTGACACTCTGCAATTGAAGGAAAGGGGTGTGGTCATGCTGGGAAGTAGATACGCCCAGAAGGAGGGGGACTTCCAGCCAGCTCCCAGCCGGGTGGGAGCGGTAACTTTAAGTGGCTTCTACTGTAGCAAGAAAAAACATCAACTTAAAGAGCAGAAAAGTCATTATCTGTTGCAGTGACCAACTCTTTACCCCCAACATCAAGCAAGCCTTTTATTGTTTTTGTTGTGCTGTTTTTTTTCAGTTTTACTGTCACCAGCCAATGCAATAAAATCTCATTCAAATGTGCAGTGATTGGTATATAGCTTCAATGACAATAAAGTCATCTACGGATGACCCTGATTAAAAGTTCACGTACCCTGGAAGTTTTGGCATGATAACATACACACAAACTGAATCTGTTTGCTTGCAATTAGTGTGTGTGTGTGTGTGTGTGTGCGTGCCTGTGTGTGCATGCGTGCGTGTGCATGAGTGTGTGTGTGTGGCTAAAAAGTCAGTGAGTTTCTGGGCTTGTGATAGACCTCCATGTTTTATCTGGTATTTCTCCAATGCTGTTGGAGCCATGGGGAAAGGAAAAGAATTATCAAAGGATCTGTGGGAGACGATAGCTGAACTTCATAAAACAGGATAGAAAAGGATATCCAACGAATTGGGAATGCCAGTCAGTTGTGTTTCAAGTGTTTCAAGATGCACAATGAGGAGGAACTTGGAGAAAAATGGACTGCATGATCAAGTCGCCAGAAGAAAGACATTACTGCGCCAATGCCACAAAGCAGCCCACTTACAATATGCCAAACAGCATGAAGGCATGCCTCAGAACTCCTGGAACAAAGTGATGAGACCAAAATTGAAGTTTTTGGCCACAACTATAAACACTACATTTAGAGAGCAGTCAATAAGGCCTTGGATGAAAGTACACAGTGGTGGATCGCTGATGTTTTGGGAATGTGTGAGGGGCACAGGCACAGTCGTTCATGTTCATGTTCAATTCATAGTTCTAGTGAGTTTATATTTTGTGCTGCAGGCTCCTGATCAGCCCTGCTTTATGTTGTATGTTTGCCAATAAAGCCGAAGCTTAAATTTAACTCCCGCCTCTGAGTCCTGCTTTGGGGTCCTCTGCCTTTCCTGCCACAGCACCACGTGTCAGAAACAAAAGGTTTCTGACATGTGGGACCCGAGACCATGACAATTTCCTGTGATAGGACCATCAGCAATGCTTTTATTGGGGTGGGACCACCGTAGTTTCCATGTTTTTGCCTATTAAAAAAACGTAGTTTATTTTTCTCTTTAAGTTTAGTTTTTAGTTGAGAGGCATATGTTATAACTAGGGGTGGGACTCGATTAAAAAAATTAATCTAATTAATTAGGAGCTTTGTAATTAATTAATCGAAATTAATCGCATTTTAATCACATTTAAATATTTAACATGATAAATATTAATTTAAGTTTGGTTGATGAATGAATCAATATACATAAGCTTAAACTTCAAAATTTTATTTTCCCACCAGTCTACTACACAGACCAACGAAGGGTGGAAGTACTCCTGTGATAAGCAAACTCCTGAAATTAAAGTTAAGCATCATAACTGGATAGTTTTATTCTACATTAATGTCTCACTTAATATAGTTGGAAATTAATCATTAGCTCAGCTGTATTCCTTGATGTTGTTGTGCTTGTTTTAACAGCTTATTTTGAATAAAAGACTTAAAATTAAACCACAAAAAGGAGAAAAAGTTCGTTCTCCGTTTAACCAGCTGCTTTTACACAGCTGTGCTTCGCACTCACGGTTGCTAGGCGACATGAGCTACGCAGAGGTGAGGGCAGGTGACGCTGATATGAAGGCTAGCCGCTCACTTCCGGCCTTTGCGGTCTACGTGGGCTGCGAAGGACGTGGGCCGGGTCCTTCGAACGATGCGGCCGCTGAATTTTTGACATCGTGCATCGATATAATCTGTATGCCGGGAACTCGTGCACTGAGAAACGTTCCGGTGCAAAGTGCGATTAAAATGCATTAAAATTTTTAATTCGTAAATTTCCCCGTAATTAATTAATCGAAATTAACGTGTTAAAGTCCCAGCCCTAGTTATAACCCATTTACAGTGTACATTGTGTCTCATAGTTTTCATTCTTTTTAGTAGCTTTTTATACAAAATATTGGCTGCATTAACCTCAGAAGACTCACGCATCATTCTGTCTCCAGTTGATGGTACATGTAGCTCCAGTGGGGTCAGGGGCATAACCAGCCCAGCCCACTGTGGGCATGGAAGACCAGAACACTGCATTCAACCACGCTGCCAGAATAAGAAGACTGTATGATCGTACTGTCATTTTCTGACCTGGACAGAGGGAGATGACATAAACAGAAAAGGTGAACATCAGGAAAGTCAGTCACTATGATAATAAAGTTATTATGAATTTTATGATAAGTTGTAGTTAGTTAAATAGCTGTGTACTTATTTTTAGACTGCAGATGGTTTGATGGTGATTAAGAAACTGTCTATATTTAAATACAACCCCAATTCCAAAAAAGCTGAGACAGTGTGTGAAATGAAATAAAAACAGAATGTAATGATCAGTAAATATCATAAATCCATATTTCATTCACAATAGAACCTAGAAAACACATCTAATATTTAAACTAAGAAAACAGGAAATGAGGAGAGCAGTTGCTGGACTCTGGGAGAGGAATATTGTCTGATATAGGATTCTAGCTGCTCAACAGTTTGTTTCCTTCATGATGCACCAAAGATTTTGAGTTGGTGAAAGTCTGGACTGCAAACAGACCAGATTAGTGATGGGAATTCCGGCTCTTTTCAGAGAGCCGGCTCTTTTGGCTCCCAAATGGCTCCTTAGATTTTAATTTAAAAAAAAAAAAGTGTCAAAGGAATTACTAATGTAAAAGCATACATTAGGCCTATATCAAACATTTCTTTATATACTCAACATATAATAGAGTGCTCCAAATACAAACTATAAAACAAAAGATTGGAAATCAGAAAAAACAAGCGCCTTTGAGGAGTTGATCCTGTTTCTCCTGCCTGATGACCTGCCCTGTTTTGTTCTTCTAATTACACTGAGGGATGAACAATTCGTATACAGTATACCTGTGTAGGTTGTTTGTGAAGCCTGCTTGATATTAAATTTTAAATTTGTAGTCTACACTGGTCAGATGAACTTGATCAGCTGGCTTTTCACCTTAACTCTGCCACAGTCGTGCTATCGAAAAAATTCAAACGGTTCCTGAAAGCACAGAAATTACACTTCACAGTCATGTAGTGGTATTACAGTATTTGTGACCGGAAGTCCGCAAACGCCGGCACTTTTGAAGTACGCTGTTTCTCATTCGACATGTTTGGAGGTATAAGGTTAAAATGTGTCCAGTCTTTGCTTCGCTTTCCGTCACTCATTTTCCTCACCGTTCCTGCGTGTAGCCTCTATGTAACGCACAACTTTCTCCGAGCGCATTTTGCAGGAGCCCCTCCCTCTCTGGTGTTTGTTTACTCACTGCGCAGTGTGTCCGTGGACCCTCCCCTCCCGCTCAGTGGACGATCATATGCTACCATTCATCTTAACTAATCATGTGCGACTTCCACAAAAAAAAAAAAAAAAAAAAAAAGGGGGATGAATGAAAAGAAAAAAGAAACGGCTCACTATCAGGAGCCGGCTCCCGTCGTTCACTTCAAAGAGCCGGCTCTCAGAGCCGGATCGTTCGCGACCGACCCATCACTAGACCAGATCAGCTCCCAGACTCTTCAACTATGAAGGCAAACCGTTGTAATAGGTGCAGTCTGTCAGTCGGCATTGTCTTGCTGAAATATGCACGGCCTCCCCTGAAAAACGCATCATCTTGGTCAAATCATACGTTGTTCTAAAACCTGTGTTTACCTTTGAGCATTGATGGTACCTTTCCTGTGAATGCTGCCAATTCCACAGGCACTCATCCACCTGCTTCCCAATAGCGATGCAGGCTTTTGACTTCTGAGCGCTGATAACAACCTGGGTGGTCTTCTCCTCTTTAGATGCAGCGTCCATGTTTCCCAAAAAGAATTTCAGTTTTCAAAGTGGAAAACTGTTCCTTGGTCAGGAACAGTTTTCCACTTTGCCTCATTCCATCTTCGATGAGCTTTGGGCCAGATAAGACAGTGGCAATTCTGAATCGGCAGCGACTGGCAGCACTTTCCCCAGCCTCCACGGTTCTGTGTATAAACTCCAGTTACTGCGACCCAGAGCAGAAGGGGTAGGCTGCCATTTTTGTTTTATACAAGTTTTCTCATGTTTATTGGATACAGAGAAAGGGTTAGAGGTGTGTCTTTGTTTTTATTTTCACGCAGGTTTTAGGTAAAACTTCTCGAGAACAGCTGATTTTTGTTTATTGTTTTGGCCTTGGTTCACCCCTGAGCCTATGCTTTCAGTTTTATCCTGTGTGCAATGGTGACAAAGTCTACAAACGGCTCCTATGCTTCAGGTTTTGAGAACTGGGACAGGATCACCTTTTCCAGCCTTGTGTTGTGCCCATTACTCCTAGACCGGGGGCGTAAAATAAAGACAGTGATTTCTGGAAGAGTTCCTGAGCCCATACAGAAATGTCCATCACAGAATCATACCTGTTTTTAATGTAGTGCTGCCTGACGGCCTAAAGATCACGGGCATCCAATACTGATATTCAGCCTTGTCCCTTGTACATAGAAATTTCTCCAGATTCTTGGGCTCATTTGATGATCTTATGTACTGATGATGAGATATTCAAAGTCACTGCCATTTTATGCCAGGAACATCATTCATCTACAACTGTGGGTTTTTGAAGGCTGGAGAACCTCTGCCCATCTTTACTTCTAAGAAATGTGTTGCTGCCAATCAAACGTTAATGTTTTTCATGAAATAGTAAAATGTCAGTTTAAACATTTGATATGTTTTTATGTTCTATTGCGAATAAAATACGGGGTTGAGAGATTTGAAAACCATTGCATTCTTTTATTTTGCTTTCATTATATCCAGCATCACAAGTTTTTTTGTTTTTAATTAGGGTTGTACCTACTTAAAACAGCCTCAAAGGTTCTGTGTTGTGGTGAACTTACATAGAAATAGAACAAGTCAAGGGTGGTTAAAGACAAAGAAAAAAACATGATGTGAATCCCACATCTCGTATCTAACTTAGGTATTCATTAAATTTTGTTACCAGATAGATAGATAGATAGATAGATAGATAGATAGATCCCTGACCAAGGACCATGAATATATTTTGTCATGTTTGTATCAGATGAAAAGGAGAAAGGAGTATATAGTGTGGTCAGGTAAACTACACTGCTTAAAAAAATAAAGGAACACTTTATAGTATAGCATCAAGTTCATGAGCACTGCTAGAGCCCTACAATATGACCTCCAGCAGCCACTGCTGTGAATCTCTCTGACCAAACAATCAGACTTCATGAGGGTGGCCTGAGGACCTGATATCCTCTAGTGGGCCCTGTGCTCACTGCCCAGCACTGTGGAGCCCAATTAACATTTACTACAGAATACCAGAATTGGTAGGTCCACCACTGGAGCCCTGTGCTTTTCAGTGTGTCCTCCTGGTGTACAGCGATTAGATTAGATACCTGGCCTCATGTGGTGCGAGTATGCAGGCAGTTCCTGGAGGATGAAGGACTTGATACTACTGACTGGCCTGCACACTTGCCTGACCTAAATCCAGTAGAACACTTCAGGGACATCGTGTTTCATTCAACACCGCCAGGCTGCGTCTCAGACTGTTCAGGAGCTCTGGTCCAGATCTGGGTCGAGATCCCACAGAACACCATCCTTCATCTCATTCGGAGCATGCCCCAGCATTGTCAGGCATGTACACTAGAACGTGGGGATCCACAGAAACTACTGAGTGCCATTTTGAGTTGCTGCAATGAAATTTCAGCAAAGTGGATTCACTTTGATTTTCAGGGTACCTTTGAATTCAGCCTTCTGTAGGTTGATAATTTTCATTTCCATCAAATGATGTGGCATCCTTCCTAACACAGTGCATATCAGTATAGATATCCAGAATGATTTTTTTTTTTTGCATTGAGATCTGATGTGTTTTCAAAGTGTTCCTTTAATTTTTTAGCAATTTATATAAGCATACATAAGGCTCTCTAAGAGGATACCTATGTCTGGTCTGCAGATGGAAAGGTAGCGATCAATGGCCACCACAGTCAGCAGGCCAATACTGGCCATACCAAAGAATATGTTCAGAGCTGCATAGATCTGGAGACAGAGAAACAAAGAAAACGACAGACAACAAAATTGCTTTTGAATGAATAGGCTGCAATCCTGGCCCTGTACTTGGGACCAGATTTTTTTAGCACCCAAAAGATGAAAGCAGGAACCATGCTGCCAAGGAGTTACGGGACAATGGCTTGTGGAATTCTGTTACTATTCTGTGACAGCAACTTGTAGAAACTTGAAACTTGTTCACCAAATTTATCATGCTCATCTCATTTGTTGTAAAGTTAAAAAGAAAAGAAGTTTTTTTTTTCCACTGCCCTGACCAAATGTGCTTTCTGAGTCCTCTTATAGATATTTATATTTATAAAACATAGCACCAAGGCATGCTATCTGCAGTGGTGTATTAGGACCAAAGCTTCTTTTAATACATAAAAAGGTCAGTCTGCCCACAGCTTTGTCTCATGGCAGCTCAGAATAAGTAACATGAGCTCGTGGGATATGTTTTTTCCAAGTTTAGGAAACATTATGACAGGGAGAACTACAGTGCTTGGTCCATTTTTGATTTCATCTTAGAAACACTCACCACATATTTATATGCATTTAGGAAACACATTATGTGAATACAGCCTTGTCTTTTTTATAGAGAGTTCAATTCTATTCAATTTTATTTATATAGCGCCAAATCACAACAAACAGTTGCCTCAAGGTGCTTTATACTGTAAGGTAAAGACCCTACAATAATACAGAGAAAAGCCAACAATCAAAATGACCCCCTATGAGCAGCACTTGGTGACAGTGGGAAGGAAAAACTCCCTTTAACAGGAAGAAACCTCCATCAGAACCAGGCTCAGGGAGGGGGGGTCATCTGCTGAGGGGAGAGAGGGACAGGACAAAAGACACACTGTGGAAGACAGACAGAAATTAATAATAACTAATGATTAAATACAGAGTGGAGTATAAACAGAGGTGAATGAAAGTAAACACTGAGTGCATCATGAGAACCCCCCCCCAGCAGCCTAGGCCTACAGCAGCATAACTAAGGGAGGGTTCAGGGTCACCTGATCCAGCCCTAACTATAAGCTTGATCAAAAAGAAAAGTTTTAAGCCTGAGGCTCTGATAGTGAACACAGCGATAGGTAAAAACTGCCTAGTTTACATGGTACTGGATGGTACAGGATATTCTACACACCTGACAGCCAGCATAGCCAAATTTCCAGCTGCCGTGGATGTCTGAAGCAGCAGACATGGGATAGCCAATACCAGCCACTCCGATGTCAGTTAAAGCCAAGTTGATTATTATGAAGTTGGTCGGTGTGCGAAGTTCCTTAAACTTGACAAACATCATCAGCACCACAATGTTGCTTGTTAAACTGATGACGCCTGAGAAGAAAGAAAAAAAAAAAAAACAGCATTGCAGTGTGAAAGGTAAAAGCTAAATATCCATCCACTTATTTACATTCTTCCACTTATCCACGACTAGGTTGCGAAAGCAGCAGCTATAATGGAGCCAAGAGACATAATCCCATACATGCTGGGAACACTTCACCCAGGAGGTGCACAGGAGGTATCCTTGTCAGATGCCCAAACCACCTCAACTGGCGCCTTTTGATGTGGAAGAGTAGAGGCTCTACTCTGAGCCCCTGTCAAATGAGTGAACTCCTCACCATATCTCTAAGTGAGAGCCCAGCCACCCTTCAGAGAAATCACATTTCCACTGCTTGTATCCATGATCTCATTCTTTTAGTATCTTCATACGTGGGGGTAGGAACGTAGATCGACTGGTACATCAATGGCTTCACTTTTATGCTGAGCTCTCTCTTCACCACAATGGACCGGGACAGTGTCTGCATCACTGAAGCCCTGGCCACAGTCCATCTCCGGCTCTCCTCATTGAACAAGACCCAAAGATACTTAAATTCCTCCACTTGGGGAAGCAACTCATCCCTGACCCAGAGTGGGCACTCCACTCTTTTCCAGACTTGGAGGTGCTCATTCCTGCTGCTTCACACTTTCTTTTTTTCTTTTTATTAATTTTTAAAACAAATTACAGAAAACCAGAAGATATCAGGATTCAAAGATATAACAAATAAATGATAAGACAGTCTTCGGTGACCAAATCCCCTACCCATCCCCACCCTTGGCACCTATCCTCACCGTATCACCAGGAGAAAGCTGCCACAGGAGCGATATACATACACAACCAGTCAACTGCAATCTTGCAATTTCTACCTTGAAAATACAACAAAAAGGGTTTCCAAATCTTATTGAAGGTTCATGACTTACCCATCTGAGAAAGCATATCTTTTCCAGTTTAATGAAATAAAACACTTCCTTCACCCAAACCTTATGGGTAGGAGGTTTGCTGTATCTTACTGGCATCGATCGCATAAGGGGGACACAGTATCAAACGTTTTTGCTAAATGGGCCTTAGTATAATAGGCTCTATGTAAAATTTGACATTGCATAAACCTATGCCTGGCACAGATTGATGGTCTGTGAACCCTCATTAGGATCTCCTCCCAGGTTTCTGGTTATACCACGGATATTTGGGTGAGATTGCAAGCCAAAAAAAAATAAAGGCTCCACTGCCATTGCAAATAATAAAGGACTCGGTGGCCGACCTTGGCTAGTGGAGTGATATAAAGGGAAATACTTTGTGTTGATGCAGTTTGATCTCACAATAATCAATATCCATCATATCCATGAGACAAAATTTTTCTGAAAACCAAATTTTCTCAAAACAAAGAACTAACAATCCCACTCCATTCTATGAAATGCCTTTTCAGCATCCAAAGATATTAATGCTTCTGGGGTCTGTGTTAAAGAGGAGTTATAGACAACATTTAATACCTTCCTAAGACTAAAAAAGGAGTGTTTGCGAATAAATCCTGTTTAATCAAAAGATCAAAGTCAAAAGTCAAAGTCAGCTTTATTGTCAAATCTGCAATATGTACGGGACATACACAGGATTGAAATTCTGTTTCTCTCAGACCCATGGTGCAACAATAAACAATAACAATAAACAGTAAACCTTTAACTAAACATAAATAAACATTAGCATAATAAATAAGAAAAAATATGATGCTATCTAAATTGTAAAATATAGCAGTATAAGTATATAAAGTATAAAAGTAGATATAGGTATAGCGGTCCTGGCATTGAATGTACACAGTATATGTATGGAGACCCTGATAATGATATACAGTAAAGTGACATATGCAGTGTATTAAGGCTGATACTAATATAAACAGTACTGTAAATATAAACGGTAGTGTAAATGTAAACAGTAGTACAATTATAAATTGATCCTAAATTATAAAATTCAGCTGGCTGGCCATCAGGACCAGGACTGCCGCTATTTAATGCCTTAGCCACAGCTTCTATTTCAACAATTGTGAATGGGTACTCCAGTGTTTTCATGACATTTCAATCGAGGCTAGGAATATTAATTCTTTCAAAAAGGATAGTAGGTCCAGAGGCTCCCACTGCTGCTTCACACTTGACTACCATTCCAGTGTAAGCTAAAGGCCATCACCTGATGAAGCCAAGAGAACCACATCATCTGCAAAAAGCAGAGATGAGCTACTTAGGCCACCAAGGATGAAGCCTTCTGCCACTTGGCTCTGCTGTGAAATTCTGTCAATAAAGATTATGAATAGATTTCGTAACAAAGGGCAGACCTGGCAGAGTCCAACACCCACAGGGAAAAAGTCCCCCTTACTGCCTGCAATGCGGCTTGTAGCAACGGGCCAGACACCCCACACTGCCACAAAACATCCCACAAGATACTCCAAGAAACGCAGTCAAATGCCTTCTCCAAGTCCACAAAATGCATGTAGACTGTTTGGGCAAACTCCCCTGCATCCTGTTCAGTGATGGTATAGTTACCTTGAAAAAGTAATCCGACTACTGATTACTGATTACTCCTTTAAAAAGAAACTTAGTTACTTTACTGATTACTTAATTTTAGAAGTAACTAAGTTAGATTACAAGTTACTTTACTAGTTACTTTCCACAGCAGCCGGTCTTGTGCCAAAAAGTCTGTCATAAAGGGATTCAGATGTTTCTGTGTGTTTTTATGTGTAATGTCTTTGCTTATATTGGTAAATAGAGTGCAGTCAATGTGATTTATGAAGGGCTTATATATAAAATGCAGAAATAACCTCTTTTTCAACAATCTTTAGGAGTCTGTGCTATTGTACCTACATTATAATCAATCCAGAGCTTTTTGGCCACTTCAAATATCTTTATAGAACTGTGATGTTATATTTTTTGTGATTTCTGCAGCCTTCTGAGCCAGATTTCTGTTTAAAAATACATTTTTAATGTCAGACAGTTTTTACCTTGATAAAAAACAAATATATAAAAGTCACTTTGCCAAAAACTGAGTTCAGCTTCTACCTTGTGCTAGAAATGCTGTTTCTCTCTCATAATCACCTGATATCATTCATGAGAGATATGTTTGATATATGCTTCACAGATTATAGGTCAACAAGTCATTTACAGCTGTTTAAATACAGGGAATGGGTTTTTTTGGCAAATACCGAAAATTTCTTTTTGGCAGACGATCACTTTTTGGCACAATACCAGCCTCTACTACATACTGTAGCAGAGGGCTTTTCAACTTTTTCAACTCTCCCCTCGCTTACTGGTTTGTACTGAAGTCCAGCTTTATTTGTTATATCTTTGAATCCTGTTTGGGTGCTGGGGGGCTCCTGCATTAGCCGCAGCTCTGCTTCGCTCCACCTGTTGCGGCTCGCTCTGTAAGTTTGACTGCGCCGTGACTCCAGATGTTTCCTCATATTTGACGTAGTGTTTTTGAAGCTAGATAGCACTTTGTCGCAGCACAGAGTGCACAACTAACCTTGATGTTGTCATCTTTAGCTGACACAGAATCACAGTAGTGCCCAAATTTCAGCTAGAAAACGTGCATCTCTCTCCTCCCTCCATTGTTTACATTTGTGCTGTTATTGTCCTCATGTTGAAAACCGGACTTAACTGTCGCATCTGCCAGATGTCACTCCCCGAAACGCAAGAAGAAAGCAAAAATATATCTTTGTACTGAGGAAAATGACAAAAATAGTAACACACAGTGACTTGGATAAGTTACTGTAATCTGATTACTGGACTGCAAATAGTAACACGTTAGATTACTCGTTACTGAGAAAAAGTAGTCAGATTAGAGTAACGCGTTACTAAGTAGCGCGTTACTGACATCACTGATCCTGTTAGGGATTATTTTTTACTCAATGAATAAAAGACAAATGTTTAAAATTAAACTCCAGTAACTTAATTAATAAACAGTGGATCAACCAAATAATGAACAATTAATACATTAGACAGAGAGCAACAGATAGAAAGTGCTGACTAACTTCTCAGTCTCAGTGCATCTTAGCTGGAGGTTCAGCCACCATACATACAATTAAAACACCACCAACGTCACCATGTTCTGTTATTAATCTGGACAAGATTGCTCTTTATGACAAATTAAAACCTCAGGAAGAAGATGTATTGACTCCACCGCTGATGAGAGAAATCTGGGTCATTAAAAACCAGCTTGAACAAGACCGAAGACAAGGCCAACTCAAAGCTTCCAGATTGTTTACATATAGAAAAGTGGCAGTATAAAAATGTTTTGCTTAGAGAGCTACATGGGTTCAGAGAGAGTGCACACTCTTCCTGAGTCCCCGCACGCATGTGTGATTTTTCTGATTCTTTAATATATTAAATGTCTTACTTTTTTTAAAGGGTTTCAGGTGTCTTCCTTCATAAAGAAACCAGCTACTTGTCAATTTGGTGACCCCGACATGATAAGAACTGATAACAGGTTATGACAGATGATTTGTGAAGGAGCCCCCCCCTTTTTTTTTTTTTTCCATTTGTGAAGGACCTCCTGAAGCCCACTGACATGCCTTCTGTAGTGGAAGCAGAGTCTGGGGACGGGGGGGGACTCGCCCATCACTGTGAGTGAGGTCACTGAGGTGGTTAAACAACTCCTTGGTGGCAGGGCCCCTGGGGTGGACGAGATTTGCCCTGAGATCCTGAAGGCTCTGGATGTTGTAGGGCTGTCTTGGTTGACACGCCTCTGCAACATCGCATGGAGATCTGGGGCGGTGCTACCGGATTGGCAGACCGGGTTGGTGGTCCCCATCTTTAAGAAGGGAGACCGGAGGGTGTGCTCCAACTTTTGGGGACTCACACTCCTCAGCCTCCCCAGTAAGGTCTATGCCAGGGTGCTGGAAAGGAGGATCTGCCCAAAAGTCGAACCTCGGCTCCAAGAGGAACAATGCGGTTTTCATCCTGGTCGTGGAAAGCTGGACCAGCTCTTTATCCTCTCAAGGATATTTGAGTGTGTGTGGGAGTTTGCCCAACCAGTCTACATGTGCTTTGTGGACTTGGAGAGGGCATTCGACCGTGTCCCGTGGGGTATCCTGTGGGAGATCCTGCTGCTGTATGGGGTGTCTGGCCCATTGTTGTGGGCCATTCAGTCCCTGTACAACTGCAGTGAGAGCTTGGTCCGTATAGTCGGCAATAAGTCGGACTTGTTTCCTGTGGTTGATGGACTCCGTCAGGGCTGCCCTTTGTCACAGATTCTGTTCATAATTTTTATGGACAGAATTTCAAGGCGTAGCCAGGTGATGGAAGGCTTCTGCCTTGGTGGCCTCAGAATCTTGTCTCTGCTCTTTGCAGATGATGCGGTCCTGTTTGCTGAGGCCACCTCAGCTACAACCACCCTCCTGAGCTACAGGGTGGCTGTAGCTCAGGAGGTAGAGCAGGTCACCTACTGATCGGAAAGTCAGCGGTTCGATTCCTGGCTACTCCAGGCTGCATGCCAATGTATCCTTGGGCAAGATACTTAACCCCAAGTTGCTCTCCGACGCAACCGTTGGAGTGTGAATGTGTGTGAATGTTAGATAATTAAAGAACTTAGCTTAGTTAGTCATGGAAGTGCTTGTATGAATGTGTGTGCATGGGTAAATGTAAACATGTTGTATAAGTGCTTTGAGTGCTCAGACTGAGTAGAAAAGTGCTAAATAAGAACTAGTCCATTTACCATCAGGGGGTGGCCTCCAGCTCGCAGTGGAATGGTTCTCAGCCGAGTGTGAAGTGGCTGGCATGAGAATCAGCACCTCTAAGTCTGAGGCTGTGGTCCTCAGCCGGAAAAGGGTGGAGTGCCCTCTCTGGCTCAGGGACGAGTTCCTGCCCCAGGTGGAGGAGTTAGCACAATATGAAGTTAAGTTGTTTGAATATTTAAATGAGAACTTTGTTCTACTGAAAACATACTTTAACGTGTTTTTGCATTTAACTATGGCTTCATGGATAAAAAGAACCATCCAACTCGCAAAAACTTGTTTTGTACTGGCATTGGGCTCAATGCCAGTCAAACATTATGCCTCATTCAAAACATTCCTCTGATTGTTGGTGATGTTGTAACAGAGGGTGACAGGCACTGGATTTGCTCTTGCTTTTGTTACACATTGTAAATATTGTATTTTCCCAGTGTGTTACATATGGCATGACTGTATTTTTAAAACATCTTATTGAGGAGCATCACAAGCTGTTTGTGGACTTGTACCCACAAAATAATCTGATACCTAAACATCACTTCATCCTGAGTGTATATGCCAAATTGGACCCTTGGGACATGTTTGGAGTATGAAGCCAAACAAATTCTTTAAGGAGAGCATAAAAAATTTCAAGAACATAACTAAATCCCTTGCAAAGAAACATGAGATTGCTGTTGCTTATCATTGGGACTCTTTGTCAGTAGAAGGCATTGAATCTGGTCCTGTCAAATCCAAAACTTTGACTACATCAAGTTGGATTCAGCCAACTGGGACATGCTTTGTAGCAGCGTGGGTGGAAACTTCGAGGAGTTTTCTGGAAACGGTTGTGGGATTTATTGGGAAAGTTGTTGATGACACTTTGCTTAGAAGGACCATCAGGACATTTCCCAACCAGAAGTCATGGGTGGATAAATCTGTCTGCAACACTCTGAGGTCCCGCACCACTGCTTACAACTTCAGCCATGCCTCCTGGAACATGGAGGACTACAAGGCTACATCATATAATGTCTGCAGAGCGGTGAAAGAGGTTAAACATCACTACAGCTGCAGACTGGAACAACAACTACATTCTGACTCCAGGGGACTGTGGCAGGGACTACACACCATCACAGACTACAAAGCACCATACACACCCACCGGTGAGTGCCAAAGCTTCGCTGACTGATGAACTTAACAACTTCTTTGCGAGCTTTGAGTCAGGAAGCCGACAGCCCACTGCGCTCCCAGCCGGAGGGGCGGAGACACTCACTGTGATGGTGCGTGATGTAAGGAGGTTGTTTAGAAGTGTAAACACCAGGAAAGAGGCTGGACCAGACAGTATTAAGTCCTTAAGACCTCCGCTGACCACCTGGCACCTGTGTTTACAGTGATATTCAACCTCTCACTGAAACTGTGTGTGATTCCCTCCTGCTTCAAAAAGTCCATTTTAGTCCCCAAGAAACCACACCCCAGCAGCCCCAATGACTTCAGGCCCATAGCGCTCACCTCTGTGGTGATGAAATGCTTTGAGAGACTCATCAAGACATTCATCATCTTCTCACTGCCCACCACATACTGGCCAGACAGATCCACAGACGATGACATATCCTTCCTCCTCCACAAGACCTTTTCCCACATGGACACTTGTTAGGAGAACTATGTGAGAGTGCTGTTTGTAGATTACAGCTCCAGGCTGGTCCAGGCTGGTCTCTAAGCTGTTGGACCTGGGCTTGGACCCATCCCTGTGCAGGTGGGTTTACAGCTTCCTGATCAGCTGACTACAGGTGGTATAAGTGGGTCACCTCACCCTCAACACCAGATCCCCCCAGGGCTGTGTGCTCAGCCCTCTGCTGTACTCACTGTACACCCATGACTGCGAGTCCACATCAGAATCTAACATCATCATAAAGTTTGCTGACAACACTGCTGTTGTGGGACTGATCTCCCACAATGAAGAGACAGCCTACGGGACAGAGATCTCCCACCTGGAGGACCGATACTGGGAGAACCACCTTCTGCTTAATGTCAGCAAAACAAAGGAACTCATCATGGACTTCAGCAGGAAGCTGCAGAGGGACTACCATCCACTTCTCATCAGTGGTGCTGAGGTGGAAAGACTGGACACTTTCAAATACCTGGGAGTGACCATCTTACAGGACCTGTCCTGGACTCATCACGTTAACATCACTGTGAAGAAGGCCAGACAGCATCTTTATCTACTCAGGTGGCTGAGAGACTTCAAGGTGCTCAGGAACTTTTACACCTGCACCATTGAGAGCATCATGTGTGGGAACATCACCAAATGGATGGGAAACTGCACTAAACAGGACTTCATGGCCCTTAAAAGGGTGGTTTGTTCAGCTGAACGGACCATCAGAAACACCCTTCCCAACCTCCAGAACATTTACACCAAGCAGTGCAAGTTGAGCGCTCTGAAGATCCTTGACCTTATACCTCTGAAAGTGTCGAATGCGACACAGCATACTTCAAAAGTGCGGACTTCAGCAACAAATACTGTAATACCACTATATGGCTGTGAAGTGCATTTTCTGAACTTTCAGGAACCAGGAATTTTTCCGATAGGACAAACGGTCACAGAGTTATGGTAAGAAGCCATCTGATCAAAGTTCCTTTGATCAGCTGACTCCGCGCTGATACGCTACGTCTTAACTAGGTGTTCGCCACTAGTAAGGGTAAGTAACCAGTGCTTCTGCGGTGATCGACTGGCATTATAGGGTTAAACAGCCCATCCACCTCGGACACTCTCTCTTCTCCCTGCTCCCATCAGGCCAGCGTTCCCGCTGCCTGAGGACTGAGACTGAAAGGCTGAAGAAGAGTTTTTATCCACAAACATCCGTCTGCTCAGCTCTGAGCCCTGAACAGCACTATTATTGTACAATGTAAATCAGGGGTATTCAACTGGCGACCCAAGGGCCAGAACCGGCCCATCAGTCATTTTGGACTGGCCCACTGCCCATTTACTTCTATTAAATAAAAATTTTAAAAGAAGCTGTGACTACACTGTAAGCACGGCATGTAGTTCATACGCCTTACAGGTGGTGGCGGTAACGCACCATAGATTACCAACCGCCATTAAACTCAAGAAGAAAAAGAAGAAGAAGAATGGCATTTTATCAGTGTTGCCATCTTGGCGACTGTCGCTAGAGCTAGTGGCTTTTCAGACCCCCCAAGTGAGTTTTTTTCCTAAAAGCAACTAGCGACAAATTTAGCAAGTTTTCTTGAGGATGTCGGCGACTTTTGGAGAGTTCTTTGTTAACCTAAAATCCTCCACTATCGCACTGTTTTGTGTACATACAACCTTCGTACTGCGTCTGCTCAGACGCTTTGGCATTGCCTGGACCCCCAAGAGTACCGGACTGTTGGTATGTACCGTAAGTCACGTGACCTTAATAGCGGAAGTGAGTCTGATCGTGTCCTCGTGATGCAGCCGGCGGATACGACGCCGCATTGAGCGGGTGGGCCCGTTGCTGTGATACATCAGCATATATGTCTATGGATTCACAAATCCTGCTGACTGAAGAATGGAAGTTTGTTCATTCAGTCTGTTTACACATTTTGTTATCTTACACAGGAGGAAGCACTTTGGTGAAGTCTACTTCACTGCAGACTGGCTTTTTAAAGAATCAGTTAAAGAATCAGTCAGCCTTTTGCTATTTTCGCTCTGGATCTTTTATGTTTACATTGTAATAGCACAGCTGTGAGTCTTTGTTATGAAGGAAAAAAGCATTAATTTATTTGAGGAGCATTATTATTTAAATGTGCCAGTGGTTTACTTTTGAGCAATTTCTCATGTACATCTACAGCTGAATGTTAATAAAAGTGTCTGTGTGACATTTGGGACATGTAGCTTTGACTCTGAAGGGCCTTTTTGTTTATACCTGTGAGAAGAAAAAATATCAAGATATATTTTGTATATCGCCATTCAGGTAAAAAATATCGAGATATTATTTTGGTCCATATTCCCCAGCCCTAGTAGTTCTAAACTAGGGATGGCACGATACCACTTTTTTATGTCCGATACCGATATTTTACATTTGGATATCGTCCGATACCGATATAAATCCGATACTTAAAATTGATCCAGGCATTTAAAAACATTAAAAAAAAAAAAAAAGAAGTCAACAGTCTCTCACACAACAAAATCAAAGTCTTTTAGTTGTCCCACATACAAGACTAAGGACCAGGGCGGACAGAGCTTTTTAGGCAGTGGCACCAAAGCTCTGGAACTGTTTACCACTCCAGCTCCATTTAGCTGACTCTGTGGCGTCATTCAAAAAATAGTTGAAAACTTTTCTGTTTAACCAGGCTTTCTGGTTTCTGACTTTATTTGTATTCTTTTTCTTTTAATATGGTAATGTTATTATGTTTTTAACATAGTGTTTTCTAACATAGTGTTTTATACAGCGTCTTTCTGTCTGTGAAAAACGCTATATAAATAAACTTTACTTACAACAATACCTATCACCTGAATCCTGTTGCTTCTGTGTGAGAAGGTGATGCATTGGCTTATGGCATGTTGCAAATTTCATTAGGGTGCAACTATCGATTATTTTAGCAATTGCGTATTCTATTTATATTGATTGACTGTCAGTTTGTGACGCAGTGTTTTCAGACCACATGCCTGTGTTATTTGATCTTACTTTGCCCTGTAACATTGTTAAACCTCGCGCGACGCGGTCGTGTTTTTAACTCGTCTACTGCTGCACGTTTCTCTGCTCTTTTTGATTTGAATGGTGGCATTCCTGAGTCCTCTAATACAGAGGTGCTCACTACCTGCTTTTATTCCGTCTGCCAGTCTGTTTTAGATACAGTGGCTCCAGTAAAGCCCAGGAGGCCCAGAACTAAAGTCGAGCCCTGGTTGAACGACACAACTCGTGCTGTCAGACGTGAAAGCCGAAAGGCTGAGCGAAAATGGAAAAAGGACAAGCTGCAGGCATCTTTCGAAATATTAAAGGACTGTTGGCGTCGCTATCAGGCAACCGTGAAAGATGCTAAACGAGAGTATTTGTCAAATATTATTGTGGCAAATAGTCACACGGCCCCGTGTATTATTTGACATTATTGACTCTGTTTTGAATGTCCCTCAATCCACCGGTGCTGAGCCTTCACCTGAGGCTTGTGAAAAATTTCGAGATTTCTTTGTGGCAAAAGTGGAAAATGTTAGGGCTCTCATTCCACCTCCTACTTCTGGCCCATCAGTCTGTGTCCCCTG
The DNA here is from genome assembly GCA_013435755.1 of Amphilophus citrinellus. Classification (NCBI taxonomy): domain Eukaryota; kingdom Metazoa; phylum Chordata; class Actinopteri; order Cichliformes; family Cichlidae; genus Amphilophus; species Amphilophus citrinellus. The sequence continues at coordinate 30,274,544 of CM024209.1, read as the reverse complement.
CCCTGCTGCATTGTACCAGTTTGAGCCTGTCGCTTTGTCTTTTTTAAATGAGACTGTCGGTCACCTGAAGCCCTCAGGCTCCCCAGTTGATGTTATCCCACCTCGATTTTTTAAAGAGGGTTTTCCTGTATTAGGCCCAGCTGTTCTTGCCCTTATTAACAGCAGCCTGTCCTCTGGTGTGGTTCCTGATTCTTTTAAGCATGCGACAGTGTTACCACTGATTAAAAAACCTGGACTGGATTCCACTGTGCTGTCTAATTTTAGGCCTATTTCGAGGCTTCCATTTCTCTCTAAAATTCTGGAAAAGGTCGTGTATAGCCAGGTGAAAGCCTTTTTAGGCGTAAATGATATCCTTGAGGTCTTTCAGTCTGGCTTCAAGCCTCTTCATAGCACTGAGTCTGCCTTGCTAAGGGTTTTTAATGACATTTTCCTGGCCACAGATGCAGGTGACTGTGTGCTTTTACTTCTTTTAGATCTGACAGCTGCTTTTGATACAGTGGACCACAATATTTTAATATCTCGTCTCGAGCAGTGTACAGGTATTCAGGGCAAAGCGCTTGAGTGGTTTAGGTCCTACTTGACCCAGAGAACTTTTACTGTCTGCTTAAATGATTTTAAATCTTCCTGTGCTCCTTTGTCATGTGGGGTGCCCCAGGGTTCAATTCTTGGACCGTTGCTGTTTTCTCTATATTTGTTGCCCCTTGGTTCTATTTTCAGAAAGCATAAAATTGCTTTCCACTGTTACGCCGACGATACCCAGATTTACATGCCCCTAAAACATAGTGATGCAAACTCCATACAGACCTTGACAAAGTGTCTCGATTAAGTCAAAGCTTGGTTGGCTTTGAACTTCCTGCATTTTAATGAAAATAAGACGGAGGCGATCGTTTTTGGTTCGGGCGTCACTGGGGTGCCAACTTCTGTGGATCTGGGTCCTTTATCCCAGTATGTAAAACCCATGGTCACAAATCTGGGAGTTAAGATGGACGAGAGTCTTAGGTTGGAGGGTCAGATTACTGCTGTGGTGAAATCCAGTTTCTTTCACCTGAGACAGCTCGCCAAGATTAAAACCATCTTGTCGAAAAATCATTTTGAAGCAGTAATCCATGCCTTTGTTACGTCCCGGCTGGATTACTGTAACTCTTTGTATATTGGCTTAAATCAGTCCTCATTGGCTCGTCTTCAGCTGGTCCAGAATGCTGCCGCACGGCTTTTGACTGGAATACGTAAGAGGGAGCACATTACCCCTGTTTTATCTTCATTGCACTGGTTGCCTGTTTATTTTAGAGTTCATTTTAAAATCCTTTTATTTGTTTTTAAGTCTTTAAATGGCCTCGCCCCATCGTACCTCTCTGAGTTACTGCACCTACACTCCCCTTCCCGGTCACTCAGATCAGCTGATAAACTGCTCTTGGACTTGCAGAGGACTAAGCGGAAGCTTAGGGGGGACAGAGCCTTTGCAGTGGCAGCCCCTAAACTATGGAACTCGCTGCCATTGCATATTAGACAGGCCTCCTCACTGACAACTTTTAAAACCTCTCTTAAGACCCACTTAGTTCACCTGGCTTTTGACCAGGTTTGAGATGCTGATTTTAGTTGTTGTGTATTTATTTTGTATTCTATTTTACTTAGTTATTTTATACTGTTTTATTATTTGATTCATGATAAACTATTGTAGCCCGGTTAAAAAAATGGGAAACTGTAATAAATAAGCAGTTCATAATAAATATGTGATATTTGGTTAAAAACAGTTAAAATATATTTTGATGTGTTAAGTTCATGGATGAAATATTAAGAATGTTAAAAACCATTGTTTTGATTATTGTATATTTCTTTTGGGTTTAAAAACTGTATTTCTTTGAAAGAACTGTTTTTTCCGAGTGGAAGTGAAGGAGACACAGGTGGAATGGCGGAGTGAGAACGAGAGGAGACGAGAGGAGCTGCTGCAGAGAAGTGGATTCCCGCAGAGATCGGAGGCAAAAGTTTATGGCTACAGACATTTTGGATTGTCGGTTAGACAAGTCAGAGACTGTGGGCCATCGTGAGAATAGCAAATGTCGACCTGAAGTTTGCTGTGTGGAAGTTTGCTGCTCGTTGGTGAAGTGAGTAGCTAATGACTGAGCGATCGGACTGTAAGCGGCTAGTAGCTAACCCAGCTTCAAGACGGCTGCCCGGTCTGGACATTTTGTGGGCCTGGAAAAGAGATAGCATCCAAGCAACAATTAGAGTGGCCCGGGGACGCCCGTGGTTCCTCTAGTGGAGGTGAAGTCCATCTTGTTCTGCAGTGATTCCTGAGAGCTTCTGTTCTGCTCTGGAGATGAGGCCTGCTGGCTAGCTTCTTCCTGCGGGACACGTGTCTTTCAAAAAGGTACCACCATTTTATTTTGTTGCTCCAGGTGGAGTGAAACGACCACTGAGTTTTAGGTCACTACGATCTCCAGCCACGACTCAGGCCTGCAACATTTATTTTCTGTTATATTGTTTTGCCGGCATAGTGGTAAATGATAAGGATGATCTGAAATTTAAGTTGAATAACAGAAGGCACTTTAATTTTGTATTTCTTTTATTTTTATTGAACTATTAGTAAATTGACTCTTTTAATTTCAAATACTGGTGTGTTTATTGTGTTTATAGTAAAGCTCATTCTCTTTAAGGTTTCAAGGTGGTAGTAGTAAATGTACATTCTCTGTTGCTAATCCTATTGTGTGTTAGTGTATGTTAGTTTCTGGGGGTAATTTGAGTTGAATAATCTTTAATTGTTAACAGTTACAGTAGATAGAGAAAAGAACCTAGGGCCCCATCTACGTCGTTATTTACATATATGGTAGACGGGCTACATAAAATGGAGGCACCGCTGGGATGTTCACAACCCCCCTTTTATTAGATTTCAGTGGATTAGCTAAGAAACCGTAGAGAAGCAATACTCTTAAGAATGGCAGATAAGGTAAACCTTGTTTCTGAGCTGAAGAGATGGTGCAGGGGTGAAGGTTTGGATGAAGCCCATGGACTAATGGTCATTGTTCCAGAAGATACTGAAATATCCAAAATTGAAGAGACTCTTGAAACTATTAAGTGCTTAGGGCGAGTTCGTGTCAGAGGAAGGATCTTTGATGCCAGATCAGACAACCTGATGGTTTTGTTTGAAAGTAGAGAAACTTTATCTGGTGCAAGGCTTCCTTCAGAGGTCCATCTTCCAGAGGGAAGGGGGTCCTGGTCCTTAGTCACTATGGGAAACTCCCCTGACACTGCTGATGAAGAGTTTGACAAAAAACTAAAAGGGCTATTGGCAGCTGAAGGAAAGACCATAGAGGACCTTAAAGTCCTGCTGACTACTGGTCAGCGTCCAACTGACTCTACTGAGTCCATCCTCCAAGCAGTTGGGGATTTTTTGGAAAAGGCTACTAAACCTCCCTTAGAAGGTATTTATCGACGCTTGCGCATTTTTTCAGGAGCACAGCCTGTCCCAGCTGGGGAAGAGCAGTTTGAGTACTGGCTCGAACAGGCATGGCTCATGATAGAAGAAAGTGAATGCACTGATAAAGAGAAAAAAACGGCGATTAATGGAAAGTTTAAAGGGGCCAGCACTGGAAATTACAAAAGCTGTGCGAACCACCAATCCGGATGCTAGCCCTGCTGTGTATTTGGAAGCCCTAGAAAGTGCTTTCGGGACAGCAGAATCCGGGGATGATCTGTATTTCGCATTCAGATTGATGCAGCAGCAACCTGGAGAAAAACTTTTCGATTTCCTCCGAAGGCTGGAGCGCGCTCTCTCTAAGGTCATTCAGAGAGGTGGCCTTCCCCCTAGTTGTAGGGATAGGGCTCGTTTGGAGCAACTACTCAGAGGGGCAGTGGCCTCTGACCTGATGTTAATCCAGCTACGCTTAAGAGAGCGAAAGACAGCTCCTCCTACCTTTCTGCAGCTTTTGAGTGAAGTTCGGGCTGAGGAAGAGTATGAAGCCTCTAGGATGAGACTCAAAACTTCAGTGCATCGAGTAGAAGCAACACAGACAGTGGATCTAAGACAGGCAGAGATCCAAAGTCTAAAAGCTGAAATCAAAGAGCTCAAGAGCATGGTTGCATCAGTTGGGACCAAGCCCCATGTACCTAAGGATGAATATCCCAGTGCTGGTACTGTGATCAAAGAACACACTTTTGAGAACACTCAAGAGTCTGAGCTGACATCTTTAAAAAAGCAATTAAAGAGGAAGAGGTTGCAGCAAAAAGTAAATAAAAGAGTGCCTGAATCAGACACTCTGGCCCAACCAGCTACAGTTTCAACTATGGAAGCTTCTGCTAGCTCCCTCTCCAGACCCTCCAGACACACAGAGGAACAGTTCTGTTACCGGTGTGGGGAGAAAGGTCACTTTGCCGCAAAATGCCATAAGCCAGAAAATCAGAGCAAGGTCATTAGGCAACTGCTTCAAGCTCTAAAGCTAGCAAAGGTACACCAACCTCCTGCAAAACCAGCAAGGGAAGAGGTTAACTGTGGTGTCAAGAGAAGTCTTGTACTTACACCACAGGACTCTGGAATCCCTGAAGGTTTGATTGGGCCACCTAGCATTGTACAGTTAAAAGTTAACGGACGCTCATGCCATGCTTTGTTTGATAGTGGCTCTCAAGTCACTATAATTTTTGAGTCCTGGTACCAAAAATACCTCCCTGATGTCCCCATACAACCAGTGTCCGGTCTTGCTCTGTGGGGTTTGAGTGAGTCAGAGGCTAGCTATCCTTATCGTGGCTATGTAGTGGTAGACCTTGAATACCCAGCCATGGTCACAGGGACATGTCAGATTGTGACAGTTCTTGCCCTGATTTGCCCCAGTCCCCGAACTGATGAGCAGACCCCAGTTATTATAGGGACAAATACCAGTCATGTCAGGAGTCTAGTGGAACAGTGTCGAGCAAGTGGCATTGATATCACACAAACTCTTGGCGTACCGGCTGAGTCTAACAGTGAGCATTCAGCTGCAGAGACTACATCACCTGCCAGTGAGTCAGAGGACAGTGTTGGCATGGTGACATGGCAGGGCCCTGGCCCTCTTACTCTGCCCCCAGGTGCAGACCAGCAGGTGGTCTGCAAAGTTGATCTCACGCAACCTGTTGATAAAGAGATCCTGATGCTTGACTCTTCTTCCTCGGCTCCACTTCCGGCCAGTGTGTTACTGCAACCTATGGTAGTACCAGGCCATGCAGTGAATGTCAATAATTTCAGAATCCTGGTTCAGAACCAGTCTCTGAAAGAGACAGTCATACCAGTGGGCACGGTCCTGGGACACATGTACCTCACTGAGAGTGTTGCTACAGTTCCTCTGGCCAAGTCAGCATCAACATCAGACATTGATGCCAAACTGATTAATTTTGGAGATTCACCTGTCCCAGAAGAATGGAAGAGACGATTAGGAGAAAAACTGTCTCAACGATCAAATGTCTTCTCCAAGGAGGAATGGGATGTTGGGCTAGCCAGAGATGTGGAGCACACAATTCGCCTCTCTGATGATAGACCCTTTCGGCAGCGTTCCCGCCGCCTGGCTCCTGCAGACATTGAGGATGTCAGAAAGCACCTCCAACAGCTCCTGTGTGCAGGCATCATTAAGGAGTCTCGTAGTCCATATGCGTCACCAATTGTGATCGTTAGGAAGAAAAATGGGACTATAAGGATGTGCATTGACTACAGGCTACTGAATAGCCGGACGGTTCCCGATCAATACACTACACCTTGTATTGATGAAGTACTGGACTCCCTGTCTGGAAGCCAGTGGTTCTCTGTTCTCGACTTGCGGAGCGGCTATTACCAAATAGCCATGGCTGAGGAGGACAAAGAAAAAACTGCATTCATTTGTTCTCTGGGCTTTTTCCAGTTCGAAAGAATGCCTCAGGGAATAACTGGAGCCCCAGCAACTTTCCAAAGGTTAATGGAAAAGACTGTTGGTGACATGAACTTGCTGCAAGTACTGGTCTACCTCGATGACCTAATTGTCTTTGGAAGGTCTTTGGAAGAGCACGAGGAAAGGCTCCTCAAAGTTCTAGACCGACTTGCAGAGGCTGGACTGAAACTCTCTCTTGAGAAGTGTCAGTTCTGCCAGCCAAAAGTAAAGTTTCTTGGCCACATTGTATCCGCAGATGGTGTTGCACCAGACCCACAGAAAATTGAGGCAGTCATTGGCTGGCCTCAGCCAACAAACCTGAAAACATTGAAATCCTTTTTGGGTTTCTGCGGATACTATCGCAGGTTCATAGCCAACTATGCTGCCATTGTCAGACCGTTGACTGAGCTGACAAAAGGTTATGCCCCTACCCAGAAAAGTAAGAGGCAAAACAGAGACCCTACTAAGACTTACCTGAGTGAGTCAGAACCCTTTGGTGAAAGATGGGATCAGTCCTGCATAGATGCATTCCATCAGATCATCTACTGCTTGACTCACGCCCCTGTGTTAGCTTTTGCTAACCCTGAAAAGCCGTACATCCTGCATGTGGATGCAAGCTTGAAGGGGATTGGGGCTGTCCTTTATCAGGAATACCCAGAAGGATTGAGACCAGTTGCATTTGCCAGCAGAAAGCTGAGCCAATCTGAGAAACGATACCCAGTACATCAGCTGGAGTTCCTGTCACTTAAGTGGGCTGTGGTGGACAAGTTCCACGATTATCTTTATGGGGTTCGATTCACGGTGCGCACCGATAACAATCCCTTGACGTATGTACTCACCACAGCCAAGCTTAGTGCAGTAGGGCATCGATGGCTTGCTGCCCTTTCCACATACGACTTTGACATCCATTACCGACCTGGAAGGCATAATATAGATGCTGACCTCCTTTCCAGAAACTTTCCAGACAGTGATAACACAGAATGGGAGATCATACCGCAGGCAGATGTAAAGTCAGTCTGTCAAAAGGTTTGTGTGTCTGAGTCCTCAGATGGCCCCCCAAGGTACATTGATCAGTTAGGAGCTCCTCCTGCTTGTGTGCCAGACATCTACTCTTTCCCGACATACATGGGATTGAAGTCTTTAGAGTGTCTGAGAAAACCACAGCTGGTCAGTGCCCAAAAAGAGGATGCGGTAATTAGAGCAGCTTTGCAAGCGGTTCAGAATAAACAATGGCCTGAGGATACAGAGAATAATCCAGAGCTCTCCCAGCTGAAACGAGACAAGGATAAGCTGGTAATAAAGGATGGGCTGCTTTATCGAGTAAGCAGGCAACCCTCAGGTGAAGAACTCACTCAGCTTGTTCTACCTGTGGAGTTCCGTAAGAGTGTGTTGACCTCATTGCACGATGATTTGGGACACCTTGGAATTGAAAGGACCATTGATCTTCTGAGGAGAAGGTTCTTTTGGCCCAAAATGGCTAGAGATGTGGAGCAGCATGTAAAGACTTGTGGAGAGTGCATTACCCGTAAGTCACCTCCACAGAGAGCAGCTCCATTACATCAGATCCTGAGCAGCGGCCCTATGGATCTAGTATGTATTGATTTCCTTTCATTGGAACCTGATAGTAAAGGCATGAGCAGTGTATTAGTGATCACTGATCATTTCACTCGCTATGCACAAGCTTTCCCTACCAAGAACCAGAAGGCTCAGACTGTGGCAAAGATACTGGTTGACAAGTATTTTGTACATTATGGTCTGCCTTCTAGAATCCATTCAGATCAGGGCAGAGATTTCGAGAGTCACCTGATTCGAGACATGCTGAAGATGATGGGAGTGCCGTATCACCCTCAAGGAGACCCTCAACCGGAAAGGTTCAACCGGACCTTGCTTTCCATGCTTGCTACTCTGAGTGATGAGAAAAAACAACAGTGGAGTCAACATGTTGGATTTCTGGTTCATGCATACAACAGTACTAAATGCGATGCAACAGGCTATTCCCCGTATTATCTAATGTTTGGCAGGGAAGCCCGGCTCCCAGTGGACTTGTGTTTTGGTACTGGTGAGGATGGAAAAGGAGAGCCATTCACGCTATGTGGCAAAGTTGAAGGAAGACCTTCAGAGAGCTTATCAGCTTGCCACTGAAACTGCCAACAAGAGTCACCATAAGAACAAGAGAATGTACGACAAAAGAGTTGGCTTTCAGTCTCTCAAAGTAGGTGACAGAGTGTTACTCAAGAACTTGGGGCTTAAAGGAAAGCATAAGTTGCAAGTCCGGTGGAGTCCTGTTCCCTACACTGTAGTGGAAAAACTGCCCAATCTTCCAGTTTATAGAGTCAAACCTGAAGATGGCTGTGGAGGCGTGAAAACTCTTCATCGCGACCATATCCTGCCTATTGGACAACTTGTGAGGTTGCCAAAGACTAATAGGGATTGCAATCCACCCACCAGACCAAAGACCAGAACTTGATCTACCCAGAGATGGACCCAAAACTTACCCGAGAGTCAAGAGGTGCAAGACTCCGACTCATCCTCTGATTTAGAGTATTATAGACCAGCAAGGATTGCCGATGAATGCTCAGCAAGATTGAGGCAACAAATGTGGCAACCTGCTAGGCGGTCATCTGTTGTACTGGAGGATGAGAGATCGCTTTCTCAATTAGATGAATGTCCAGAGCTGGATCATTCTGAGCAAGAGCGTTGGACTGATCAAGACCAGCAATTTCATGATTCTGTTCCTGATTCTGGAACTGATCTTGAGGAAGAAGATTTGGAAGGGGATGGATCTCACCATGCTAGAGCTCCAAGATATGTGAGAGAGACAGATTGCAGACATGATGAGAAAACTGAGATCCGCCCCAAGAGAACAGTGAAACCAGTTGTTAGGCTAACGTATGACAAACCAGGTACTGCCAAAGATGAACCAATCACCATCATACATAGAGGTGTTGTCATAAAGATTGGGCAAAGCTAAAAAACCAGGATGCTTGCTCACACCCCCTTATGTTTTATGTTTTGAGATGTTTGAAGGCTGATGAGGACATCAGAGGTTTAGAAGGGGGAGGGTGTAGCCCGGTTAAAAAAATGGGAAACTGTAATAAATAAGCAGTTCATAATAAATATGTGATATTTGGTTAAAAACAGTTAAAATATATTTTGTTGTGTTAAGTTCATGGATGAAATATTAAGAATGTTAAAAACCATTGTTTTGATTATTGTATATTTCTTTTGGGTTTAAAAACTGTATTTCTTTGAAAGAACTGTTTTTTCCGAGTGGAAGTGAAGGAGACACAGGTGGAATGGCGGAGTGAGAACGAGAGGAGACGAGAGGAGCTGCTGCAGAGAAGTGGATTCCCGCAGAGATCGGAGGCAAAAGTTTATGGCTACAGACATTTTGGATTGTCGGTTAGACAAGTCAGAGACTGTGGGCCATCGTGAGAATAGCAAATGTCGACCTGAAGTTTGCTGTGTGGAAGTTTGCTGCTCGTTGGTGAAGTGAGTAGCTAATGACTGAGCGATCGGACTGTAAGCGGCTAGTAGCTAACCCAGCTTCAAGACAGCTGCCCGGTCTGGACATTTTGTGGGCCTGGAAAAGAGACAGCATCCAAGCAACAATTAGAGTGGCCCGGGGACGCCCGTGGTTCCTCTAGTGGAGGTGAAGTCCATCTTGTTCTGCAGTGATTCCTGAGAGCTTCTGTTCTGCTCTGGAGATGAGGCCTGCTGGCTAGCTTCTTCCTGCGGGACACGTGTCTTTCAAAAAGGTACCACCATTTTATTTTGTTGCTCCAGGTGGAGTGAAACGACCACTGAGTTTTAGGTCACTACGATCTCCAGCCACGACTCAGGCCTGCAACATTTATTTTCTGTTATATTGTTTTGCCGGCATAGTGGTAAATGATAAGGATGATCTGAAATTTAAGTTGAATAACAGAAGGCACTTTAATTTTGTATTTCTTTTATTTTTATTGAACTATTAGTAAATTGACTCTTTTAATTTCAAATACTGGTGTGTTTATTGTGTTTATAGTAAAGCTCATTCTCTTTAAGGTTTCAAGGTGGTAGTAGTAAATGTACATTCTCTGTTGCTAATCCTATTGTGTGTTAGTGTATGTTAGTTTCTGGGGGTAATTTGAGTTGAATAATCTTTAATTGTTAACAGTTACAGTAGATAGAGAAAAGAACCTAGGGCCCCATCTACGTCGTTATTTACATATATGGTAGACGGGCTACACTATGTATGTTATTGTTGCTTTTATCCTGTTATTTTTATTTTTATCTGCACTTCCCTTGTGTATTGTTGTCTTGTTTTCCTTGTTCAGCACTTTGGTCAGTGCTTGCTGTTTTTAAAGTGCTTTATAAATAAAATTGGCTTGGCTTGATTACCCAAGTAACTGGATAAGAAATACTTTTTTCATATTAACAGTTCATCTGCATATTTTAACTTCTGTACTGCAGTTTTTCCCTGTGTGAAACAAACAGGGTGGATGGAGCAGCTACAAAGTTCTCTTTTCTTCACTTACTGATCAGGTGGTTGATGAAGGACCTCCAGCTGTTTCCCAGTAAAGGTTTAATGGAGGTTACAGGGACGAAAAGGCTTCTTTTGGACACTAGAAAAACATTTCCTTCTGCTCCATCTGAGCTCACCGGCTCCGTCTCTTTACTCTTGTGCAGACAGACTGCAGTAAATCAGCTGACTGCTGCTGTTGCGTCGTGTTTATGTTGAAGAACTGGGGGCTGCGTGAGCGCAATCTTGTAATGCTTTATATTCACAAGCATTCTCCTAAATACGTTTCTACTGCAGGTCTATATTTAGTCACAAATCAGAGATTAAAGTATCAAAAATATTTTGACGGGGAAGGGGTTCTTCCGGTACCAGACAGTCACCAGTGCTAATAGCTGCGCTCGCTAGCAGTATGTCCGGGAGCTGAAGTAGAGAAAAAAATAACAGCTGATTCTCAGCACAGCGAGCACAACACACAAACAAGGTAGAGAGTGGTGGAGGCGGAAAAACATGTCAGCGATGATCGCTCAGTGTCAAAGGGAATCCGTCGCAGCGACGGCGAACTTTATAGAATCTGCGGAGGGTTTTTTTCTAACTCCTGATCCACTCCATTCCAGTAGGTGGCGGTAATGCAGCTCTAAGCTGGTTTGGTCAACCGCAAACCCACAAGAAGAAGACGACGGAGAACTGTAATACAGCTAATGTGAGCAAAACGTTATTTAATGTATCGGATTACATTTTTTATTTCTTTCCGATATCCGATCCAGTAATTTAGGCCAGTATCGGACCGATACTGAATATCGGATCGGCGCATCCCTATTCTAAACATATTTTTTCTTCATTTTTGTCTCTCCAAAGATGATATTCCTCTCTCCTACAGCCTCGATTGCAACTACATGCAAATAACCAATTATGCAAATTAGGTGATGATGTCATATAGCGACTTTTAGGACATCCAATAGCTACTTTCCTTGCTGGGGAGTTGGCGGGAGGCCAGACAGCAGTTTCTGATGAAAACATGTCGCATTCAAAAGAGAAGAGAAGTAAGGTGGACAGCGAAAGTAGAAAATTTAACGACAACTGGACCGATAAGTATGCACAAGAGTAAGTGTCCCGAGAAATATGTGGCCCACTGGCAAATAGCCTCATGACAATTTGGCCCATAGAAAAATGTAGTTGAATACCCCTGATGTAAATTATTATATGATATTATTCTATGTATAGTGTATAGTCAGTTACTTATTTTTATTCTTTTTATTTATATATTTTTTACTACTTATTTTTGGCTGCAGGTATAAAATACATTTCACCATGCACTGTACTGTGTATAACTGTGCATATGACAAATAAACATTATCTTATCTTACTGTAAAACATGGTAATGTAATTTCGGAGCATTTTCATATTGAGATGTCAAGTGAAATGTATTTCACAACTTGGGTCAAACATAATGGCACTAAACTTCACCCTGGTCTTATTTACACAGATTTTATTAATGAGCTGAGAGATGGTATTTATTTTATGGTATCAGAGATGGAGATAGATAGATAGATGGATAGATGGATAGATAGATAGATAGATAGATAGATGGATGGATAGATGGATGGATGGATAGATGGATGGATGGATGGATGGATAGATAGATGGATAGATAGATGGATGGATAGATGGATAGATGGATAGATAGATAGATTTAAACTTTAGTAATCCCTTGGGAGAGTTCCGTCAGGGAAATTAAGAGGCAACATTTGCATGCTTTTCATGTTGTTGACCAAATGCACAAGGTTTCAGCTGTTAGACCTTGTGATTTAAGACACTTTAAGCCGTTTGATATTCAAATGTCTTATGGTAGAGATTCTCTTGCCTATGTTGTGCTTGATGGGTGTATTGTTTAGGGTAAGCAAGTTTTTTGCTCCTAGCTATGTTCTATGCTGAGTTTATGTGAGATACAGTCTGGAACTATTAAAAAAAGTGAAATGGGAGTTCTATGTGATTGTTTCCTCTAGACTGTGAAAGAGTTGTACCAATGGATGTAGACTGTATCCAATAGTGTTAATTTTAGGGTATGTTGTCCTTTTATAATTACAATCAGTAGAGTTAATTTTTGTAAAATTAACACCATAGGAAAGTAAAAAGTAACACTCCCAGTGTCGACCTTTTATTCTATCACAGTGTCCAATCTGTGTGAGTTTAACAATAATTTAGTGTACTTTTAAAACCCTTCTGGTGCTAATATTATACAACACAAAAATGTAGTTTTTAACACTAATGGATGTCAGAATTTTGAGTCTTTCAAAAGTATTAATTTAACAGTGCATTGGTGGATCCCATATAAACTCTGCATGCGTGTTGATTTTAACTCTGATAGTGTTAAATTTGCACTTTCAAATTTGCTGTGTGAAGTCTATTAGATAAATATGATCCAAACCACTTTAATATGTTATGAAGTTATGAATAATTTTTTCTCTAATGTCTAAAATTTTATTTGTAAAGAAATCCATGAAGTCACTACTAGTTAAAGTGAAAGGAATACTCGGCTCTACAGAGCTCTGACTCTTTGTCAGCCTGGCTACAGTGCTGAAAACAAACCTGGGGTTGTTCTTATTTTCTTCAATTAATGATGAGTAGTAAGATGTCCTAGCTTTACGGAGGGCTTTTTTATAGAGCAACAAACTCTTTTTCCAGGCTAAATGAGCATCTTCTAATTTAGTGAGACGCCATTCCCTCTCCAGCTTTCGGGTTATCTGCTTTAAGCTGTGCATTTGTGAATTATACCACGGAGTCAGGCACTTCTGATTTGAGGCTTTCCTTTTCAGAGGAGCCACAGTATCCAAAGTCGTACGCAGTGAGGATGTAAAACTATTGAAGAGATAATCGACCTCCTTAGAGTGCCTTGAAAACGCCCATGATATACTGGCCACCAGTCTGTGGTGTAGCCCCAGTGGGATAGGTTCCAGTCCCCATGTGCCTCTAAGTAGTTAACAGAATAGATGAATGGATGGACGCTCAAAGACCAAAATCATGACTCCAGGAATTTATCGCTATAATTTTATAAGGGCCTCACACAAAATTACAGAACCAGGCAAAGGACATGGAAAAACAAACAGGGGAGAGAAGAAAAAATGCACTTTTCCGAGATCCCACAAAAGTAACTCAGGAAGTCCGTCTTCTCACAGAAGTCCGTCGTTTTTGTCCCTTGCAGTGTTTCATACAAAATAACATAAATCAACCAACTTATAATATAAAAATATAAAAAAAAATAATAGCAGGTTAAAACTCTCAAGTGATACACATGCTTTGTCAGGAAACCACGGTGCTTCACTGAGCTAGACTGGATGACCCTCACGATATCACATTTGTGTCTGGTAAACAGAGAATGCCAAACACATACTTTAGACTTAATCTTTAAAATACAAATAATTTCATCCCTCTAATAGTATCCCTCTTAGCCAAAATTAATCATGCATGCACACATGTCCAAATAATGAAGAACACAAAGCAGAGCAGCCACAGCAAACATAGTTAAACTGCTTGTTATTTGTTACCTGCGGTGATGAGATATCCAGCCACAATGTTATGCTCCAGTTGGGTAAATGCACTTTGTCCCCCATAATGTGCAATTTCATCTGAAATATTGATCCCAGAGTCCATCCCCATTTGCTGATGTTCTAGATAAAAAAAATTTAAAAAAACTAAATTGAAGTGACAAACAAAAACTGAAAAAAATTATGCAAATAGTTGAAAGTGAAATAGAAGAAAACTTGAAGAGTAATGCAGGGAGGGAGTACTGTAAAATGCTGCCCTAACTAAAATCTGTAGGGCATTGTTTTGGAATGGTGGGGGTAAATATTGAGGAATAGGGTTTATGGGATTATTACATACCACTGCTCTCTGTCCCTAGTTAGCAGGCAACAACTTGCACATAACATTGGCAGCTAAGCTGTATAAGAGACGATTAGCACTCACGTGGAGGTGCTGGCAAGTTAGGTGGTCAACAAGCTTTAACATTTGAACAGAGAATGTGAGGCTGAAATACTTCAGACTGTTCATTTAACACAGAATAGATACAGAGTAGATACAGTAGATACAATCAAGTCTACTTTAGTTTGCACTGCATGTGCCTAAGGACTCCCAGAACCTGAGTGAACAAATGCACAGTGTGGCGAAGGAGCCTTAATTTGACTCCAATCAAACCTTGAGGCCTCTTTGTACGACTGATAATTCATATTGCCTAAAAACCTTTACATCATCAAAAGTTGTGAACAGTACTATCAGTGTTTTCATTTGGAGGGGAGATATGTAGACATGTTAGTGTTACTTTGCTTCTATGGAATTAAAAGGCCTGTTTCTGTTTGAAAGCCAGGAAAAGGCTGCTTTCTCCCATTCTTACAGCTTCTCAGTGTGTTATACATCAATACCAATACAGCATCTTTGCATGCTGGATTGTGGTAATCAACAGGTTTGTATATTACCTGGGCCATGATGCTCAGTATTTTCAGCAGTGTGGCACTGACCGATGTAATCCTTGCACTGAAGGAAACAGCTCCATCCATACCTGTCAAGTCTCCCGTTTTGGCCGGGAAATTCCCGTATTTTACCCCTCTGTCCCGGTGTCATCCCGTATTTTTATTTTCCCGTATTTTCAGTTTTCAATTTTCATTTTTTTTAAAGCATTCCTGTGCCGCTCCAAACTGAATTGTCACTATCACTAGTGTCACCATGTTTTGTATACATAAAGCCTTTGTACTGTGTCCCTTCGTACGCTTTGGCATCTCCCAAACCTCACTTTGTCTCCACCCTCCAACCCCCGAACCTCACTTAAACACCGAGCCTGCCCACCCGCTCCCTCCGCTCCCATCCCCGGTCCTCGCTTCGGCCTTTATCAAACTTTGAGACAGGAGACAGCGAGTTTTCTTACACAAGTTGGCAACAGTGACCCAGATAAAGGAGGAGGGTTGAATGTAGCTAGCAGTCTCACCTCACAGTGTTTTCATTAAATTTCATATTCTAACATTAAACAATATGGGACAAAATTGATCTATGTAATGTGGGTCTAGGCAAAGCATTAAAGTTATTAAGTTATTTCATAAAGTTTAGTTGTAGTTCTAAACATATTTAACGTTTTTTTTCTTCACTTTTTGTCTCTCCAAAGATGTTTTTCTGCTCCTCGATTGCAACTACAGTACATCCAAATTAACAATTATGCAAATTGGGTGATGACGTCACATATAGTGACCTCTATTTTCAGCAGCGGAAAATTTCCCGTATTTTTAAATACAAAACTTGACAGGTATGGCTCCATCTCTGATCCCGCCTGACCTGACGCTGACGCGCGACGTGTGTATGTCTGTTGCACGGACCAGCCAAGTTCGCAAGTAGAGCATCCTGATACACCTGCAGAGGGCAGCAGCGTGTGGTCTGCCGAAAATTAAAGAGAAGAAGAAGAAGCTTTTCCGGTGGAAACGGCAGGACGTCTCTTGGCCATTACTCGTCAACATGCCTGGAATCGTGAGGGTCTTTGCCAGCCGTGCTGTTTCTGTCCTGAGGGGACACACCGTGGCGCAGAGGGCTAATATATACACTAGACCGCCCAAGGGAAAGATCGGCACATTTGTAAGTGGACTCCGTCACCGAACTACACCGTATGTGTCATGCTAACTGTACGGCTAGCTAGTAGCTCCGGTGTGTCCTTGGCTGAGGAGGTCACAGTCCGTGCACAGCTCGGAGTTTAATGTGTTGTCTCTTATGTTCTAAAAGCAAGTGTGTCTTTAAAAGCGCAGTGCATCGAGTTAAACCTCCATACGACCGTTTCCACATCACACTGCTTTCTCTATTAGGTGAGGCCCGGCCTAAGAGCGTTCGTGTTTGCTTCTTCTGTTATCGCGCTGTCGGCCCGTTCTGCCGGCGGGTACGATGGTGGTGGGAGGACAGCATATTACCCCGCATATTAGTTAAACTTCGATTAATTGTGCAGCTGTACAGCCTACACACAGTGTCATCCACAGTGAGCTGCAGGCTTTTTTGGAGAACAACATGGGATATGTTTGCATAGGTTGAAAACCCCTCCCAGCAGGCAAGACACGAGTGCACCATTGTGTCAGTTTTTCCTGCGTTTTCAGTGCAGAAGTTCAGATTTCTGGTGATTTATGCTGTAACCTACATTAAAGCCAGAAACCCCTCTGAACCTACCCCCTAACCTGACAGGTAACTGCACGTGGGTTTGATGCAGCCCACAGTGATTGTGACAGATCTCATAGCTAATTCAAGAACCGTCTGTGTTCTCCACGGTTTCCCTTCCTGTGCAGAAATCCAGAATACTTCTGCAGTAAGGTGTTTGTGGGCCATTTAATTGGCAGTTGTGAGCTGTGAACTGAGAGTTTATCAATTCAGTTCAGTTAAATGTTATTTATATAGCACCAAATCACAACAGTCAATCAGCCAAGACTGATCCATCGACGAATCGAGTGGCCCAGCAGCATCAAACCATTTCCACATTCGATCAAGTCATGTTCAACTACCTCGATGGGGAGTCTTTGGTTCAGGTGTGCTGTGACAGACGCTGCACTTCACTGGCTCTGCAGAGCATGGTGCGGTCTGGCATGTCAGTGCGTTTGCTTTGGCCTGGGTACAAGCAGCTGGCTGTGGCTGAAGGTGACCGTTATCAGCAGGCTGCTGCAAAATTCTCGCTTCCTTAAAATCCAAATGGTGATGCTGTAAAGTGGCTCATAGTGCCGTGATGTTCCTAATACTAACAGACAGCTACATTTCACTGCAGTCAAAACCCAGAAAGAAATGTGTGCCTTACAAAACGTTTGGATTGCACCTCCATAAAGTGTTGTTCACTCTGAGCTGTCTGAGCAGCAGCCCTGTGACTGTCCACTGGGAGTGCTCTGGATTGTATGAGACGTTCTGTTATTGGGGATTATATCTGCACATTAAACGACACACGCAGCATTCAGACTGGGTCCGAGTGCACCTGGAAGGGGAAACATGAATAATGAAGCCCTGTTTCTACTGTCTGACACTTGTGACTGGATCTTGTGATGTTGATTGGCTGACAGCTAACGGTGTGCCCCCTCTCTCACTTTCTGATGTTCAGGAAACTGCTGTTGGGCTGGGCTTGTTTTCCCTGGTCATCCTGGGACCGTCGGGATGGATCCTGGCCCACTTGGAGGACTACAAGAAGAAAGAGTAGAGTGGACATTTTAACATCTGGCACATTGAGCTTCTGTCTCCAGTGACAGCCTGGGACCATCATCATCTTCCACTGCAGAGATGAATATGGAACAAGTTTTCTCTTCTACCTCTGACCGTTCCACTCCACATCCCAAATACAGAGCAGTGTTCCTCCAGATCACTGAATTCATGGATAATTGTGTTTTACATTGTCCCTCTTAAGATGTTACAGAATTAAACTTTAAATGACTGTTTCTGTGTATTTGTTCCTTTTTGATGAAGGTTTTTACATTCATTTAGATTAATGTGGTTGTTTATAGAGGTGATAATAAAATCAGGTTATATTTTTTAATGTTCCCTTAAAAAGACATCCTGCCAGAGGACTGAATCTGCTCATGTCAGGAGAGCTCAGCACAACATAAACCTTTAAAAATGAGCATGAAGGGTCCAGCTGAGCTGAGCTGTCATCTCTAAGAAAGACCAACAAAGAACTCATGCTATGTGAACTTATGTAGAGAAGTCCCTTACACTGATACAATCTATAATTGTGCATAATACCTTATGATTAGATGCTTTATTAATGATCCAGCGGTCCACCAGAGTGGACTCTACTGGGTTTAATGGTTTATCTCGTGAGCACACGTCAGCTGTTCACATCATCTCCAGCAGGATGACGGCATCTTCCCATCACTGCGACCTGTTACGGTGTGGCCGATGCTTGAATGGAGATTACCAAAGTAAAGGATGGTGTTTCAGTATAGAGCACTGCTGCGGCCCACTTAAGACCCCCCCCCCCCCCCCAAAAAAAAAATA
Source organism: Amphilophus citrinellus (assembly GCA_013435755.1). Classification (NCBI taxonomy): domain Eukaryota; kingdom Metazoa; phylum Chordata; class Actinopteri; order Cichliformes; family Cichlidae; genus Amphilophus; species Amphilophus citrinellus. Next base: position 30,256,193 of record CM024209.1, on the reverse strand, counting down.
AAAATAAAAATCTGATAGTGCCGGCCTGTGAGACTTTCTGGTTAGAAGCCTGTCTTCACTGTCATCCAAATACCAGAGAAAGTGATTCAAAAACATGACAGGCTGTTGGCTCCAAATCGCTAACACTAAATTCAGGTTAGAGTAGGATCACAAACTAACCGCATCCTGTTACCAGTTTGAATTCACTTTTTATATAAATATGTAACTATGCATGCTTGTGTGATCAGCATGAGGTCACAAATATGAATTGAGTTGTGTGTCTGTTTCTAACTCCTCGTTCTTTCTGTTGAGAGTAGTTGCGCCACAGTGTAGTGGTTTCTGCATTTGCCCAAAAGCTCCTCGGTTTGATCCCAGAAGAAGAAACAGATGATGTCAGGAAGGCCGTGTGACCTGAAAGCTGCTGAGTCAAACACTCTACTGAGAGTGTTTTCTTCAGTTTATTGTCACTGATAAAGATATGGTAGAAGGCAATTCTTGAAGACAAACTTTGACTCAGCATTGAAAATAGAAACCCAGCCAGTGGAGCCAGGCCCAGGTAAATGGGAGAGTTTTCAGTGTTAGCAAATCAAACACGCAGATCACCGAGAAGGTAAACAACTATAGGCGTAGGAAGCGGGGGGGGGGGACGTGTCTTCCCCAATATTGGAGACAGGCGCAATTTTCCCACCCAGAAATTACACCGGGGAGGAGAAAAAATTTTTAACTCACGTGCTTTTATTTTGAAGGCGCAACATAACGTCATGCCACTGCGCTCCCCCCGCCCCCCTCTGAACGGCTCCGAGTGTTTGGGAGTCCGAGACAGCGGCAGGAGTCAGAAACTCTGAATGAGGTAAAACGGTCTGTGGGAATGTTACCGTGAATATGGCTGTTTGTCAGTTTACTTTCATACAGAGGATAAAGTTTACTTAGTTTACACTGTTGCCAACTCTTCAGTAAGGAAAGTAGCTACTGGCTGTCCTAAAAGTCGCTAGAAGTCGCTATATGACGTCATCACCTAATTTGCATAATTGGTTATTTGCATGTAGTTGCAATCGAGGCTGTGGGTCAGAGGAATAACATCTTTGGAGACTAAAAGGCCAGTGAAACACATAGAGAGTAGTGGACAGAGTTTTCTACTTGCATTTTTCAGATGCTCAGTTCAAATGTTATCCATACCACATACATGCCTTATTGTCTTTCAATGTCATGATTGCATTACGTATTTCTTGAGGGGAGACAATCACATTCTCATTACTATGTTTGTCACCCACCACATAAGCGCTACTTCTGACACAATTAAACAGCTCAGTGTAGTGTTCCTGCCATAACTTAGTCATTTCTTTTACATCACTGACACCATCAGTAGTAGTTGGAAGAGATGTTTTACAATTATTTATTTTCTTAATTTCTTTCCAAAAGTCCTTGACATTATTATTTTTTAACTTTCTTGCAAGACACTCAGTGTTTCTGTTTCTCTTTATAAATCTTAAAGCATATTAAAAATTTGCATTTGCCTGTTTTTTATACTCAAACAAAGGGACATGTCTATGTTTACCCAAATCAATCCATGCTTTAAGAGCCCTTCTGGCCTCTCCATGAAGCTCTCCTACATAGTCATTCCAGATACCATGTGAGCTGGTTTTATACAGAGGCTTGAGGTAAGAAGGGACGTCACAACATTCTTATGCATAGTGCATAACTCAGCGCTATGTTGAGGGTTCTTACAGCTCATATCATGGTATGAGATGCTTCTTTTGGTAAACCCACTGTCAAAAAGTAAAGGAAAAACACCCTAAATATGTTTAGAACTACTAGGGCTGGGGAATATGGACAAAATAATATCACGATATTTTTTAGCTGAATGGTGAAATATATCTTGATATTTTTTCTTCCCAAAGGTATAAACAAAAAGGCACTTCAGAGTCAAAGCTACATGTCCCAAGTGTCACACAGACACTTTTATTAACATTCAGCTGTAGATGTACAGGAGAAATTGCTCAAAAATAAACCACTGGCACATTTAAATAATAATGCTCCTCAAATAAATTAATGCTTTTTTCCTTCATAACAAAGACTCACAGCTGTGCTATTAAAATGTAAACAGAAAAGATACAGAGCACAAACAGCTAAAGGCTGACTGATTCTTTAAAAAGCCAGTCTGCAGTGAAGTAGACTTCACCAAAGTGCTTCCTGCTGTGTAAGATAAACATGAAAACAGACTGAATGAACAAACTTCCATCCTTCAGTCAGCAGGATTTCAGCCAGCTCAGTAAATCCATACGCTGACGTATCACAGCAACGGCCCCACACGCTCAATGCGGGGCGGTATCCACCGGCTGCATCACGAGGACACAAACAGAACCCACTTCTGCTATTAAGGTCACGTGACTTACGGTACAAACCAACAGCTAGGTACCCTTGGGGGTCCGGGCGATGCCTTTGTACGAATGGATGCAGTACAAAGGCTATATGTACACAAAACACGGCGATAGCGGAGGATTCCAGGTTAACAAAGAACTCTCCAAAAGTCGTCAACCTCACCGGGAAAACTCGCTAAATTTGTCGCTAGTCGCTTTTAGGAAAAAAACTCGCTAGGGGGGTCTGAAAATCTGCTAAATCTAGCGACAAAGTCGCCAAGTTGGCAACAGTGTTATTAAATGTTTTCGACCAATAAAACACATCAAACTTTGCACTTCTGTGCATTACTAAACTATTTTTGTGCTACTGAAATATTTAGCTTGCTAGTATATGAAGGAGTGTGAGGGCCACATTGAGAAAAAAGATTAATCATTTTGAGAATAAAGTCAAAGTCGTCATTTCAAGTCAAATAACGGCCACAGCTGTTATACTCTCTACAAAATGCCTTGAGTAGAAACAACTTGATCAGCTGTGTTATTGTGTCCTGTGGTTCTACATGTCCCCTCTGTACTGTACGAAGGTGCAGCATCCTTCCATCTAACCTTTGCCAGTTTGTGGGTTTTTCCTTCTGAGCAGATGCAGCTTTCTGCACTCTTTAACGTCCTCATACTCATACTACATCATGTTTATGTACTAAAAGAGAAATCATTTCCTTGTTACTAAAACCGATTCTAAAGTATAGTTTCACTAACTCATAATACAAGACATTCTGGAGGGGATAACAGACGTGTCGTGGCAGTTGTTTGACTTGAAGTGACTTTAATCTGCACATTTTGACTTTTTTCTCAAAATTTTGAATTTATTCTCAAAATGCGCAATTTATTTTTTTTCTCAATGTGGCCCTGATGCTCCCTTGTACTAGTACCAGTGCGGCCAGCACTGGTACTAGTACAAGTAAAGTACTAGTACTAGTAAAGTAAGCCCTACAGCCTGGAATGACACGGTCATTATGCTTCATAAAAGACTCAAGCCATTTTGTTTGGTGGTTTGTCCATGTCTTATGATTACAAAACATATATATATATATATATATATATATATATATATATATATATATATATGTAAATTCTACATGCAATAATATAGGTGTACGCAACACTATTTTTCCACGAAACATTTGAAAAAGAAAAAAGTAAACGATCAAATAGCATTTTTTATGCTTTGCTCCGAGTCTTTATGGATCTGTCAGGTTTTCAATATGTGTCCCCCCCCAATAGTAAACTCCTTCCTACGCCCTTGTAAACAACCATCAGCAGAGGCCGGCGGAAATGATGCTGCTGCTGGGCCATGACAGGAGGGTGCGTGTGGTGAGACCACAGAGGAGGTACTGATGGAGGACATGCAGAGGCGGGTGTGACGGAGCATGTGAGATGGAGGCAGAAGATCCTTAAAGAAGAGGGACGCCGCTGAGGGAAGTGCCAGCCAGCGGTTATTCAGTCAGCAACATCGTCACTGTTCTCATAACGATCATGTTTTGACTTAATCAGTTTTGGTCCACACGGGGTTCCGTAGACGCCACAGTGAAATCAGCTGACAGGAAGATCATGTGACGAAGCCGAGGGTTTGCAGCTCCTGACTTCTGATCTGACCATCTCCGTATTTTTGCAGGTAACGCGTACCGTTAACCGCTCATCGGTAACTTCAGACCATCTCCTTTAAGTAAACTTAAGTACTCAGCATTACCAACTGCCTCTGACCCTTTACTAAAGTCTACTTATGAGCAGGGGCGTGGTGGCCATCGGGAGTTTCGGGACGTTTCCCGAACGGCCGGTGATCAGATTTTTTTTTTTTTAACCCAGTTAAGCACAGCAGCGGCCACAGGTGCAGACAGTGACGGTCGGTCGCGAACGTTTCGGCTCTGAGAGCCGTTTTTCATCAGGAGGGGCTACAAACACATTCAGCCAGCACACCGTAGGAGAGGCGCGACACCCCCCCTTTGCTGCTCAGCTTTCATTCTCAGTGCCTCCACTCTGCATTCTGCTGCAGCTTAAAAATATATAACATATTATTATTATTATTGGTCTGTTTGGTAGATTTGTCTGCAGTGTTTTGTTCATTTGTTTTTGTGTTAAATAAAAATGAAAAGTTTGATCAAAATATTATACAAAAGGAAGAATGCCTGCTTTGGTAATAGAACAAATACATCAAGTATAAGGCTTCTCATAGGGAACACTGAATTCAAAGGGATCTTACAAAACATTCATATTTGCCAAGTTAAGCTAAAATATATGAGGCTGCAGATGATCATAAATTAAGAGCCGTGCTTTCTTTGTCATTACACACACACACAGTTGTTTTAATGCTGCTGAAAATACATAGTGTTTTTATGCTGCAAATAAAGTTCTCTTGTTTTAAAATTATGGTTTGTCTGTTGTACGATCGGATAAAAGGCCTCTCCAAACCAAGCTCCCGAGATGAATTTCAGCCCCAGCCCGCCCCTGCTCATGAGCATTAAATATTGTTTAAAACGGCTCGTTTCTGCATAAAAACACGAACAGAGATCATGAAGGAGCGAGCGTATATGAGGAGAGGAATTTAAGCTTTAGTTTTCTGACTCGGATTTTCTCAGGACTCACAGACCTTACTATGAGGCTGGTCATTCTGGACGACTACGACCTGGCCAGTGAGTGGGCAGCAAAATATATCCGCAACAGAATAATCCAGTTTGAGCCCTCTGCGGACAGATTCTTCACTCTCGGCCTGCCCACAGGTGAGCACCCTTCACACTAAAGCTCTTATAGGAGAACTGAATCGCTGCTGAGCGGAAACTGTGCTGTTTTTGCAGGCAGCACTCCTTACGGCTGTTACCAGAAGCTCATTGAATACTACAGAAGTGGAGATATTTCATTCAAATATGTGAAGACCTTCAACATGGATGAATATGTAGGTGAGTTAGCCGATAACTAGTTCAGCTTTCTGTGCTTAGAGTGACGTCACACAAGTTCATAATCAAGTGCTGCACGTTTGTAAAACTCATGTTAGAATCACGGTTATTTTACACAATTACTGACTTTGTAAACACATTGCATTTAATAACTTAAAGAACAGAATCACTTCAAAATAAATACTAAGTTCAAAATAAAATGCATTATATATAAATAAAATATAAATCAATTACAACATAAATACTTTATAAATTAAATAATGACTGAATAGATGAATGTAAAGATAATATCACAGATTATGGCTAATAATACTGAGAAGAAATGGGACCAAATTATTTGAATATATGTGCTCACATGTACACTGACAGGTCCTCTGCAGCTATGCTACAGTTATATTCAGTTAACTGCAGCCAGGCTGCCCATCACAGCCCAGAGCAGACAGGAAACAGCTTCAGACTGAATCAGAGTTATTCAGGCCGACACAGCACATCCTGGTTATACTGGTTATACTGGTTATACTGGCAGGGCTGCAGGGTTTGAACAGATTGGTCGTGTTGCAGGATGGTTGTGTTAATTACTGTGTGGTCATGTGGCTAGACCCCCCAGGCTAACCAAGCCTACCTACATGTTAGAAGCCATACTGGCCCGGACGTCACCCGGATCAGCAAGGTCCGCGTCAGATGTTGAGGAACCAGGACATCCTGATGGTAAGTGGGCTACTGGAACTAGAAGGTTACAGTTTAAGTGGACACGAGATGAGAACCGGGAACTGCTGGAATGCTACTATACATGTAATCCCAGCGAGAGGGGTTACATGAAGAGGATGTGGGATCTATGGATTCTTCGAAACCCAACATCCAAACTGACGGCGAAACAACTTGTGGCTCATTGTTCCAACATACGAAGGAAGCAGCTGCTATCGCAGCTAGAGATTGATGAGGTACAACACAAATGCTACGGCAAGGGGGAGCCAGGACGACAGGTCAGGAGGGAGATTTCATCATCCCCACACTCTGAGATTGGGTACCAAGCCCCAATAATATCAGTAAAATCAATAAAATCAGTTGATGTATAACACGGCAGCAGTGATCCTTGAGATGCTTGGCTATAAGATGAACAGCAATAAGGAGCAGTACCCTCCATGGAAACGATGACTAGAGGCTAAGATCAAGGCAGCAGGGAGTTAGCCAGCTCTCAGAGGTGCAGAAAGGGTGTGATGAAGAAAGCAGTGCCTAAGAAGTACAACAGGCTGTCCATACCTGAGGCCTTAGAGACTGCCAAGTAAAGACAGAAGACAAAGATAGAAGCCAGGGAAATAAACCGGATATTCTACACCGAACCATCCAAGGTATACTCTCAGTGGCAGGGGAACAATATGAGAATAGCACCCCCACCAAGGCTGGAGTTGGAGCAATACTGGAAGAGCATATGGGAGAAGGATGCGTCACACAACACCAATGCTCAGTGGCTAGTGGATCTAAGAGCAGACCACAGCAACCTCCCAGAACAGGCCCCAGTAACCATCACAGTGGCAGACATCCAAGAAAGAGTCTCACACATGAAGAGCTGGACAGCACCAGGTCCTGATATGATTCACACCTACTGGCTAAAGAAGCTAACTGCACTCCACGAGCGCCTGGCAGCACAAATGAACCAGCTGCTAGAGGCTAAGACACACCCAGAATGGCTGACTGAAGGCCGGACGGTCCTGATCCCCAAAGACCCCCAGAAGGGACCAGTCCCATCCAACTACCGGCCCATAACCTGCCTCAGTACAACATGGAAACTCCTGTCAGGCATCATAGCAGCTAAGATGAGCAGGTATGTGGCACAATACATGAGCGAGGCCCAGAAAGGGATAGGCAGAGAGACCAGGGGAGCTCTATCTACTAGTAGATAGAGCAGTCACTCGAGACTGTAAGACCCGACTGACCAACCTGTGCACCGCCTGGATTGACTACAAGAAAGTCTATGACTCGATGCTGCACACGTGGATCCTGGAATGCCTAGAACTGTATAAGATCAACAGGACCCTAAGAGCCTTCATCATGAACTCAATGGGTATGTGGAGAACAACACTAGAGGCCAACTTCAAGCCCATCGCACACGTCAACATCAAGTGTGGGATTTACCAAGGAGATGCCCTGTCCCCACTGCTGTTCTGCATAGGCCTGAATCCCCTCAGCCAGATCCTCAACAAGACTGGCTACAGATACAGACTACAGAATGGAGCAAACATCAGCCACCTCCTCTACATGGATGACATCAAGCTGTATGCTAAGAGTGAACGAGATATCGATTCGCTGATCCACACCACCAGGATCTACAGCAATGATATGGGAATGTCATTCGGACTGGAGAAGTGTAGTCGGATGGTAACTAAGAGAGGAAAAGTAGTCAGAACTGAGGGGATGTGTGTGTGTTTTTTATATATATATATATATATATATATATATATATATATATATATATATATATATATTAGGGCTGGGACTTTAACGCGTTAATTTCGATTAATTAATTACGGGGAAATTAACGCGTTAAAAATTTTAACGCATTTTAATCGCACTTTGCACCGTGGAACGTTTCTCAGTGCACGAGTTCCCGGCATACAGATTATATCGACGCACAATGTCCAAATTAGGGGCCGCATCCTGCGAAGGACCCGGCCCACGTCTTTTGCAGCCCACGAAAACCACAAAGGCCGGAAGTGAGCGGCTAGCCTTCATATCAGCGTCACCTGTCCTCACCTCTGCGTAGCTCATGTCGCCTAGCAACCGTGAGCGCGAAGCACAGCTGTGTAAAAGCAGCTGGTTAAACGGAGAACGAACTTTTTCTCCTTTTTGTGGTTTAATTTTAAGTCTTTAATTCAAAATAAGCTGTTAAAACAAGCATAACACATTTCAACATCAAGGAATACAGCTGAGCTAATGATTAATTTCCAACTATAACAAGTGAGACATTAATGTTGAATAAAACTATCCAGTTATGATGCTTAACTTTAATTTCAGGAGTTTGCTTATCACAGGAGCACTTCGCCCTTTGTTGGTCTGTGTAGTAGACTGGTGGGAAAATAAACAACATTTTGAAGTTTAAGCTTATGTAGATTGATTCATTCATCAACCAAACTTAAATTAATATTTCTCATGTCAAATATTGAAATGCGATTAAAATGCGATTAATTTCGATTAATTAATTACAAAGCTTGTAATTAATTCGATTAATTTTTTTAATCGAGTCCCACCCCTAATATATATATATATAAACACACTACACATATAGCTACACATATCTTCTTCCACACAAAGTGATCCCTATGATGGATCAGATGATGATGTTGATGATAAGGTGTGATTACAAATGTAGAAAGTAAGTAATAATCTAACAGTAAACATAACATTTTTACAAATAAGACAAGATTAATGTGCTAAAAATGTTAAATGCAGTGATTTAGTATGTAGGGGGTAAAATAAACATTTTAATTTAAGTTCATCATTTTAATGCTGAGTGTGCTCTCACTGCTGTCCCATAGTTTCTTAGAACCAGCTATAACAACATCTGTACATTTTCTGCATCACAAAATTAATACGTACACATTCCTGTCACAATGTGATGCAGTTTGATTTATTCAGTGGTTACGGTACAGCGTAACAACTCACACATATAAATTGTATTTGCCCAGCAGAGAATGATTAGAGCAGCTTAAACATGAGTTGGTGAAAATGTGGTTCTTTGAAACAGAGACTGAACCACGGTGATTTAGCCAGGTACAAAGAGAGCCACTGTTGTGAGACAGAAAACTCTGATTTAAGCTCAGCGCAGGTCTAAGCCTTTAATCTCACTTCAGCTAAGGTGCTTTACTCAGCAGCTTCAGACAGCGAAATGTAGTAACCTTGTACATTTGGCACCCTCAGGCCTCACGGCCCTGCAGCAGGATTCATTTGACTCTAAACGAGCTTTTGCTGTTCAGGTCTGCCTCGTGCTCATCCGGAGAGTTATCACTCCTACATGTGGAACAATTTCTTCAAGCACATTGACATCGATCCAGCCAACGCTCATATTCTGGATGGAAATGCAGACAACCTGGAGGCAGAGTGTCAGGCCTACGAGCAGAAGATTGCTGAAGCTGGAGGGATTGAGCTGTTTGTTGGAGGTCAGAGGTCACTTTTAATGTAGACTGCACAGCCGTGCTGGGCCGAATGACAAAATATTTGTGTTACTGTTGTGATTACAGATTCTGGTGGTTGTTACAGTCGTTGTTACCACTACATAAGTGGAGTGGGCTTTTAGAAAAGTATACAGAAGTGTATTTTTATATTTTATATTTTCTTAAAAAAATAAATAAAACATAAAACCAAAACAACTGTTCTCAGGCTCTTTTAACAAAAGTGAAATATTTGGTAAAGTGACTGATCTTAAATCAGTGCATAACACTTCCTGTTCTGCTTTCATGCTTTTGTTGCTGTTGTTTTTAACAGTCCCACTATGGTTCATCATCATGTTGTCAGCAGCACAGCTGTGGAGTGCGACTTTGAAACTAACTCAAGAAGAACAACCACAGATAACAGCAGCAATCCAGACATAGAACAGACACAGCTGTTACTCAGCTTGTTTGGGCAGATCTCCGCTCAGTTCCTTCATCGTCCATCACATTTTACTCTTCTTGAATGTACCAACTCTTATGCTAACTGGCTAGCATTACTAGTATGCCATGTTGCAATATAATTTTGTCCCCAGGCAGATCCGGGGCGGAGACACAAATCCCTTCTGATGTAAAATCCCTGCTGAGGCAGCCACGTGTCAGTAAGGGAGCAGCCAAAAGTAGCTTTATTGTTAGCTTCCAGAATTCTGTGTTCCACGATGTTTGCTTTGTTGTAGAGAGTTAGTGGTGGATTATTTACTATTATACTCATTTAGCATCACATAATTACAATTATGAGTAAAAAGAGAGCACAATTAATACACTCATTGTACTACACAGTGATCCTCTTGGCTAATAATACAGTTTAACTCCTTGGAAACCCACAGTGGGTGTTCTGTCTTTTCACAGTATAGTGGTATTGGAAAAATCCATGTAATGCGTGAAATGACACCCTGACAGCATGACTGAAAACCCTTTGCCTGTATTCCAGTCTGTATCATATTGGTTTCTTTCTGTAGGCATTGGCCCTGATGGTCACATAGCATTCAACGAGCCCGGCTCCAGCCTGGTTTCCAGGACCAGAGTGAAAACCCTGGCAAAGGACACCATTGTGGCAAATGCACGTTTCTTTGGCAATGACCTCTCCAAGGTTCCCACCATGGCTCTGACTGTGGGCGTAGGAACCGTCATGGATGCCAAGGAGGTCAGATTAAAAAGCAGTTAATTTGATCCTGTGTTGTTCTGTAGTAATCTTTAAAATGTTTACTCACAATTTAATAGAATCACTCTTTGCTACTTTGCATAACTCTTAGTGCCTGCAGAGGAAATGTCATTGCACTCATTTAGAAGGCCTTCGTTTGGCCGGGAAAGTGTGTTTCCATTATAGAAAAGCTCTACAGAAAACTAGGTTATCTTAGAATTCATCATTGATTGAGGAAAACAGGAACAACCTCAGGTTTCTATTCAGTGTTGTAGCTCAGCAGACAAAGAGTCAGCTCTGGTGGTTTACACACCCACCCAACAAGCAAAAGAGCCCCTCGAGAAAAAAACCTAAAGAAATCCTTCACACATAAAATCTTAACTGTTTGCTGCCCTCCTACAGAAGTGTCATTAAGAACAGCAGCATCAGTGACTAGTGAAGTTTATTTAGACTGTTTATTTCTCTCCAATGAATCCTTCCCAACTAACCATCAATATGCCTGTTAGACCTCATCCCTACAAGACTGTTCAGAGAAGCCTTACCATTAATCAGTGCTTCAATATTAATCTGCGGCCGGGTCGCAGAGGCAGCAGCCTAAGCAGAGAAGCCCAGACTTCCTTCTCCCCACCACCTGCTCCAGCTCATCTGGGGGGGGACCCCAAGGTGTTCCCAGGCCAGCCGAGAGATCTAATCTCTCCAGCATGTCCTGGGTCTGCCCTGGGGCCTCCTCCCAATGGTACATGCCCAGAACACCTCACCCAAGAGGTGCCCAGGAGGCATCCTAGTCAGATGTCCGAGCCACCTCAACTGGCTCTTCTTGATGTGGAGGAGCAGCGGCTCTACTCTGAGCCCCTCCCGAATAGCTGTGCTCCTCACCCTATCTCTAAGAGAGAGGCCAGCCACCCTTTGGAGGAAGGTCATTTCTGCTGCTTGTATTCACGATCTCATTCTTTCAGTCACTACCCAAAGCTCTTGACCATAGGTGAGGGTAGGAACGTAAATCGACAGCTTCGCTTTCACGCTCAGCTCCCTCTTTACCGCGATAGACCGGTGCAACGTTTGCATCACTGCAGTCACTGCCCCGATCCATCTGTCCATCTCCTGTTCCCTTCTCCCATCACTCGTGAACAAGACCCCGAGATACTTACTCTGTCCTCGTCAGAGGTCAAGTTTATCTTGTGAACACAACAGCTTGAGAAGGAGATAACATAGGATTTTTTTTCAACCATGCCATAAGTGTATTTACTTATGAAGGATTTCATATAGGCTTCTCATACTGATAGATCTACTGGCAATCTCTGACACTTTGGATCTTGTCAGGCTTGATACAATTCATGATTGTTTTTAATTTTGAGCAGTGTAATATGTAGCTATACCAAATTGCATTCAATGATTTTCATAATGATAACCCTTCTGCTGTCAGACTGCTGGAACTGTGGATTTTCAGGCCACAGCACAGTTTGATAGCAGAGGTGTTAAAAGATGTTCCACGCTTATTGTTTCCTTTTTCATTTTTGGCCTTTTATGTAAATATGGCTTGTTTGTTTGTCAATATTGCTGCGGTTTTTGGTCAAAATGATGAGGCTCGAAGGACTGACTCTAATGGTGCACAGATCTGAGTGTTTAATGTTTTTATTATTTGTTAATAATTACAAATAAGGAGAGTTGATGTGTTTAAATAGACCTTCAGACAATGAAGTATAATCACTGTTTGGTCATGTATGCTGTCATGACAGTGCAGAATACATTGTGATTAAGACAACATTCATACATGAAAGCTTAATAAATGATGTTTACTTTTTTTCATTGATGAACATTTGTGGCTGCTGCGACATGTCAAATATGGGTTTTTAAGTGACTGTGACATTTTCATAGCTTTATTTAGCTAATATACCAGTAATTTGTATTTTTGTATTTTCATTTTTTGACCACACAGCAGAAATTTGGGATGGATAAAACTGGTCTAAGAATTTGCTGGATGTATTTGTAATAGTCTTCAGATTAGTCACTGTAGTAACTCAGCTTTCAATGTCATTTCAATGGCATATAACATATAAGAGCTAACATGTTATCGAGCTGAGTAGAATATTAGTGAAAAACATCTATGGTCTTAAGGGAATTTTTTCCATAATAATGCCAATCACAGAAAGTGATGGTATTCTCAGATTTAATTGTGATCTTAGCATTTCTTATTCCTAGTTCTTACTGAGCCATTTCCTTTTGAGTTGATATGGTGAATAAAGCCACTAAGGCTCATATGCACCCCAGTAAGATCTACTGAGACCTGTAATTATGTGTTCTAGGACTTGTTTTTGCAGAATTTGTGCCACCTAAAGATTCTCCTGCCAGGAGGATGAGGGGCAGCTAACAGGATTTTTTCCTTGTCTTTTCTCTCACCCCTCAACCGGTCACAGCAGATAGCTGTCCCTCGCTGACCTGTTTCAAAACATTTCTTCCTGCTAAAAGGGAGTTTTTTCCTTCCCTCTTGATACTGTTGACCATAACATTTTATTACAGAGATTAGAGCATACTATAGGTATTAAAGGTACTGCACTGCAGTGGTTTGAATCATATTTATCTCATAGACTCCAATTTGTTCATGTAAATGGGGAGTCTTCTTCACACACTAAGGTTAATTATGGAGTTCCACAGGGTTCTGTGCTAGGACCAATTCTATTTACATTATACATGCTTCCCTTAGGCAGTATTATTAGAAAGCATTGCATCAATTTTCATTGTTATGCAGATGATACTCAGCTTTACCTATCAATGAAGCCAGATGACACACATCAATTAGTTAAACTGCAGGAATGTCTTAAAGACATTAAGGCCTGGATGACCTCTAATTTCCTGCTTCTAAATTCAGATCAAACTGAAGTTCTTGTACTCGGCCCCACAAATCTTAGAAACATGGTGTCTAACCAGATACTTACTCTGGATGGCATTACTTTGGCCTCCAGTAACACTGTGAGAAATCTTGGAGTCATTTTTGACCAGGATATGTCCTTCAATGCACATATTAAACAAATATGTAGGACCGCTTTTTTGCATTTGTGCAATATTTCTAAAATTAGAAACATCCTTTCTCAGACTGATGCTGAAAAGCTAATTCATGCATTTATTACTTCTAGGCTGGACTATTGTAATTCATTATTATCAGGCTGTCCTAAAAGCTCCCTGAAAAGCCTTCAGCTGATCCAAAATGCTGCAGCTAGAGTACTGACAGGGACTAGAAAGAGAGAGCAGATTTCTCCCATATTGGCTTCTCTTCATTGGCTCCCTGTTAAATCTAGAATAGAATTTAAAATCCTTCTCCTCACATACAAGGTCTTGAATAATCAGGCCCCATCTTATCTCAAAGACCTCATAGCACCATATCACCTCAATAGAGCACTTTGCTCTCAGACTGCTGGCTTACTTGTGGTTCCTCGGATACTTAAGAGTAGAATGGGAGGCAGAGCCTTCAGCTTTCAGGCCCCTCTTCTGTGCAACCAGCTCCCAGCTTGGATTCAGGAGACAGACACCCTCTCTATTTTTAAGATTAGGCTTAAAACTTTCCTTTATGATCAAGCTTATAGTTAGGGCTGGATCAGGTGACCCTGAACCCTCCCTTAGTTATGCTGGTATATGCCTGGGCTGCTGGGGGGTTCCCATGATGCACTGTTTCTCTTTATTCACCTCTTTTCACTGTGATTATACCCCACTCTGTATTTAATCATTAGTTATTATTAATCTCTGTCTCTCCCCCCTCAGCAGATGACCCCCCCTCCCTGAGCCTGGTTCTGCTGGAGGTTTCTTCCTGTTAAAGGGAGTTTTTCCTTCCCACTGTCACCAAGTGCTGCTCATAGGGGGTCGTTTTGACTGTTGGGTTTTCTCTGTATTATTGTAGGGTCTTTACCCACAATACAAAGCGCCTTGAGGCGACTGTTTGTTGTGATTTGGCGCTATATAAATTAAACTGAATTGAATTGAATTCCTGCTGTTGCCAAGTGTTTGCTCATAGGGGGTTGTCTGATTGTTCATATTTTCTCTGTAATATTGTAGTGTCTTTAGCTTTAGCCTTGAAAAGACTAGTGTTGTGAATCGGTGGTGTATAAATAAAATGTAATTGAATTTAACTGGCTATAATGCTGTTTTCCTCTGCTCAGGTGATGATTCTTATCACAGGGGCACACAAAGCCTTTGCTCTGTACAAAGCCATAGAGGAGGGAGTGAACCACATGTGGACAGTATCAGCTTTCCAGCAGCACCCGCGCACCATTTTTGTCTGTGACGAGGACGCCACCTTGGAGCTCAGGGTCAAAACTGTGAAATATTTCAAAGGTATCAACCAGTATTGTTATTCTGCATAGTGGAGGGTTCATTGATATGGGTGGAGCAAAATATTAGAAACTGGTCAGTGGATTACAATTTGTTAAAGCTCCAAACTACAGCCTTAATAATGAATCAGCTTCTATATTTACTTTGAAGGGAGGCTTGATTGCAGGGATGGTGGATTGGCCATGGTAAACTTTATAAATCATTTCCAAAAGGAGAGAAAAACACAGATAACACTCCCTCTTTTTTTTTAAATACCTGCTCATCTTTAGCTAAAAAGCTACACCTCAGGTAATTATTGATGTTGAGGGTATCAATAGGGTCAGTAATATAATGGCCATAACATTTCCTTTTCCATCACTGTCCCTGAGTTAGTGAGTTTTGCCAAAAACTACCCCATATTGCAAAAGCAAAAACTATAATTCTGTAAACAACAACATCTGTTGCTGACCACAGGACAAAGAGTAGCAGCCATATCAGTATTGTTTCTGCTTTGCAGACCTCTGCATATCTATCTAACCTGAAAATTTTCTAATGTTCTTTTTTTGTTTATGTTTCTCTCTTATTTTTATTGTAGGTTTAATGCATGTCCATAATAAACTGGTGGATCCAGTGCTCAGCATTAAAGACCAGTAAAAGAACCAGTGACTAAGGAAGAGAACTGAAGATGTGACTGTGACGAGTGATTGCTGGATCCAACATAACTGTTCCATATCTGAGGAGCTGATGAGCTAGTGCTTGAGATGAACTGTGCATATTGTTCATTCAAAACTTGAACTGACTTTGAATTTTATTCCTTCAGACTGTTATTGATTATTAATGAAAGGTCACTGTTCACGTAGCTTGCATTTGACATGTAGTCAAGACACAGGTTCACCCATATGAGGTGTTTTGTTTAATATGTAAAGAAACAGGATTAGTTCTTCTGTTTAAAGTAATGAAGCTCTTAAATATTGGTTTGGAGGGTGAAGTCCTTATTCATCCCCCAAGTTCAACAAAGGAAGCAAATCTGATATGTATGTTGGTAAAACCAATAAACATGATAAACAAACAAACATATAAACAGGAGTGGTTTTGATCTGATGTTCAGACAGCTGATGTCTGTTTACTGCATTTGTTCAGTCTTTGGAGCCTATGAGATTTGGTTTAATGCATTTGTTAGTAAAACGTCTATTGAGATGATTCCTCATATCCTCTCGACTACTGCAACTGACCTTGGTCGCTAAACAGCTGGTAGTAGCTTGATAGTGAGAAACTGGGAATCCCAAATTTCCAGTTAAAGAGCCAGTCTGTTTACAGGAACATCAGTTCTAGGCTGCAGCCTGTGATGCTGATTTCTGATTGGCTGAGCATTGCCTGCCATAAATAGCACAGACTATGACTTATCATTGAGCAATATTAAAGCCATACCTGCTGCTCAGCAGTATTGCTCCATTGTAAACAACATGGTTGCCTTATGATTATCGTGATGTTACACATCATGCATGGATATCAGCAGATGATGTAATATGGGTGCATTATGTTGGCATATTCCTGTACACACATGAATGTAATATGATGTGAATACCCTGTAAGTATGCATTGTACATGCCTTATTTTTATAGACTGTATACATAGAAAGACATCATGTAGTAAACATCCTCGTATAGTGCAGTATGTACATTCTCAAATTTGTTTACCATTTTTGTGTGTTCTATAGAAATCACAGATAATCACAGAATATCAAACTCTTACAGAATGCTTTGATTTAATTAGTGTGGTCAATACTGAGAACATATTTTAGCTGGAATCTGTATTATACCTTTACTAACCCGGGTGACTAAAAATATTTGGATAAGTTTAGGGCACGGCCTCCAAATTAGGGTCAGATAGATTTGCAGAAGGAAATAGGATGTCTGCTGAAGGG
The DNA here is from genome assembly GCA_013435755.1 of Amphilophus citrinellus. Taxonomy (NCBI): domain Eukaryota; kingdom Metazoa; phylum Chordata; class Actinopteri; order Cichliformes; family Cichlidae; genus Amphilophus; species Amphilophus citrinellus. Next base: position 30,239,346 of record CM024209.1, on the reverse strand, counting down.
TTTCTGTTATGAAATGGAGCTGATGTTGTCCAGACTCCTAAATTTATTATATATTTTCATCAATAGTGGGAGGATATCTTCATCGGTCATGGTCTTGTTGTTAGTGTCTTTGTTACCACTGGAGATGATACCTGCATCCCATTGAGGTTGCACAGGTTGTCCAGAAGGTGCACCTCTTGTCATTTTCATTTGCACCAAAGCAGGTGAAACAGATTCACAGTGGTTTATACTTCCCAAGTGGACTGTTTCTCTCTAATGGGGTGACTGTGGCTCAGGAGGCAGAGCAAGTCATCTACTAATCAGAAGATTAGTGATCCTGGCTGCTTCAGCCTGCCAAAGTATCCTTGGGCAAGATACTGAACCCCAAGTTGCTCTCTGATGTATCCACTGTGAATGTGTGTTAACGTTCGATAGAAAGCATTTAGGTATAGAAAGAAGTGCCTATATGAATGGATAAGAACCAATCCATTTGCCAAATGTGCTATAATAACACTGTTATAACAGAAAAGTAACATATCCACTGGTAATTACAAAAAGGGTCTATAATTACTAATCTTCTTTCCTCAGCAAAATCTTTGAAAATGTACCAATCACAGCACAGAAACAGATAAAGTCATCGATGACCTGAAGATCAACAGTGACTCAGCGTTTTAGTCTTGGTGCTGCGGCTCGATCTCACTGCTGCCTTCAACGCTCTTTATTATGACATCTTAGTTCAAAAACTTTGTGATTCACTTGGTTTAACAAGTCAAGTTGTTGGAGATTTTAAATAAATTGTGCAAACAAGGATCAGAAAGCCAGGGAAAGATTCACTGAAGCTGGGAAAATCCAGAGCCATTTCTCTCACTTGGCATGTTAATTACAGGTTCGTGTACTTTTTGGAGAGAAGGGGTTTGTTTGCAGCTCGTCAAAGTGGATTCACAAGAGGCAAAAGCCACCCGCTGAACAAATAAGCAGGATCTGCTCATTTGTTCAATGAAATAAGGAATAAAGAAATTTTGTCAGCAGTGGAAAATGTAAATGAAATGGAGACAGGGTCTGATGATTTGGACAGATCACATGAGCAGCATCAGCAGAAGCCAGTCATTAATGCTATGTTGTGTCTGGCAGAGCTGGGATGGGGAGCTGATATGGCAGTGCTTGAGAACATTTGTCTTGCTTTAATAAGGTCAGTGACAGAGCATGGGTGTGTAGTATGTGGCTCAACAGCCACATGTGTGCTATCTGAATTGGATGCTATAAAAGCTAGCACTCTTTGGATTTGTTTAGCAGCAGTAACGGCAGCACCAGTGTGGCTGGAGACACATGAGAGCTCACAGCAAACTGCTGGACCAATCTACAGGACAAAGTGAAAATCATTTTTCCTACAGCCAGAAAACTACTGAATAAATAACTGCTACACATAATACACGAGCAGTACACACTGTACAAGTGCATGCATCTCTGTATGCTACCTTTATGTATTTTGCATTGCCTTATGTGAAGTTCATCATTTTATACTGTTTTTCTGTTTGTTAGCATTCATTTGAATGGAGAGATTCTTCAAATCCTCCTTCAACCTCCTCCTCTTTCAACTCGAACTCCTTCCACACACTTTCAGCTGCAGACACCATTCAAACTTTAAAACGAAGCCAAGCTATGGAACTATTCAGCTTGTATTGATCTTTTCAACATCCTTTATGGTTTTTCTTCAGTTCCAGGTTAAGTTTCACGCTTTTTCCACCCCTTCAGAGTTTAGAATGGGTGTGTTGGAGGTTAGAGTGAGAGCTCCTGCTGTCAGAGGGCAAGAAATCAATTAATTCATCTGAAATGTTTCTCTTCAAACTGCCGCTGTGTCCACAGTGTTCACTCTGCAGCCATCATTTTACCCTCAAAACGCAGAGCCGCTCCTCTTCTTTCAAACAATGTGTGTCTCAACCCTGACAGGTGTAAACTTTTTGGAGCCAAGTAGAGGGAGTACCTTCCAACTAATGCACAGAGACGTGTTGTATTTTCAGGGAGGAGATTTTCTCAACACGAGGACAGACCCCTTTTTAAAATCACTGCCATGACCACATTTTGGAGATCAGGACTATAAAAAGCACACTGCTGTGTAGAACAGGTTCTTTTGATAGGAGCTACGGTCTTTGATTCAGAAGCAGTTGTTGGACAGGTGCACCGAGGCTAATTTAACAGGGATTTGGCCCTGAGTGGCTGGATGTCAGCAGCTCTGGGCAGCTGGTTTCCGTTGGCAGATTTCAAACTGTTCTGATTGGCAGATTACACTTCAGACTGATTTTCATTGGTGGATTTCTCTTCAGTAGACTGGTCGTTCAAATCTGGACTGTTAGTGTGAGTTGATGAAGGTCGGGTACCAGCGCCTGTGTGTAGTGGACCAACAAACATTTCAACTCATCTAACCTAACAGAGTGTTTTACTTTGTGTTATCGTGCCACTAAAATAAAGCCACAGCACAGATTAAAAAGCTTTTCCCTCCCCAGTGCTTGCTCCTGGGGGGGTCGTCTGGTTTTCTCTGTATTTCAGGGTCTTTACCTTACAGTCTTACAATATAAAGCACTTTGAGGTGACTGCTGTGATTTGGTGCTATATAAATAAAACTGAACTGTCCCTACACTGAATTTCATGGCAGTCCATCAAAGACTGATTGATAAACTGTAATCTGAACCATCCCTCGAGCCAGAACAAAAAACAGGAAGCCGAGGTGTCCACGGACACCTCTGATTAGGATTTCATAGGACTCGCAGCATTTCAGCCTCTCACATCAGAACCATAACTGACATGTTCCCCTGGGCCCACATCCAGTCAGATAAGACCATCTGAACTTCCTCAGGCACTGTTTTATTTTTGGATTGAGTTAGTAAGACTTACAGAGGAGGACACAGCGTACACGTGTGATAGATGTGTTTACAAGGCCTGAGCAGAATGAACATACAGCTCTATGACACCAGCCTTCGTCTCAAGTGCTCATGAGCACTGAACATGTTTCTGAGGTTGCTGAAAAAAATACGGCATTGATTTTATTGGGATTTTTCACTATCTGCTTACAAAGAGGGCTATGGAAAATATTAGTCAGGGCAAATACATCAGAATTGATCATTTCAGGGATTGATAAGCAATAAACATTGAATTCATTTTAGAAGTCATGAGGACACAGTGTTGAAGTGAAGAAGGAACAGATGAATGAAGGACTGAGACACACTATCAGCGCTAACACTAAAGACACAGTGATTTATACTGCATATGCAATCATCTGTTCACCAATGCAGCTACAATATTTGGGCTCTACAGAACAAACTGGGCTTATATTCAACATGTAAATAACTAGTATTGTAAATAATAAGCACTCTATCTGTAATTTGATTTTTTTCTTTAAAGATGAACAATTAGTAAACAAACATATGGAACGTCGTATTCTGATCAGCACTAACACGAAGCAGTGAAACTTATTAATACGTTTGAAGGAATATGAGGAAGTTCTGTGTGAGCTTCAGAGAAACAATGAAACACTGATGTTTGGGGATTCTCTATAAATTAGATTTGCAATATGTGGACAGAGTTTAAACTACAGATGTGATGGTGTAAGGAAATAAAGGCCACGTTAGAAGCTCACCAAATGAAAAATGTGTCTATGATCCATTATAACACAACTTCGGTGTGATAGGTTTAAAAACTGGTTTCCTGTGATTAGGATGGACACTGACCGCACACTCAGGCACACCGTGCTCGTACCAGATTGGACTGCCTTAGCTCTTCATGGCATAGATTCAAGAACGTGCTGGAAACATTTCTGAGATTTTCATCCACACTGACATGGTTACATCCCACAGATGCTATCGTGACATCAGCATGCAGATCTCCTGTCCCATCACTTCCTGTATTGGATTGAGATTTGGTGACTGTCTGAGAACACTGAACTCAATGCCATATTCAAGAAACCAGTTCGAGATGACGGGAACTTCGTGAACCTGGTGCAACGTCCAGCTGGAGGCAGCCATCTCTGCTCGCCGGCTGTGCAGGCAGCCGTAGGCCACAAGGTCAAACACAGCAGCCCAGGTTTGACTCCGACCTGGGGCCTTTACTGCACCCTGACCCTACACCCTCTCTCTGTGTTTTCCTGTCTGGGCGTCACTGTGCCATCAAATCATGTTTCTAAAAAAGGGGAATGGACATGCTTCAGGAAAAATGCTCGAGTATCCTGTGGTGTTAAAACTCTGCTCATTTAGGACTAAGGGGCCAAAAGTGTTCCAAGAAAATATCCTCCACACCATTACATCATCATCACGAGCCTGATGGTGGTACGAGGCAGGATGGATTCATGCTTCTGTGGTTACGCCAACCTTCTGCTACTACCATCTGAAGGTTGCAGCAGAAATCAAGACAGGCATCACGTTCCCAGTGAACCTCAGTAACCCATCAGCTTCCTGGTCTCTATCAGGAGGGGCACCACTGTTCTTCTGCTGCTGCAGCTCATCTCCTTCAAGGTTCGGCATGCTGTGCATCCAGAGATGCTCTCTTGGTTAACAAATGGCTGTTTGAGTTACTGCTACCTTCCTGTCAGCATGAAGCAATCTAGCCACTCCCTTCTGACCTCTGGCACCATCCGGACATTTTCCCCAGGTACCTGCTGTTCACTGAGTTTTTTCTCTTTTTCAGGCCATTCCCTGTAAACCTGAGAGATGGTTGTGTGGGAAAATATTCTGAAATACTCAAACCAGCCCTTCTGACATCAGCAGCTGTGCCACATTCAAAGTGACTCCAATCAGCTTTCTTTCTTGGTTTGAACCCCAGCAGGTCATCGTGACCATGTCTACAACACTAATGCACTGAGCTGCTGTCATGTGATCGGCTGCTTAGATATCTGCATTAGTGAGCAGTTGAATAGGTGTACCAAATAAAGTGGCCTGTGAGTATATAGCTTCCACCTATGCAATACTAATATTCAGTTCATATTTAATGTGGTTAGCTCAGTGAAAGAACAATAACTACATGGTCCATGTCTGCACAGATTCTGTCTCCCTTTTAAAACAGTGGAGAATAAGTCGTTTATGGCGCCCTCAGGACCATCCTCTTTGTTTGCCAAATACTGAACTCTGTGGGAGCACCTGCGCTATGGCAACAAGGACATGCTGTCATAAGGGTTAAGACTGCTGTGATGGGGAGACTCAGTGACAGAGAGGGACAGGGTTACACCCCCCAGTCTCTGATGGGCGGAGCGTTTGCAGTTAAAACTGATTCATAGATGCGATGCTACTAAACTGTATTTAATGTTTCTTTGGTGTATCTCAGAAACGTCCTGACCCTCCACACTATCTCAAAGTTTGTATTTCCTCTTTGACATTTTAGAACATAAGAACTCATTTTAAGTAAAACTGACTTTGGTTCATTTTTGTTCATTTATTTTTTGAACAATGCAAATGAGTCTTTATCAGTTCTATGTGGACACACACTATGTTGCTAGTTAACGAGGATATTTAGGAGGTGTCGACTCATTCATTACTTCAGATGTGCACATGTTACCCAGTCCCAACTCTGCCACTCATGGTTTATGTACACCGCAATAATGAAACACTTGCTCAGTACTGAAAGTTTATCATTTACATTATTGTCCCAAATGAAAACTACAGAGCTGTTTGTGTGGATGTCGATGTCGGGCGAGTCCGTTTGATCGATTTAGCAACATTTAATGAACAAATAAATCGTTAACACTGAATCTTCAATGAACTTCCACCTCAGCTCAGTGAGAACGTCATAAATCCCACTGCACCTGCAAATCTACGAGTGATGAATCCCTCGTTCATTTATGATCTTTATGATCCTGCTCTGCTTACAGACTTCGTGAAGAAGCGGTGAGGTCACGGCCAAATGAAACCACAGGTTCAGACACTTTCAGCAGGTACAGTTACAATGAAACATGACAGGTCAGCTTTGGCTAAATAAATACTGACATGCATATTAGAAGTAGACATGTATTAATGTCTGCATATTTTAACAAATTAATAAATACAAATGTCTCTTTTCCCTCTGACGTTGTTCCTTTGGTGCTGAGCATGATGGAGGGAAGTGCTCGGGCTCACTGAGGATAACTACTCTTCATTCTGGGATAGTTGGAGGGCACTCTGTGGGGCTCAGCAACATTATACATTCAGACAGATCTACAAAATGAGGACCTTACTGCACAGCGCCCCCATCAGTGACTGATTTCAGACATAGCCCTAACTTTGATTTGTACTGAACCCTAAACAGTAACAACAGACTGAAACCCAAGAGCTCCAAATTCCCACGGGTATGATTGAAATGCTGACAAACAGGCTACACAGTAGTTTCCACCTGGGTGCAAAAACAGAAAGCTACAAGATTTATGAACCTCTGTAATTTCTCAGGAAAATTATGAAACAAAGCAAGCCTGAAGTCAGACTCCAGTATATGTAAATCTGTTTACATTATCTGGACAGCTGCCATTAAAACGTGACTGAAAGTGTTCTCATACTAAGAGAATATGACTGAAAGCATTTCAGTTTGCATTTTCTTTTAGATCGTTCATCATGTGGCAAAAGTCAAACTGTTTTATTTAAAAGGAAATACATCTAAATGAGAACTGCTGTCCATAAATTTGATCATCTTTAGTAAGTTTACAATATAAAATCTGGCCACTGTACAAACACCCATTCATCATTTCTCATGATAACTATAAATGTATTGTATTGTGAGCAGAAGCTGCTCCAGTTTGAGCTCTCTGATCATCATGCTGAGGTGCTGCTTAGATAATAACAGCTTTTCAGATCCGTGCTTGCGTTGTGATGAGCAGTAGGCCTAGATTTGTGTCGCTGCTAATTTGGTTCACAAGCATTATTGGCCTTTCTTAAAATAAAAAATCAAATAAAAAATAGCTGCTTCATAACAATGTCAGTAGCACAGTGGCAAGGAACAAGCAAGCTATATTAAAACTGTGATGCAAACTCCTCTCTGAGTTCAAGCTGTGCAAACATGAATCATAAATCTCAGGGTTATAATCTTGTATTTTCCTGCTCCTGCACTGGATCAGGCTACACTGCAGTAACCACTTCTGCTAGTTTGCACTGCCTTGCTGCAATCTGACGGCTGGTAGCAGTGAGGCATCAAAAAGAGATTGTTTTGTTTTTAAATGTTTATAATCTGCTTGCTAACGAGAACCTATTTCTAACTGTATGAAAGCAGCTCTGTCTCTGTGAAATGCTTGCACATGTTAAACTCCGGCTGTCCCCTGAGGTCCTAGGTTTATAAATACAGATAACCTATCCAATAAACCAGATTGAAAAGACCAAAGGCAGTGGGAAAGAATATTCGTGAGTAAGAATCAATCTTGGAAACTCGCACATGCATCCTGTTTTCACGCCAAGCACCTGAACGGCAATCGTCGAAGCAGCAGAAGAAGCTGGCGCAGTCTTTGCCATCTAAACACTCGTAAGTGTAATCGTCTTCCTCGTGATAGGGTACAATGTTGTTCATCTGCAACAGCGACGTGCCGGGCCGGATATTCACCATGCTTGATGCTTTTTGCTATGGAGGGAACACACACAATAATGTTCCTATGTTACTACTACGTGCAGTGGCTTCAAAGTAAAGTACATTTTAAAAATAAAGAGGGGAGAAACTGAAAGTCTGGTACCTGTGTGTTCATGCTGGCTTTAGCCTTCTTTGTCTGTCTGTTGCTGGTGAAGTAGTGCAAAGTGCCGTACTCCATGAGAGCTGCAAAGGTGAAGATGAAGCAGACGGAGACAAAAAGGTCCATGGCAGTGATGTAGGAAACCTTTGGTAGGGATTTCCTGGAGATGGTGCTCAGAGTGGTCATGGTAAGCACTGTGGTGATGCCTAAATGATCGAGATAAATTTGTTGGTGGAACATCAAATACCTGAAGTCAATGAAATTATGCAGCAGCAACAAGTAAATGGACTAGCTCTTCTTTTCCACTCAAAGCACTTTATACAACACATCTGCATTCACATTCACTCTGACAGCTGCGTCGGAGAGCAACTCGGGGTTCAGTATCTTGCCCAAGGACACTTTGGCATGGAGACTGGAGCAGCCAGGAATCAAACCACCAACCTCCTGAGCCTCAGCCACACCAACAAGGTGCTCTGACTGTTAGACTTGGTTATTTAGCTTGACTTGGACAGAAGAACTGCATTAGTGTAGTTAGTTTAAGGGCAGCACCTCTGCCCTGAAGCTGAAGTTGTGTGAAACACTGGAGCAGCTGTTCAGCTGATATTATTATATTAAACAGCTATTAGCTGTTACCATTCCTAAAAGGCAAAAAAATGTAAAAAGACTCTAATTATATTTTTCACCTAATTTATTTGGAAATGTGTCCTTTGCAAGCTGTAGGTCACACTAAACGTTTGTTACTGTGAGTTCCTGCTCACAGACACACCTGCAGCTCACAGAACAGGTGTGGACAATACTTTAAGTTACACAATAAAAGCTTTCTAAGAAGTGTGAAACAGAGCATAGCAGGAGTGGAAGGAGCCCAGAGACACTGACAGACACTGCACTGGCTAATTTTTCTTATTTCAACTAGATAAAAGATAAAATTAGCTTTATAAATGATTTTGATTGTTTGTTTACATTATTGTTATAAATTATAATAAAGTAACAAAGAGTACAACAGCTAACACATCCAAATGATTTAATTACAGAAGACGAGCTTTATGAAAAGCTGAAATGAATTTTGGATAACGTGTGTAAAATAAACAAAGAGCCTTCACTGGGGAACAATGAACAGCTCGTTGCCTACATTTTAACTTTTAACTCGCAGCTGTCTAAAAAAACATAAGAAATACATTTTAGATAAATTCATTCTTGTAAAATTAGACCAGAGTTAGTCAGCCTCCAATCAGAGGGCCCGACGTTCACACTGCTCCGCCCTTCGTCTGCTCAGCTGCAGTCTTCAGGCATCTGTATTTGCTCTGATTAGGTCTCCACACTCTGGACTCCTACAGTTGGGTTACATCCTCTGTGCTGTGCCACAGAGTGATTTGCAATATTTCAGTGTGGTTTTATGTCTAATGTCTTTGATAATGTTGGTAAATAACCTGTAATCAAGAGATTATATGACATTAAGGGCTTATATATAAAATAAAGAAATGACCTGTTTTGCAGGTATCGTTATGACTCTGTGTTATTGTACCTACTCTGTGTTCTGCATTATATTCAATATTATATATTCAAGGAGACACAGTGTGTTTCAGAGCTGTTTGACAGACTATAGGCCAACAAGTCAGTTTAAATACCTCAAATCACTTTTCAGCCCTGCAGTAATTGTTCATATTTTATCTACTGCAGTCCCCTTTACATTTATTTATCAATCACATCTAGCTGCTGTGGTTATAGCAGTCTTCATGTCAAAATGTGTATAACCTGGCATGCCACAATAGTTGTGACCATGTCAATAGGGTCAAAATGATCCTGTGCAGTTCTTTTTATCCCACACAGCTCAAAATGCACTATTTGATGAAAAAGCTTATTTTAGTAAAAACTATGAAATACAAGTTGATGGGTTTATTTTAACAGATTTACATGACTTTTAAAATCAAGCAGTCAAAATGATGCTTCTAGTGTTAAACCAGTGATAACATCACAGAGAAAAAATACATAACCCCTTAACCTCAGCTTTGAGATATCAGGAAACAAACTTAGCACAAAAAGTAAGGAAATTTGTGTTTGGTTGATTATTTCTCTGTTGTAACAACAACAACAGTGGGAAGGAAAAACTCCCTTTAACAGGAAGAAACCTCCAGCAGAACCAGGCTCAGGGAGGGGGGGTCATCTGCTGTGACCGGCTGGGGCTGAGGGGAGAGAGACAGGACAAAAGATGCACTGTGGAACAGAGCAGGGGCGGGGCTTCTGGGGGGGGGGGGGGGGGGGCACGCACCCAGCCCGGGCCTAGAGGGGGTCTGGATGGAGGACCCCCTCTAGGATAAGATTTCAGGTAGCCAGGCCTCTATCACGTCCAAGGAGAGCTGGAGAAGGCGGGCCCTCTCCTGATGAGCATGGTGTATGGCCAAAGGCATACCCTACTTTACATCACCCATCATTCATGATTTACACAGGGTTTTAAAGGTTGCCACAGTCAGGACTGAGTCGTGGTTGCTAAAAATTTTACAAGACCGGCTGACTTTAGTGATGTAGTAGGTGTAAAATATTGAATAAAATGTTGTGCTGCATGACTGGCATGACTTATTTTCACTCTTACATTTAACTTTATGACACACAAATTTTCAAGCAGATCGCCGGTATTTTCTCCAAGCGTATTTTGGGGAAAACTCATCACAACCGTCCACCAACATCATTATCAGTCAGTCGGCAACAGATTGTAAACTAAGTGGAGCATTTTTACGGACTAAGCTAACCTGAGTGGCTCTTCATATAAACATAAAAGTGGAGCGGCAAAGAGAAAAGAAAAGGAAAAAAGAGAGCAAGCAAAAGCCAAGTTACAAAAACTGGACACATATCGTGTTCGTCGTCCTGGAGACGAACCCGCCTTTTTTGTTGGCAGCGATTCAGGCCCGCCAAAACTGCCAGCACAGTCAGGGAGCCAGGTTAATTACAGGTAGCCATTCTAACAATCACTAATTACAGTGTGTGAGTTAGTTGTAGACTGTTGGTGACTGTAAATCCCCTTTTTTCTCTCTCGGCGGTATAGCGTTGATGTCAGGGACTCAGCAGTTGCTAGCTGCTGCAGTGTAGAGCCAGACCTGGTGCCTGACCAGCACCCCCCCCTCCTCACCCGCACTGGACACTGACAATGAAAGCAGCAGCAGGTCTCCTCCCACTACAGGTGACACGCAGACCGCGGATGATGAAAACCCTCATATGGAATGTTTTCCGACTGATCGGACCAATTTTGCTGAAAACATCCAGGACGACAACATTAAAAGATGTATCCTTAAGATGGGCCCCTGCAGACCCAAAGGTCCATTTCCCACTGATAAAGATAATCGGTGTTTTTCGGAAAGTTATTACACCTCTACCACTAAAGTTGGGATGAAACTTCCCCGCAGCTGGATGTGCTATTCCCCCAAATTAGACTGCTGTTACGGTGAGCCTTGCTGGCTTTTTGCCAACCGAAATGTCGCGTATTACAACAATGCATGGGTAAACGGAATAAGAGACTGGAAACATCTTTCTGCCAAAGTTGAGAAGCGTGAAGCCACACAAATACATCTTGGTGCATGCATAGTCTATGAGCAGTGGAAACCCAACAGCACAATAGATGCTGAAATGAGAGGAATGTAAAGGTAGCGGCGGCAAAACGGCTGCACCACCTCAGACACCTGTCCCCCCTGTTTGTTTCTGTGTTTGTATTTCTCTTGGATGGGTGTTCTGGAACGCAAATTTCATTATATGTTTTCATATAATGACAATAAAAGTCTTCTTGAATCTTCTTCTTGAATCTTCTTCTTGAATGCAGCCTTGTTTTAGAGACAGGTCCTGGAGCGCACTGTAAATGTCACTCTTACTCTGGCTTCATGCAACCTGGCATTCAGGAGGCACAGGGAAGTTCTAGGTCAGGGAAATGCTGGCAACTTTTTGTCAATAATCGAGTTATTAGCTCGCTTCGACTCTGTTTTGAAAAAGCTAATTAACCAACCAGAAGGGTCAGTGAAATACCTTAGTCACCAGATTCAAGATGAGATTATTTACATCCTGTCTCAGCGTGTGAAAGCTGCCATTATTAATGAAATAAACCAAGTTTTATTCCATTATCATGGACACAACGCAACATGTGTCAAAGATAGACCAGCTGAGCCAGGTGTACCGTTATGTGACTGTTGTTAAGAATGACATGGATAATGGAACAGATATACAGATCAATGAAGTGTTTTTGGGTTTTGAAGCGACTGTGAGCTCATCAGCATCAGAGCTTGAAAACCAAATCCTGGACTCTATAGAGAAAAATGGAATAGATCTGTCAAAGTGCCGCGGACAGGGCTATGATGGGGCCGCCAACATGAGTGGTGGTGTTCAGGCGTACAGCCAAGAATAACAGAGAGGGAGCCCCTTGCCAGCTGGTCATAACCTCAACCTTGCTCTCAATGACTCTGTTAAAAATGTCCCTGGAGTGAAGCAGTTCTATGACACTGTAGAGAACCTGTACAACTTTTTTGGTTACAGTATCAAACGATGGGCGCTCCTCGGTGAATTAATGACGCCAGAGAGCAGAACTGTCACAATAAAACGCCTCTGTCCCACTCGCTGGTCATCTCGACATGATGCGTTTTTTGCGTTAAGGTACAGATATGGAGACATAATAAAAGCCTTCATCAAAATATCCCTGACCAGTGACAAAAAAGAGGAGCGTAGTGAAGCAAGAATGCCATAAGCAAATTTTCTTTCATATTTTTGGTCAACATGCAAACCAAGATTCTTGAGTGTATAGTTACTGCAAGCTGAGGACACAGATATTCTGAAAGCATCTACTCTTCTGAAAAATGCCATCAGCGTTTTGATGGAGTTTAGGGAGCAATTTGCTGAGGCTGAGTCTGCTACTCTTGCTCTAGCTACAAAATGGGGAAGTCGTATGTCCTTGAAATAATAGTGAGTAAGTCTAAAGTACTTTATATTGAAATTGTGTTTGTGAACATGTGGGCTGCTGTGCCAGTTTTATCAAATTTAAAAGCTACTGATACAGGCTCTGAGTTGAAATAGATAAAGTGGGTGTCAAAATCATCCGATCGCTATCCGTGGTGCTGAACTGCTTTGAATTTCTGTTGTTTTTATCATTAGTTACATGTAGCCTAATGTTTTTGTTGTTCTCTCGGTGTGTTATATTTCCTGTCCGTTTGATGGACTTCAAAATGACATAGTTGGCTTCCGTGGTGCCGAAGCTTGTAAGCCCTGTTGTTGTGGGCATGTGTATGTTGTAAAATGATGTTATGATGAGCTTTATTATTTGAGTATGAAGGGCCCGGTCATGTGCCCCTGAGAAGCTCAAAAAAAGAGTCAATAGCAGAATCAGCTGTTTGACACTGGCAGAGAAGATTTGGCAAGTTTTTCAACCCACAAATTCATTTTCCTTCCAGATATGGTACCAAGTAAACAGGCTTTCCAACGGTACGAGGAGCACTGATACAAGAAATAATCGACCAGACATAAGTTTCCATACTTTTTGTGCTAAGTATGCAATATGGTTTATAGTAAGTATAGTAAGAAGCTTTACAAAGATGTTATTGTATTCAAATAGTTCAAAGATTAATGGATATTACAGTAATTTACAGAAAGGGGACAGCTGCACTCTGACCCTGTTTATTTGTGCATGAAATAAATGATCAAACCTAGAGAAGTCCGGGCTGGGACAGCATCCTTGTTAATCCAGAAGGAGACCCAGGATAAAACCACAATCATGCTGCAGGGAATGTAGGTCTGGATGGTGAAGTAACCCATCCTCCGGCTCAGGTCAAAGAAGATTGTCATGATTACATATTCCCCTGAAAGTTTTGTCAAATGTTACTGTATGCTTTCATGAAACGCAGTCAGTGGGCAGAACCCAAACTGACAGTATGACAGTGGATTTGGCAGCAGTCTCTGACCTGACTGAGTGTGTGCCACATCAGTGGTGTTCCTCAGGCCTACAAAGGCAAACTGGTAGAGTCTCCAGTACCGCTGGTCCGCCACCTCCACTGCCCGTCTCTGCCACCGATACATGATTTCATTTTTGGGATAACCATCTACACCCCAACACAGATGCATAACAGATACATTAGAAGCCTTAATAACGATCTGTTATCTGTCATTTACCATTTTGTACACAGCACTGCACCATGGAAAACAGGTGCATTCAAAATGTATCGGACTTGCTCAGTATCATAAAAGGTCTTCACATGAATGTGTAAAGAACAAATAAGAGTCTAGCAGGTGAACGAGAGCTTTGATTCTTGTTACACCTGTAATGGTGCTGCACGTTGTGGAAATCAGTGCTCTACCTGAGGTGTTCATTAAAGAGAAAAGGAAATCATTCCTTTCTGCTTGTTTATTGACACCAGTGTATTTTATCTGTAGTATCTCTATAATGATGTACCAATTGTGTGCTTGTTTAATCACATTTATTGTGTTTGTCCTGCTTCTAGCATTGTCCTCAACTACATGGAAGACCGAGATAACAATAAGACATGAGCAGCCAAAGCACAATGCAAGTGACAATGAAGGATGATGCAGACAGCATGAATCAGACTGGGAGAAAGTGCATAATTCATTAAGTCTGTCTGAGAAAATGGGAGTGTGTGACTTCCTCTCTCTGCTGGTGAAGCAGATGATAGGCTGGTACAAGCTTAGAGTGGCCAGCCTCAAGCAGATGGGGCTTTTGGCTAGAAGAAAGAATAAAGGCTTAGTCAATATGCTTGCCCACAGAAGCCCCTTCTTTCCTGACAAATTACAGAAACTGAAGTCGAGATGGCGGGTTCAGCAATGACGGGGGAATGTTTGACCACCTACAGCTTGAAAACTCCAGTGGACACGAGTGCTCATCCATTGGAAAGTTATGCAGCTTAAGGTAACACTCCGCATTAATAGTCAACCTGACAAAAACAGAATTATGACAGAGAAAAATCATATCTCAGAATTGTTTTTCCCTCCCTGATAATAGCAAAGGCACGTTATGTTCTCTCTGTATTTAAGACCATAAATACCAAAGATCAGGACTATCAGGTCATGCTCTGACAAACTGGGTTCACTACATGACAAAAAAAACAGATGCACACACTAAAGCTGCACACATGACAAATACTTTCAAATATAGTGACAACCAAAGAGTCTAGCAAACCTGTCCTACCTCAGTGTGTACATGACTCTCCCATTGCTCCACAACCTGAGCAGGCGGTTGGGAGTAGTGATCCAGTGGGCATTTGATTTTCGGGAATTCCGGAAGAATGTGTCAGGAATCCAGATTTTGCCTACCATGTTACTGTTGAGCATGAGCAGCTTCATTGAGCTATTGAACTTCAGACGGCTATCATACCATGTCTGGGCAAAGAAGATGTCGATTGTGTATTCCTGCAACACAGTTGGGAAATCTATGCAAATTAAAACAGAACATAAAACAACTTTTAAAGTGTTCCAAGAAGAATTTACTTTTGCCACCTCAAGGATGTATTTCAGTGATTTGATTCAGATATTAGTTTTTCCCCTCAGGGTGATCTGTTAGCACTTCTCTTATAAAGTGTTCACTGAAATCTCTGATTTTAATGACTTTGGACTGTCTGTCAGTTTGATTTTTCTGAGAGCAAAATTAAAACATCAGCATTTAGAGCAATGAAAAGCTTAATTATGAAGATTTCAATTAGCAGCTTCTTGGCACGTTGAACCATATCTCACTTACTTTCAACAGTTTTCAACCTTCATTCCCTGAGGTAGAGTCTTCCTCAGGAGATGAAAGGTGAAAGCCTAAGATGAACTATTATGTGTTACAGTAATATTGTTACAAAAGAGCATTCAAACTGCACTATGAATAGAAATTGGCCAGATCATAATAAATTCCTAATGCTGTTAAAGGACAGATGTCAGAACACGTGCAGGTACAGAGGCAGGCTCACCATGTTGATAGGATCCACTGGTCCAATGCTGTTGACATACACAGCTGTTTCAATCACTGTTGGTCTCACTGGAACACAGCAGACACACAGTGCACTGACATCCAGCTTCAGTTTGTACTGCACCTTTATTAGCAGGTTGACACAATCAGTCTTACAATTCTAAGTCAATTAAGAGAAAACAAAGCACAACAGGAAGCACACAGGTAGTGAAGGGCACCCTTTGAACAGTAGAAGGGACTGTAGAGTCACCAAGCTAGCTAACAAATGACCTTTTTGGAAATTCAAGTTGTGTTGTTACTTGCTTACTTAACCTGCAGTCAGAATTCCAGCCATGATGCAAAGTGATTTCACAAGTTGCGTCTTAATTTAACTCTTAACTCTGTAAAACCTTTTTTGGCCCGTTACGGTTTTACTATTTGACAATTTAAAGAAAAAAAAAACAGCAAATATCATATCTTAGCCACAACAAAAGGAACACTGACTAAGAATGAGTATGAATATGTACTTATAATAGTATAATACTTTTTATATTCATGTTAACAATTTCAGTTTTATATTTAACAACCTGTCCATGTAATAGTCTTTTATAAATTTCAAGCTTTCACTCGTAGGCTATCATCATTGTTTACTATGACAGCCATACTACCCAGAATGCAGTCTGGGTATGACAAGCTGTTTTAACATGAAATCCTCTTGTCTGACTATCCGTAATCACATTTCAGATATCTAAAACTGCATTTTGACTAGACAAAACTACATTTTGACTATCCAGAATGGTAATTTAAGATATCCGCAATTACATTCTGACTAGTAAGAATAAGACTAGTAAGAATAAGAATTTGACGGGTCACACATCCGTAATTACAATTTAAGATATCTCAAACGTAATTATGACTAGTCAAAATTACGTTTTAGATATCTGAATTTAACAATTGCGTGAAGGCCCCCTTGTGCTGTACTGAGCTGTCCAAACAATTGCCTGTGTAGAATTTCAGGTGGCTGCAATGGTGCTGGCCGTTCTGGACAAAACTGTAATAAAATGTAACAATATAGAAAGAGTTCCTCAGTATGGGATATGCGGAGAGCGCGAAAATCGTGTACTTAAAGACTGCTTAAGAAATCTGCACAGAATCTCTGATTTTATGGCCATTTTAACAAACTGTCTTATAAACAGTCGGCCAAAATGCTCCGTAATTCAAGATATCTCAAACGTCATTCTGACTAGTCAGAATGTTAATTTAAGATATCTTAAATAGAAAAGCCATCTAATTCAACATATCTGTAGTTCATTTGGAGATATCTTAAAAGGCTTTTTGACTAGTCAAAATTACAGTTCTACATGTCTCTAATTTAGTTTTGCCTAGTCATTATTTGCTTTCAAGATATCTAGAATTTAATTTGCACTAGTCAAAACTATTTATCGCCTATCTAAAAATACATTTAAGATATCTTGAATTATGATGTCATTTAAGATATCTTTAATTATAATTATGACTAGTGAGAATAAAAAACAAGATATCTTGAATTCACTTTATGACTAGTCATAATTCAGTTGTAGATATCTGAAATATGTGTTTCAGATAGTCAGTAATTCAATGAAGATATCTTGAATTGAAGCCTCCATTCAAGTCAATGGTAAATCTGACATAATTTCGACTATTCAGAATGTAATAAGAGATATCTCAAATAGGTATTTTGTCTAGTCAAAATATAATTAGAGTTATGTTAATTTACTAATACGTCTAGTCATAAATCAGTTTCAGATATCTGGAATGTAAATGTGGTGAATCGGATTTTCTGTTAAAACGGCCTGCTGGGTAGTAACATCAAAAGGCTGCAATGATGTGTTCTATAAAGTCTTATCAACTTCAAAGTGACTGTGATGTCTCTGATGAGGAAAACATGATGCACCCAACTAACAGTAATTTCAATGCCATAATGAAGTTCTTCTCTATTTCCTCCTCTCTGCTCTTTTAGAAGAAAATTAAGCTCACTTAAAAAGCAAATACGACAAAGTGAAGAGCTGAACAAATCAAACTCTCCACCAACACAACTTCTCAACACATCTTGACAAGAGAGGATCCAAAGGGGCAACTGGTACTCATGAGGTCTGGACACCTCATGCAGAGCACACTGTTTCTAATGATAGGCATGTATTAGCTGAAAAAACTGAAAAGCATTTCAGTACTGTGTTCCCTAGCATTATTAGCATTATTATCATTAGTCTAAACATTTGCTTCTTAATTAACTACAGAGCAAATTTTAGGACAGTAATGGTAATATTGTGACTCAGTGAATTCAATTTTTAATTAAAGAAGAAAGAAAATGAGAAGATTTTATGTCATCAGCACAGTATGCAAACATTTATTAAAGCTGATTTTGAAGATGTAGGATGTACATGTACAAACAGCTGTTAGCAAGTACTGGCTGAAAAACTGGGTTTCTCTCTATAATGTTTTAAAATAATCTTTACCATGCAATAAGGAGCACTGAGGCAAGTGGCGCTGTATAAATAAAATTGAACAGAATGGAATTGAATGTATATTGGTGTGAATTGAATTGAATTGAGTTGAACTGAAATACCTCCAATGTCAGGCCGTAGTTTGTTGTCATATCCTTGCAGCAGTTTATTTAGGATCAAAGTGACATCACTCTCATAGACCTTTGGTGATAAGATCCAGGTCTTATTTATGGGTACCTCTTCATAGTCCTCTTCTTCCTGTTTACTGGGCCCAATTGCTGAACTGTGGAGAATAAAACATTGTAAAGATCACACACTCACATAGTTTAATTAATGAGAAGCCTATTAGCAAAGTATTTCTTTGACAACAATCACTGACTGAGATCTAAGAATTATTGTAGATTTAAAGAAGTTGGGAAGGTCTCTTGGAGCAATTTCTAAACAGCTGCAGATTCCAACACCATCAGTTCAAACAATTGTATGTAAACACAAGTTTTTCCGCTGTATCACAACTTTTGGAAAGAGACCCATACTCTCCCAAACTGACAACAACCCAGGGAGGCTCAAGCCTGCAATGAACTGGAAACTACTGTAACACCACCATCATTCTCCACAGTGAAAGAAGCTTTACATCACCATGGACTGAGAGGGAGGGACTAAGAGGTTGCAGCTGTCAACTTGGATGAGCCAAATGCCTTCTGGAGAAAAATGTTATGGTCAGATGAGACAAAGCTTGAGGTATTTGGCCACAATAACAAGATGCATATTTGGAGCAGTGAAGGTGAGGCTTTCAAATCTAAAAAAACTGTATGGTATTAATGGTCAAGCAAGGTAGTGGTTGCATCATGCTCTGTGGCTGTGCCAATCGTACTGGTACATTAAAGTGAATGGAAGAGTGAAGAAGGACTGGCTTCAAATTCTTCAACTTCACCTCAAATCAAAAGCTAGATTGAGTGTTCCAACAGGAAAACAATCCCAAACACAAATCATAACTGGATATGAAATGGATAAAGTGCCAAATATTAAGCTTCTGGCATGGTCTTCCCAAAGCCTGGACCTCAACCCTATTGAAAATTTATGGACTACATTTTAAAGCCGGGTCTGTGCCAGAAAACCAACTAATTTAAATGAACTCCACCAATTCTGCAAAGAAGATTGGCCAAATATCCATGAATAATTATATCAGAAGCTTGTTGATAGCTACCTACAGTGTCAAGTCAAGGTGCAACTTGCCAAGGGACATTTAATGAAATATCACCAGGGATGCAAGTGCTCAAAAAAATTAAAGGAACACTTTGAAAAAACATCAGAACTCAACAGGGGGAAAAATCATGCTGGATATCTATACTGATATGGACTGGCTTATGTATTAAAAACTTAAGTATGCCACATTGTTTGATGGAAATTAAAATGATCAACCGACAGCACGCTGAATTAAAGACACTCCAGAAATCAAAGTGGAAAAAATGATGTGACAGGCTAGTCCATTTTGCTGAAATGTCATTGCAGCAACTTAAAATGGTACTCGGGCGCCATTTACTTGAGACATGGAAACAGTGTCGTTTTACCATTTTCATTTTCAAAAAGTAATGTGTTCAGAGGAAAACATTTCAAAAACGATCTCCATTTGCACGGAAATGCAAAACTTTGAAAACGCTGTAGTTCCCATTGCAAGGCCACAAGTTGGTGGTGTGGATATAGGAATCGAAACCATAGTGCACATGTGCCAGTACCCCGTTTTCAAAAACCTGATCCAGCCCTAATTATAAGCTTGATCAAAAAGGTGTCTGTCTCCCGAATCCAAGCTGGGAGCTGGTTCCACAGAAGAGGGGCCTGAAAGCTGAAGGCTCTGCCTCCCATTCTACTCTTAAGTATCCTAGGAACCACAAGTAAGCCAGCAGTCTGAGAGAGAAGTGCTCTGTTGGGGTGATATGGGACTATGAGGTCTTTGAGATAAGATGGGGCCTGATTATTCAAGACCTTGTAGGTGAGGAGAAGGATTTTAAATTCTATTCTAGATTTAACAGGGAGCCAATGAAGAGAAGCCAATATGGGAGAAATCTGCTCTCTCTTTCTAGTCCCTGTCAGTACTCTAGCTGCAGCATTTTGGATCAGCTGAAGGCTTTTCAGGGAGCTTTTAGGACAGCCTGATAATAATGAATTACAATAGTCCAGCCTAGAAGTAATAAATGCATGAATTAGCTTTTCAGCATCACTCTGAGAAAGGATGTTTCTAATTTTAGAAATATTGCGCAAATGCAAAAAAGCAGTCCTACATATTTGTTTAATATGTGCATTGAAGGACATATCCTGGTCAAAAATGACTCCAAGATTTCTCACAGTGTTACTGGAGGCCAAAGTAATGCCATCCAGAGTAAGTATCTGGTTAGACACCATGTTTCTAAGATTTGTGGGCCCGAGTACAAGAATTTCAGTTTGATCTGAATTTAGAAGCAGGAAATTAGAGGTCATCCAGGCCTTAATGTCTTTAAGACATTCCTGCAGTTTAACTAATTGATGTGTGTCATCTGGCTTCATTGATAGATAAAGCTGAATATCATCTGCATAACAATGAAAATTGATGCAGTGCTTTCTAATAATACTGCCTAAGGGAAGCATGTATAATGTAAATAGAATTGGTCCTAGCACAGAACCCTGTGGAACTCCATAATTAACCTTAGTGTGTGAAGAAGACTCCCCATTTACATGAACAAATTGGAGTCTATGAGATAAATATGATTCAAACCACTGCAGTGCAGTACCTTTAATACCTATAGTATGCTCTAATCTCTGTAATAAAATGTTATGGTCAACAGTATCAAAGCTGCACTGAGGTCCAACAGGACAAGAACAGAGATGAGTCCACTGTCAGAGGCTGTAAGAAGATCATTGGTAACCTTCACTAATGCTGTTTCTGTACTGTGATGAATTCTGAAACCTGACTGAAACTCTTCAAATAAACCGTTCCTCTGCAGATGATCAGTTAGCTGTTTTACAACTACTCTTTCAAGAGTCTTTGAGAGAAAAGGAAGGTTGGAGATTGGCCTATAATTAGCTAAGACAGCTGGGTCACTGATGGCTTTTTAAGTAGTGGTTTAATTACAGCCACCTTGAAGGCCTGTGGTACATAGCCAACTAATAAAGACTGATTGATCATTTTTAAGATTGAATCATCAATAAATGGAAAGACTTCTTTGAACAGTCTTTGAGATGGTTATGAATAATTTTTTCTCTAATGTCTAAAATGTTATTTGTAAAGAAATCCATGAAGTCACTACTACTTAAAGTGAAAGGAATACTCGGCTCTACAGAGCTCTGACTCTTTGTCAGCCTGGCTACAGTGCTGAAAACAAACCTGGGGTTAAAAAGATAATTTTGGCCTTAAGTTTATGACCCAAAATGGGCCCACTAGAGGATATCGGGCCCTCAGGTCACCCTGATGAAGTCTGTTTCTGATTGTTTGGTCAGAGACATTCACACCAGTGGCTGCTGGAGGTCATTTTGTATCTCTGGCAGTGCTCATCCTGTTGCTCCTTGCACAAAGGAACATATGCCAGTTCTGCTGATGGGCTAAGGACCTTCCTTGGAATCTCCTCCATGCTCTTGAGACTGTGCAAAGAGGCACAGCAAACACATGGAGTTGGACTACCTGTGAAACCTCTGTAGGGTCCAGGAATTGCCTCGTGCTGTCAGCAGTGACACTGACCCTAGCCAAATGCAAAACCAGTGAAAAAACAGTCAGAAAAGATGAGGAGGGAAAAAATTCAGTGGCCTCCAGCTGTAAAACCATTTGTGTTTTGAGGGTTATCTCACTATTGCCTTTCTTGTGCACGCGTTGTTCATTTCACCAGTAGTAGCTGAAACTGATTAACAAGCCCCTCTCCTGCTTACCTGACCACATCACTATCCCAGAAGTTTAACTGACTTCAGGCTATATTCTGATTAAAATGTGTTCCTTTAATTTTTTTTAAACAGTATAGTTTATCTCTAGATATCATCTCAGAAAATAACATCCATGGATGTCTCATGCAATCACGGCACAAATCAGGTTGCTGAGATCACATTTCGTCCCCAGTCTGATGTTCGATACAGACACAGTGAAGCTCCTGTCCTGTAACATGTTTACTGCTGCCACAGCAATGGGACAGTTACATGTGTCAAATGTACCTGGCAGAGTGCTGGGGGTGAATGACAGTCGTTTATTGCTCACAGAGGGGTTGATTTTTGTTTGCATTTGGACTTTACTGGATACAAATAAAGCCTCAAGCTGTCTGAAACTTTAACATGCAGAAGAACAAACGCTGAAAGCTTTAGGCGACATCTTCTGACTCATGAGTTAATGTGTCACAGTTCACACCTTTGACACAAGTCCTGACTGTAAGAAGAGTTTTGTCTGTCCACGCACAAACTCGTCCACTACGTGTTAGTCCTGCTGCTGCACCAAGCCTTATGGTTTATTACTTATAACCCTGAAGCCAAAAACTTGGATGCAGGTGTAATAAAGACTCCTCTGTAAGCAGAAAAACGTAGAAATAACAGACTTTTAAGAAAGCAAGACTGCTTTGCTTACAAAACAAAGGATCTCCGTCTTTTTTCATCTTCTTCGAGGCCACAGCGCACACATCGCCCTGCGGTGAACCGAGCACAACAAGAAAAACGCAGCGGGTTATGTCGAGCAGAGGGCGCAGAGGCGGCGACATCTGCAGCCATTTACCCCGCCGGTCTGTCGGTGTAAACGGCTCTAATCATCACCGAAACACTGCTGCTTATTTGCGTCAGTACACACTTACCAGACACCCAGTAACGCGAGGAGCAGCCAGGGATACATGGCTTTGTCCTGCACTTCTCTGGAAAGCAGCAGTTTAATTCTCGCCTCCACACCCGGGAGAAGCACTTAGCGCTGGCCACGGCAAAACCGGGAATTCGGGGAGTTTTTGTCGTCAGGTCGCGGCGAAGTGCTACCGGCGATGTTCAATGTAGCGACTGAAGAATGTGAGATGGGTCCATGATGTGCGCGGAGGGGGAGGAGGCTGCTGCCAAAGCGCTGACTCTGCTCGAGTTCATCTGCAGTGCCGCTAACAGACTGTTCTGATAGATGCTGCACCGATAGCCCAGCGCTCACACTGCATCCCGCCTACTCCTCATCATTTTACAGTCACCTGCTCACCCTGATGCACTTCTAGTTTTACTGCCTCACATTATCTTAACCCATTCATATTCTATGAAGCCTTTATCTGTAACACACACCCACCCACTGATTGATGCGTCCGAGGCGACAGGGCTTCAGTGTCTCGCCCGAGAAGACTTGGATGTAGGTCTAGAGTGGACAGCCTACTCCGAGCAACAGCTGCTCCAAAGGAGGAAAACAGAGCTCTTCCTGAAGATGCTGCTGTGCAATACATAAAGCGCATGGTCTGTTGTGCACACCTCAGCTGGAAGCCATCCACAGGGAACAACCACAAGCTGTCAGACTTGAACATCTGATGAACTGATTCAGTGCTGTGTTCAAGGATAAAGTGTGGGGAAAGAAGAGGCGTTATACCTCATGATTTCTCAGTTAGTCATGTACAGGTAACAATGGCACATCACTGCCACCAATGAAATTCTTAGGCCCAAGCCCTCAATATTTCACATATACTGTAAACCAAAAAGCACATGAACTAACAAATAAATAGAATATAAAGTAAACCATATAAAACTATGTATACTATATAAAAAGAGGCTGTAAAGACTATATACAGATTTTATATATATATATATATATATATATATATATATATATATATATATATATATATATATATATATATATATATATATATATGGCATACATACACAGACACATAAAAAAAAAGGTGATACTGTAGCAGCTGCAGTGCAGGGTGATGTGTACATGTACAATGTGGACAATGATTGTGCAAAATGTCATGTATATATAAACTACTGTGTGCAAATGTCCAGTATTATTTCAGCAGTTCAGTATCCTGATGGCTTGTGGGTAGAAACTGTCCCTGAATCTGCTGCTGTGGGTCTGGATGCTCCTGCATCGCCTGCCTGGTGGCAGAAGCGTGAAGAGTGACTGGCTGGGGTGTCTGGGATCAGAGAGGATGTGCTGGGCCTTCCTCCTACAGCGCTGCCTGTAGAGGTCCTGGATGGCTGGCAGTTCAGACCTGGTAATATGCTGAGCTTATCTGACCACCCTCCGTAGAGCTTTGTGATCCACAGTGATACAACTGCTGAACCAGATGGTGACACAGCAAGACAGAACACTGCATCGATAGAAGTTGATGAGTATTCTGGAGTCCACATCAAACCTCCTCAGCTGCTGCAGAAAGAGCAGCCGCTGTCTCACTGCTTATAGTCATAGGCGAACAGGGTGTACAGCAGGGGGCTGAGCACACAGCCTTGGGGGGCGCTGGTGCTGAGCATCAGTGTAGATGATGTGACACAGCCAATCTGCACCACCTGTGGACTGCCTGTCAGGAAGTCCAGGATCCAGTTACATAAGGAGACACCGATGCCCAGATCCTGAAGCTTCATGATAAGCCTGGATGGGATTATGGTGTTGAAAGAGGAGCTGTAGTCAAGAAACAGCATCTGCACATATGTGTTCTTATGGTCCAGGTGGGAAAGGGTGGGGTGCAGAGCCAGTGCTATTGCATCATCTGTGGATCTGTTTGGTCTATAGGCAAGCTGAAAGTGGTCCAGTGTAGCAGGCAGTGAAGATGTGATGTGAGCTTTGACCATATCCTCAAAGCACCTCATTACAGTGGAAGTGAGTGCTACTTGGAGATAGTCATTATGGCACTCTGGACTGGATCTGTCTGCTGAGCCCATAGTGGCCACATTTTTCTGTCAAGACTTACCTAAAGGACTCAAATGCACAACACACGGGGAAAAGGTTCACTAAATATAACAAACTCAAAAATCTTTACAGTCATGATCCAAGTAATAGCAGGTAGACAACAGAGGCAAGAAACTCAGTCACTATCACAGGTTAATCTTCTGGAACTGTCTCTTAACAGGAAATACAGGTAAATAGCTCAGTTCATGTACAAAAAAGTCCTATGCAAATTTAAGATAAGAAGATACGAAATCCCTTTATTAGTCCCACGATGGGGAAATTTCAATGTATCAGCAGATAAAGAATAAGAGATAAGATAAAAATAACTAATAAAATATAACAAATACAGGGGGTAGGGTATAAAGAATGATAAAAATCTAATAAAAAAGGAGGCTCTCCAAGGAGGCTTGTTTAGTACTGGTGAGCATTTAGTATTTGGTCTTTGTTTTTCCCCAACACTGGTTTCATTTCTCTCCTTTCTCTAGGTTCAGCTCTAGGTCCCCAAGTTTCCAAAAACAGTGTCGTTAGGGTGGCTGTAGCTCAGGGGTAGAGCAAGTCACTTACTGACTGGAAGGTTGGTGGTTCAATTCCTGGATTCTTCGGGCAAGATATTAAACCCCAGATTGTTCTCCGATGCAACCATCAGAGTGTGAATGTGTGTTAATGTTAGGTAGAAAGCACTTAAGAAGTGCTTGTGTGAATGAGGCATACTGTATAGAGTGCTCAAAGTAGAGTAGAAATGTGCTCTGTAAGAACCAGTCCATTTCCCCAAAAGGGTGTTGGACAGAGGGTAAGGTATAGTCCTCCAGCTCCCACTTCAAACTGGATTCACTAGGAAGATGAAGAGCTAAGCAGGAAAGTCATAGTTTTTAAGGTACAGGCTCATGGAGCTGATTCACAAACAGCCTGAGTAAAACTACCACATAGAGTATGGCAACAGCTGGTTGTTGTTGGATTTAAGTACAGTCACTGATTGCCGGATAGATAGATCCCCTGCTGCTCCAGTCTACATGCCAAAGTATCCTTGGGCAAGACTGAACCCTGAGTTGCTCTGATGCATCCACTGCCGTGTGAATGTTAGATAGAAAGCACTTCGGTGTAGAAAGAAGTGCTTGTATGAATTGTTGTATAAAACATTTTAGTAGAAGAGTGGAAAAACTGTCACACAAACAAAGTGATCATTCTCTTTGGAGAGGAAGCATCTGTGATGGGTAGAGGTGGGGTAGTCAGTGATGAATACAAAGATGAGCGTGGACAGCTGTCACCTCTGGCTACAGCTAGGCCTTTATAAAGCCAACCCACCTCAGAACTCAAGAACCAAACACTCAGTGTGTGTGTGTGTGTGTGTGTGTCCATCTGCATTTGTTGTATTATTCAATGAATTGAGTCATACTAATGCTGAAATGTTCTGTATAGTTGACAAGGTCTTGTGCTTATGTATGATTTTGTATTTTTATGGATCAAAGAAAAGTTGCATACTGGCCGAATAATATTGCAGTTCTTGCAGCACACATCTGATCATGGGTTTTGTGTTTTTGTCCATAGCTGCTGACTAAAGGGTAACTAATACTGGTTCAGATCAAAGCGCACGGATGAGGTGAGAGGTAAAATGCAGACACAAAGGTAAATTTGCTGATGGATTTCCTGTGCTGCTCTTGCTGTAGCCTCTTTCATCAAGGCTCAGTTCTCACGAATCACCAGTCTAAGCATGTTAGGATTTGGATGCTGTGACCTGTTTAAAGATGTCTTTATAGGCAGCAGTAAAACGTAAAGATAATTTTGATTCAAGTTTCATTTTATTTAGGCACATAATAATTCAATTAATTTTTATTTATATAGTGCCAAATCACAGTAAACCTCAAATCGCTTTATATTGCAAGACCCTACAGTACCCTACAGAGAAAACCCAGCAGTCAAAACGACCCCCTATGAGCAGCACTTGGTGACAGTGGGAAGGAAAAACTCCCTTTAACAGGAAGAAACCTCCAGCAGAACCAGGCTCAGGGAGGGGGGGTCATCTGCTGAGACCGATTGGGCTGAGGGGAGAGAGAGAGGACAAAAGACACAATGTGGAAGAGAGCCAGAGATTAACGTAATTTCATTGTATGTATAATGATTAATTTCGTTGTATGTATGATGACAAAGTTCTCTTGTCTTGTCTTTTGTCAAATTCAGAACAATCACACAATCTCTCCAAACATGAACTCTGCTAGCATTAGCCTACTTCTTAAATAAGGCAAAGACCCCCCACTCCCATCCAGCTACCGCCCAATCTCTCTTATTAATGTAGATCTTAAAATAATCTGCAAAGTCCGTGCCAGAAAATGAGAAAATATTACTCCACTCATAATACATCTGGACCAAACAGGTTTTATCAAGGGTCAGCACTCAGCCAATAATACACGCAGACTAATAAATGTAATAGATTACTGTTCCATTAATAAATTAGAAACGACAGTCACACTCTTTTGATGCAGAGAAGGCATTTGACCGGGTTAACTGGAAATTTTTATTAGCAGTTCTGCACTGCTTCATCCTTCATAAACTGGATCAGAATACTACACAGCTCTCCAAATGCACGCTGGCCTGCTGGTGTTTCTTTGTTTTCTTTGCTTGTGTTTTTTTTTTTTTTTTGCGGGTTGTGGGTTTTGTGGGGAGGTGTGCCGGTGGCAGAGGGAGGCGGTCCTTTGGACTCCACCCATGGTTCCACGGCTCACCTTGTGACTGAGCTGACACACCTGCTCTTCATTTCCCTAATGGAGTGGCGTTATAAGCTGGTGGAGGACTCTCAGTCAATGCCAGGTCGTTGCCTCAGCAAGGTACCCAGAGTGGCTCTCATTTGAAACCTTTTTCCTCCTAAATACTCGGATTAACCATTTTTCTCCAACACAGACTTTTTGCCATTGACTGATTTCCATAGGATCCATTGGATTATGCAAACATGCAAAGCCACGTGAACCCTGAAGTTTAAGCGGCCACAGACTCCCCCCAGCTCTTTGTTTTCTTTTGTGCACATCCTGAAATAAAATCTGTTCTGCGGCATTTTTTGGTGTCCTGCTCCTGAGTCCTACCTGTGAGTCATGACAGTTTAAATCTCTAGACTCAAACGTTTCTAAATTTTTATGGAAAAATAAAACCTCAAGAATAAGTTTGAAGAGTCTACAAAAGCAAAAATGCAATGGTGGTCTAGAACTTCGAGACTATTATCACTATTTCTTAGCCAATAGATTACAGTATGTTTCAAGGTGGATCAAATCAAGCTCTTTAGACAGCCCATGGCTGGATTTAAAACAAACACGCCATGGAAAAGTAAAAATCTCTTACTTACCTTTCATTATCTCCAGTATTAAACATTACAACTGATTTAAAAGCCTTAACATAAATAGCTTTGTGACAGCCTGGTGGGAATTTTTAAAAATAACAAAGTCTTCACTTATCCCATGTAAACACCCATTTGGAACAATCCAGATATACACTCCTGATCAAAATCTTAAGACCAGTTAAAAAATTGCAAGAATTTGAATTTT
The DNA here is from genome assembly GCA_013435755.1 of Amphilophus citrinellus. Lineage (NCBI taxonomy): Eukaryota > Metazoa > Chordata > Actinopteri > Cichliformes > Cichlidae > Amphilophus > Amphilophus citrinellus. The sequence goes on along the minus strand of CM024209.1, from coordinate 30,210,950 downwards.
GCACTATTGGATCTTAAGAAGGTTCTAAGTAGAGCTTCACAATGCTAAAAGAAGAAATTGGCGCAAGAGACAAAAACTTTTGAGCAGGGAATTTATTGAAAACTGCATTTATACTCAAACATGATTTTTTTCAGCTGATCAAAAGTTTAAGACCATAGCTCAAAAAAACCCCAAAACCCCTCAAAACAGAAATCAAAGTGTCAAAAAAGGGACTCAGTAATGAGCAGCTCCACCATTCTTGTTGATCACTTCAAACAATCGTTTAGGCATGCTTGACGCCAGTGTTTCCAGGAGGCTAGTGGGAATATTGCTCCAACTGTTGAAGATGGCTTCACGAAGGGCATCCACTGTCTGAAACTGATGTCCATTTTTGTAAACTTCCCCTGCCATCCATCCCCAAATGTTCTCAATGGGATTTAGATCAGGGGAACATGCAGGATGGCCCAAAAAAGTGATGTTCTTCTCCTGGAAGAAGTCCTTTGTCAGGCGGGCATTGTGAACTGCAGCATTGTCCTGTTGATAAACCCAGTCATTACCACACAGACGAGGACCCTCAGTCATGAGGGACGCCCGCTGCAACATCTCCACATAGCCAGCTGCTGTTTGATGCCCCTGCACAACCTGAAGCTCCATTGTTCCACTGAAGGAAAATGCACCCCAAATAATGATGGTCCCCCCCCCACACTGTGCCGTGTAGAAAACATCTCAGGTGGGATCTCCTTGTCATGCCAGTAACGTTGGAAGCCATCAGGACCATCAAGGTTACATTTTCTCATCAGAGAAGACAACTTTCTTCCACCTTTCAGTGTCCCATGTTTGGTGCACCCTTGCAAAGTCCAAATGGGCAATTTTGTGGCGTTGAAGAAGACGTGGCCTTTGAAGACGTTTTTTGTTTCTGAAGCCCTTCCCTCGCAGATGCCGTCTGATGGTTATTGGGCTGCAGTCAGCACCAGTAATGGCCTTAATTTGGGTAGAGGCTCATCCCGTGTCTTGACGGACAGCCAATCGGATCAGCGCTGGTGAAATTTTTTTGGGTCTACCACTTGACTTTTTTGTTCCATAACCCTCAGGATCATTTAAAAAAATGCAAAATGACTGTCTTACTGCGTCCAACCTCAGCAGCGATGGCACGTTGTGAGAGGCCTTGCTTATGCAGCTCAACAATCCTACCACGTTCAAAGTCAGTGAGCTTTTTTGCTTTTGCCATCAGGAGGTCTGCTGCATGATGTCCAACCCCTCCTTTTTAATTACATCATATGGCTCACAACACGTCATAGTACACATAGGGCCTTGGGGTGCAGGTGTGTCACACAGTGGTTGGTGGGTGGAGCTGCCAAAGTGGCCCCACTTATCTGTTCACTGCTGCCTGCTCCTCAGTTTTATTTACATCTTAGACATTGAGGGCCTTGGGGCAGCAGTGTGGATGAGCACTGTTGCTCAGTGCTCATGTTACATCTGTCCCTCCAATTTTAATAGCACTGTAGCTTTCACACAGTGTGTGACTGACATATATGTGTGTATAAGTATATGACCCATGTGCTTTGGTGCATGTGTGTGTGTGTGCATGTGTGGACAGGTGGACTTGGGTCTTTCTGAGCCTTGGCTCATGTGGGACACAGTTGCGGAGGGCGGGAGTTGGCGTAGTGGTACCAGGAGGTCGGGGTTCAAATCCCAACCAGGGCGTCCTTCCAGTAAAGGTCCCCCATGCTCACCTACCTCAGAATATGTGCAAGAAATACACGATTGTCAAGGTCCGTGTCAGGTGTTGAACCAGGCCATCCTGATGGTAAGTGGGCTACTGGAACTAGAAGGTTATGGCATAAGTGGACACGAGATGAGAACCGGGAACTGTTGGAATGCTACTACACATGTAATCCCAGCGAGAGGGGTTGCATGAAGAGGATGTGGGATCTATGGATTCTTTGAAACCCAACATCCAAACTGACGGCGAAACAACTTGTGGCTCAGTGTTCCAACATACGAAGGAAGCAAGATTGATGAGGAGATTGATGAGATACAACACAAATGCTACGGCAAGGGGGAGCCAGGACGACAGGTCAGAGGGGAGATTTAATCATCCCCACGCTCCAAGATTGGGTAACAAGCCCCAGTAATAACAAATACACTGAATACCAGAGCAGCTGACCGGAAAGATCTACTAGAAGATGCGATTGCAGCACTACGGACAATCCTGACCACTACCATCACTGAAACAATCAGTTGATGTACATAAAATTAGAATATCATGAATATCAAAAAGTGAAACTTGTATATTATATTCATTCATCACACACAGACTGATATATTTCAAATGTTTGTTTCTTTTAATTTTGATGATTATAACTGAAAACTAATAAAAACCCCAAATTCAGTATCTCAGAAAATTAGAATATTATAGACCAATACAAAAAAAGGATTTTTAGAAATGTTGGCCAACTGAAAAGTATGAACATGAAAAGTATGAGCATATACAGCACTCAGTACTTAGTTGGGCTCCTTTTGCCTGGATTACTGCAGTAATGCGGCGTGGCATAGAGTCGATCAGTCTGTGGCACTGCTCAGGTGTTATGAGAGCCCAGGTTGCTCTGATAGTGACCTTCAGACCTATCACATCTTCCTCTTCACAATAGCCCATAGATTTTCTATGGGGTTAAGGTCAGGTGAGTTTGCTGGCCAATGAAGAACAGGGATACCATGGTCCTTAAAGCAGGTACTGGTAGCTTTGGCACTCTGTGCAGGTGCCAAGTCCTGTTGGAAAATGAAATCTGCATCTCCATAAAGTTGGTCAGCAGCAGGAAGCATGAAGTGCTCTAAAACTTCCTGGTAGACGGCTGCGTTGACCTTTGACCTCAGAAAACACAGTGGACCAACAGCAGCAGATGACACGGCACCCCAAACCATCACTGACTGTGGAAACTTTACACTGGACCTCAGCCAGCGTGGACTCTGTGCCTCTCCTCTCTTCCTCCAGACTCTGGGACCTTGATTTCCAAAGGAAATGCAACATTGACTTTGATCAGAGAACATAACTTTGGAGCACTCAGCAGCAGTCCAGTCCTTTTTGTCTTCAGCCCAGGCGAGAAGCTTCTGACACCGTCTCTGGTTCAAGAGCGGCTCGACACGAGGACTGTGACAGCTGAAACCCATGTCTGCATACGTCTGTGTGTGGTGGTTCCTGAAGCTCTGACTCCAGCTGCAGTCCACTCTTTGTGAATCTCCCCACATTTTTGAATGGGTTTGTTCCACAATCCTCTCCAGGGTGCAGTTATCCCTGTTGTTGGACACTTTTTTCTACCACATCTTTTCCTTCCCTTCACCTCTCTATTAATGTGCTTGGACACAGAGCTCTGTGAACAGCCAGCCTCTTTACCAATGACCTTTGGTGTCTCGTCCTCCTTGTGCAAGGTGTCAAAGGTCGTCTTTTGGACAACTGTCAAGTCAGCAGTCTTCCCCATGATTGTGTAGCCTACAGAACTAGACTGAGAGACCATTTAAAGGCCTTTGCAGGTGTTTGGAGTTAATTAGCTGATTAGAGTGTGGCACCAGGTGTCTTCAATATTGAACCTTTTCACAATATTCTAATTTTCTGAGATACCGAATTTGGGGTTTTCATTAGTTGTCAGTTATAATCATCAAAATTAAAAGAAACAAACATTTGAAATATATCAGTCTGTGTGTAATGAATGAATATAATATACAAGTTTCACTTTTTGAATGGAATTACTGAAATAAACCAACTTCTTCATCATATTCTAATTTTATGGCCAGAACCTGTATACCATGGCAGCAGTGATCCTTGAGCTACAAGATGAACAGCAATAAGGAGCAGTACCCTCCCTGGAAATGCTGACTAGAGGCTAAGATCAAGGCAGCATGGAGGGAAGTTAGAACTGCTGTCCTAGATGAAACAATGAAGATCCATGAATACATCAGGAAGATGGCCACAAAGGATCATTTGCTTGGTGAGTACTGCAGGCAGCAGAAACCCGAGAAAGAAGAGGAAGAACAGGAACCATCATGGAAGGACAGGCCTCTGCACGGCATGTACCACCGGCAGATAGAAGAAGTGGCTGACATAGAGAAATCCTACCAATGGCTGGATAAAGCTGGACTGACAGACAGCACAGAGGCACTAATCATGGCAGCACTAGAGCAAGCTCTGAGTACAAGATCAATATAGGCTGGGGTCTACCACACCAGGCAGGACCCCAGGTGCAGGCTGTGCAGAGATGCTCCTGAGACAATCCAGCACATAGCAGCAGGGTGCAAGATGCTAGCAGGCAGGGCATAGATGGAATGCCATAACCAAGTGGCCGGCATAGTATATAGGAACATCTGTGCTGAGTAGGACCTGGAAGTCCCAAGGTCAAAATGGGACACGCCCCCAAGGGTGGTTGAGAATAACAGAGCTAAGATCCTGTGGGACTTCCAGATACAGACAGACAGGACAGCAGCAACTCCAGTCAGCTGGAAGCGGAGAGTGTTGTTGCTCTAGGTAAGATAGCCGGAGGACGCTGCATCTAACAAACATTCAATTACAAGGCAGCCAACTGTAATATTCTCGAGATATGACAATTTGACAACCCACCTACCTGCTTCCAAACAGGCTCATGGATCCACTGAGAAGAACGCCATGCAAACAACTAGCTGACGTTCACCTGTGACCATAATAACGTAAGCCTCAGAAACACCATTCGTTACGCAGAAAGAGAGGAAACACTCACCATAGCGGGACATCTGCTTAACGCAGCCTATACGGGTGCCAAGAGCGTACTGCTCTGCTCTTCTGGGAGACTGAGGCCGGAAGCCCAGAAATGACAATCAGCTGAGAGTGAGGAGGAGACAGATAGAGGCGCTGTTCATATACAATAGCTCTCACCACTGAGTGGCTAAGAATGGCAGGCTCATTAAGAGACATCAATACTGCCACATGTACTGTGAATTGTAGAGTAACAAGCATCGTTCATAATGTGCGGCACAATGCGCCACACTTTTAAGACACAATTTATTTGTTTTTCAAATGTTATTTTCTCATATTCAATGATGCTTTAACATCGTTTGCAGTAACGCATTTTCATATATTTATATCAATTGATTTTATGTTTTTATTCTTCGTTGTTTGGAGTGTAATGTGCAGTGTTCATAATGCACGGTGCTGCACAGTTAAGCAGCATTTAAAGTATGATTCATCATTGAAGAACGCCATTAATAGTGTGAAATGCCTTTGTTTACACAGATTTTAACACTGTCCATTAATCAAGCATAAAATTTAATTTGATATGTGATTGTTTCTTAGTTTTAGACTAGTTGGTTAGTCTAATATTTTTTCCTTGTTTAGTCGATTAAGAAATTAGTTGCCAGGAACATCCCTAATATGTATATATGTATATGTATATATGTATATATATATATATATATATATATATATATATATATATATATATATATATATATATATATATATATATATATATATATATATATATGTGTGTGTGTGTGTGTGTGTCTGTGTGTCTCCTATTATTTTTTCTGTCTTCTCCCTTTTTTTCCCCCTTTCTCTCTCTCTCTTCCTACCCCTTCCTTCCTGCCTGTCAGACCTGGCATGAATAAATAAAATAAAAATACAAACATTAACAAGCGTAGCCTATAGAAAACTTATAGTTCTTCTTGTAAAAGCAAATATATTTGGTACAACAATGCATTTGGATCATCATTCTGATTGCAAAAACTGCCAGACATGACAGGCTAAACAAACAAACAAAGAAAAATTTTACACATCCACGTAAAGGTTTTAGTTTGTTCACACACACATATTTAGAGCCAATCAACACCAGCATCCTCTGTGCCATCTTCTGGATGTTTGGAAATTTGGTTGCGCTTAATGAAGATAAAAGTCATCCAGTTTGGGAGAGTTGAACTTCTCTGAAACGGTGTCACATTGGAGATCAATTAGTTCCAACTGCAGCTCCTGTGGTGCTGTTTCAGGGTCTTGTGTGAAGGGACATGACATGAGTGGGAGTGACTTGTCAATTTTTCCAAAATCAAAGAACCGACCACCGAATTCTCCATGCAGGTCGTCCAGTGATTTCCCGTATTTTTTCACATGTGGAGGGGCCTCTTTCAGCATAGCCAGTGTGGGGGACTGAGCGAATGACTTGCTGTGAGAATAAAGCCAGTTTGGTTTTGAAGGCTCTGACATTTGTGTACATTTCATGCACAGCTCATTCATGTGTGTCAGTATGTCTGCAGCAAAAGCTAAATGACAAAGCCAGTCTGTGTCAGTCTTTCTCAAGCAGCTCCAAAGATGAGATAACCTCCTGTTTGACCTTCACTATGTGGTCAAGCATCAATATGAATTTACACAGTGCTTCCTGGTGGACTGTGCATTGTAGGAAGATTCCCTCCTGCTCAGGGTTGTCCTCTTTCACCCTCTGCGGGAGTCTTTTGAGCAGCCCAACGTTTTGGTTTCTAAGCCTGTCACGTGATTTTGCAACCAGAACTGTGATCTGAATGCACTGTTGTGCCAGACATATGTACTCTTCCAACATGAGCTCTATAGATTCTCTACAGGCTCCTCTCCTTAATGTTTGTCCTTTTATTTTATTTATTTATTTGTGTTAGTTTCCCCATACATATACATATGTCGTTGTACAGCCAGAGTTGACAGGCTGAGAGAGAAGAAAAAAGAGAAAGGGGAGAAAATAGGAAAAGGGGATAAATAAACCACAACGGTTCATCAACTGCTGCACTTGTAAAAAACAAACAAAAAAAGAAGCTAAAATAACACACACACACACACACACACACACACACACACACACACACACACACACACACACACACACACACACACACACAAAAACAAGACCTGGAAAAATACATTTATAACAAAAAACCAAAACAAGAAAAAGCCAGTTTGCATTGCTAGCTGGAGTTTATTCTGCTAACTGCTTCACCTTCCCAGCTGATATAAGGATGAGGGGATGCATTCATTCATTCATGCATCAGTGTCATAAGTGCTGTCTTTAATGAAGTTGGTGTGCAGTCTGTGAAGAAAATGCGTGGGTTCTTTAAGACACACACACACACACACACACACAGACACACACACACAGACCGAGGAATCGTTCTCAGTGGTCATTATTTACCGTCTTCAGGTTGGGTGGCAGCGGAAAGAGGAGGCTGGTGCAGATCGGTTGTGGGTGTTGGAGTCGGATGAAGGGCTGCTGTAGGGGGTTATGAATAGACATTTAGTGTTGGGAGGGTATGCGCCGCTTCATGCGTCAGCCCTCACTCTGCAGGTGAATGAATCATCCACACTTTATATATTGTCTTTTTGGAGCTATTTTTGCCTTTTTGTCATCCTCGGGTCATTCCGCACATGACCTGGATGGAGGTAACACGTCGTGCATGCGTTGCCTTTGGAATAATTTCGCAGGCTAAGCTGCGCCCCTGAGATCTTGTGTCAAAGTCTCGGCAGGATCGCAGTTTTTAGCGATGTGGATTACTGTGGATCGTGGATGCTGTGGGCTCTGCTGCTGGTCTCTGCTGCTCTCTGTAGTCTGCGGGGCGCAAACGTGAGCTTTGATAACAACATGAATCACGTCTTATTTGGACATGTCCTGTTATATATTTCAAAATGATGTTTTTCTCTCGTCAGTGCAAACGAGCCTAGCAACATGTCGTATGTGAAAGCCACCGTAGACAAGTTACTGAAGGGCTATGATATTCGTCTGCGGCCTGATTTTGGAGGTACAAATCACCGCTACCCGCCGTGCTCCTTTAGCTGCCATGCGATGCTCTTTTAACGCTTTGCTCTCATGTTTCCTATAGGCGCCCCTGTGGATGTTGGCATGCGCATAGATATTGCCAGTATTGACATGGTGTCTGAAGTCAACATGGTAAGTTAGCTGGGATCTACACCGGTGCGGCGTAATATGATGCAGCACTTCTTCCATCTGACAGCTGGCAGGCGACTTGTGTTTTTAGTGCAGTCGCCATCAAAAAGATGGATATGAAAGACGATAGTATTAGCGGAATAAAGTGGAATCAACTAATCAATTAGCGTGTGAGAGAGAAAGTCTGGTGTAGGAAATGGGAAAAGGCAAAGACAGGAGAAAACTACAATCATGTCTTTTTTCTTGTTTTCTTTTTTTGACCCATGACATAAGGCAGACAGGAGGGAATCCTAAAAGCATTATGTCTGCGCAACACGATTTAATCTTTTTTGTTTTTTATTTGTACACCTTCAGGCATTAGGTCAGAGTTACTGCATTCATACAGGAAGGGATTGGTTCATTTAGGTGTGCCGCTGCAGCATGTATGTCAGCATTGACCATGTTAAGTTATGCTGTACAACTAATGCTGAAGTGGAACAAGAACGTGTTGCTTGTGTCTGTATAAAGAGTATAAAGGATGGGCTCAAAGATGCTTGTGCTTCTGTTGTTTTGGGTGCACAGCTGTGGCGCATGTGTCAGAAACTGCTGTGGCACTTAGTAACACTTATTGCAAAGCCTCTGCTTATTGTCTCTGTGTCTACTTTGTCATTTCTTTAGCAGTTTTTATCCATCTGTCACAGGCCATTTCTCAATCATCTATTTGAATACTTCCTCAAATATGTTTTTTCAGCACTTCAGTATAATGCACCTCATTGTTCTCTTGGCTGATAGGGGAAAAAAATGCTTTCATTACCTTTAGATAATCTCAGTTCATCTTACTGGACCGTCATCATCCACAGTAAAAAGGTTTTAATGACACATTGGTTATGAGAATGCTTTTCATAGGGTACATTTGTGACTAGTTGGGTTGGATGACAAATATTAGAAACAGGACAGCTGTTCAGATTCAGCAGTGCTGTAGAAGTGATAGAATTTACATTCTAGCATTTCTGACTCTTTATGACCCCCCAACCTACAATTTTTGTGTAGCATCCACAGTCCTTCAGCATTTTAGGACCCTAAAAAGGGAAATTTTGCAAAGACTATTGATCCATTTTTCATTTGAAAATACCATGACTGGGTTTTAGTCTGGAGGGGCAAGATTGAGATTTTTGGAAAACAACCCTGGATAAGCTACACCATGTGTATATATGGACTTCTAAAGCTCCACAAAGAAGGAGTTCCACTCAGAGCCATTGTTAGCAATATGAGTTCAGCCACCTACAACATTTTCAAGCACCTCATCATGATCTTGGCTATGATCATAACATACCCGATGACATCGAAAACATCACCAACAAGGTCCGCAAACGTACGCTGAATCCAGGTGAAACCATAGTGTCCTTTGATGTGGTTTCCTTTCACTTGTATACCTACAGTGGGGAAAATAAGTATTTGATACACTGTTGATTTTGCAAGTTTTCCCACCTACAAAGAATGGAGAGGTCTGTAATTTTATCATTGGTACACTTCAACTGTGAGAGAGTCTAAAAAAAAAAGAACCAGAAAATCCCACTGAAGCCTTTAAGAAGCCCTCTTATTCTGCACTGATTACCTGTATTAATTGCACCTGTTTGAACTCGTTACCTGTTCATGCCCAAGACCAAACAGCTGTCTAAGGACACCAGGGACAAAACTGTAGAGCTGCACAAGGCTAGGATGGGCTATAGGACAATAGACAAGCAGCTTGGTGAGAAGGCAACAACTGTTGGTGCAATTATTAGAAAATGGAAGAAACACAAGATTATTCAATCTTCCTCAGTCTGGGGCTCCATGTAAGATCTCACCTTGTGGGGTAAGGATGATTCTGAGAAAGGTCAGGAATCAGCCCAGAGCTACACGGGGGGCTGGTCAATTACCTGCAGAGAGCTGGGACCAGAGTCTCAAAGGTGACCGTTAGTAACACACTATGCCCTCATGGATTAAAATCCTGCAGGGCACGCAAGGTCCCCCTGCTCACGCCAGCAAATGTCCAGGTCTTTCTGAAGTCCAGGCCCATTTAAAGTTCTCCAGTGAGCATCTGGATGATCCAGAGGAGGCATGGGAGAAGGTCATGTGGTCAGATGAGACCAAAATAGAGCTTTCTGGTATGAACTCTACTCACTGTGTTTGGAGGAAGAAGAAGGATGAGTACAACCCCAAGAACACGTCCCAGCTGTGAAGCATGGGGGTGGAAACATTATACTTTGGGGGTGCTTTTCTGCAAAGGGGACAGGATGACTGCACCGTATTGAAGGGAGGATGGATGGTGTCATGTATCGCGAGATTCTGGCCAACAACCTCCTTCCCTCAGTAAGAGCATTGAAGATGGGCCGTGGCTGAGTCTTCCAGCATGACAATGACCTGAAACACACAGCCAGGGCAACTAAGGAGTGGCTCTGTAAGAAGCAATTCAATGTCCTGGAGTGGCCTAGCCAGTCTCCAGACCTCAACCCAATATAAAATCTTTGTAGGGAACTGAAACTCAATGTTGCCCAGTGACAGCCCTGAAACCTGAAAGATGTGGAGAAGATCTGTATGGAGGAGTGGGCCAAAATCCTGCTGCAGTGTGTGCAAACTTGGTCAAGAACTACAGGAAACATCTGACCTCTGTAACTGCAAACACAGGTTTCTGTACCAAATATTAAGTTCTGTTTTTCTGTTGTATCAAATACTTATTTCATGCAATGTAATGAAAACTAGTTATTTAAAAATCATACAATGTGATTTTCTTTTCTTTTTTTTTTTTTTTAATTCTGTCTCTCACAGTTGAAGTGTACCTACGATAAAAATTACAGACCTCTCCATTCTTTGGACTTGCAACTTGCAACACTTGCAAAATCAGCAGTGTATCAAATACTTATTTTCCCCACTGTATAAGCAAGGCTGAGGGTCAGAAAAACTGCAGGACAGCTCCTTACACAGCAGAACAAGCTATATGCCTTAACCGATTTGCATATTGTTAGACATAACAGTATGTATGCCTTACTACTACAAATTTCAAATAAAACGAGGGTTTCTACAGACAAAAGCGTGGATGTGCCATGGGCTCCCCAGTGTAGCCAACCTTTACATGGAGGAAGTGGAAAGTAAAGCTCTTGGCTCCTTCAAAGTGAGCGCACCTCGCGACTGATACAGATATGTGGATGATACCTGGGTCAAAATCAAAACCCAAGAAGTAGGAATCTTCAGGCAGAACATCAGTTCAGAGGATAAAACGTTAATCAGGGAGGATACCAAGGATAAAAGCTTCCTTTTCTAGACTGCTGTTCTCATTGAGGAAGATAAAAGCCTCAATATGGAATTATATTTATTTCGAAAGTCACATGCAACAAAAAACACAATTCAAGCAAATAACTGAACATCACAGGCACAGGTATTCACTCCTCGAGTGCAGATTCAGTAGCCACACACACAAAGAAACCATCACGCATGTGAGTATCTGCCGTGCACACGCTGCATTCTCACAGGTAACTGCGCTCGAAGCTGGATCAGCTAGTTTTCAGCCTAATGTGATTGGTCACTTTGATGGACAGTTCAGGTTATTGCGTTAAACCAAGTTACACCACGGCAGCAACATAGAGCTGTTTTAAGCTATATTTGTTTACAATTTGGAAAATGAAGTTTGCCAAATTAACTATTATCAGTTATTAATTGCTGTGTAGCAGCGGAAATACTGAAAACTGTCACTGGATTACTTTAATGCTGAATAAATCTTTAAAACTGCAGGATTTGTTTGCAGTGAGGCCCAGGGGTGTCCCCTTGGTGCCGCAGTGAAGTCTGGACGGAAGAAGGGAGTGCTGTATGTATACAGAACAGGGCATCGGTGGAGTCACTAAATTTCTCACTAGTCACTTTTTGAGGAGAAAAAAAGAATTCGCTAACACTATCACTTTTGACCCCCACCCAAGCCACAGAGCATCACACAGCTTGGGCTGTGATTGGTTAATCATTCACTGGCCAGTGCAGTGAAGAGTGTTTGGACCTCTACATTGGAGAAACCAAACAGCCTCTTTACAAACAAATGGCACAACATAGAACAGCCACCTCGACAGGACAAGACTCAGCTGTACATCTGCATCTGAAGGTCAAAGGTCACTCTTTGAGGATTCCAATGTTCACATTTTGGACAGGGAAGACAGATGGTTTGAAAGAGGAGTAAAAGAAGCATCTGTGTCCACTGTGAACAACCATCATTGAGCAGAGGAGGTGGATTACGTCACCAACTTTCCCCAGTCTACAATGCTGTCCTGAGCTCCCTTTCACACCTTTGTTTAGGTGACCACAATAGGTCACTTGATACAATGGGGCAAAGTCCCAAATTGGTTTCATCCAAAACCACTGATTGAAATGACGCACGTCTCCTTTCACACCTTGGCATGTGTTTACGCACATGAACTATAGTGGGTCACAACCACCTCCAGGGGACTACACCCACTGGGGTTTAAATACCTGGGTCTCTCCACATTTTGGTTTGAGAACTGAAAAAGCCTTTCAGATGAGAGGAGAAACGCCTTCAAGAAACTTAGGCCCTGTTTACACGTTACACGTTTTGATGTGTTTCAGCTTTCCGTTTACATGATAGCGTTTCAGAAACGATCTGTGTTTACACGATGACACGTAAAACGATGAAAACGATGTAGTTCCCATGCCAGGCCACAAGTTGGCGTTGGTTTTCTCTTTGCAAAGTTTGTTTACGCAAGACGCGCATGCGTGAAGTGACACAGTAGGAAGCGCGGCAAATTGTTCATTACTTACAAAACGGCCAATGTGAGAGGTTTTGTGTGGACTGACGATGAGGTTGGATCCCTGCTGCACACAACGCTGAATTACAAAACGGTAAAAACACAAGAAAAGCACAAGAAGCACTCGTGAATCTGCGAGTACTGTTTATCAATTTGTGCATGCGCGGAAAACTGTGGCCGTCGCAACAATAGTGCGCATGTGCGAGTCACCCGTTTTCAAATCACCCCGGTTTCAAGTGTTTACACGAGAACGCAAGCTGGTGAATTTCTGAAACGCTCCACTCTGGACCCCGTTTCCGAAACACATCGTTTTCACTCTGTTGTCGTGTAAACGGAAGGCCGAAACACATCAAAACGACGCCGTTTTCATTTTGAAACGTTGTCGCGTAAACGGGGCCTTAAAGAAGTCCAGTCGCCTTTTTTTCAAGCTCCAGAGATTAAATAAATGATCTGCCATGTCATTGTTTTTTTTTTAAAACTTATTACAAAAGGAGTTTATGTTAAGTATGTGGGATGATAACTTTGTTTTTGTCAAGGTCGGCTGTTCTGCAAGCAGAAGATGGACCCAAAATGCAGGACTCGGAAGACATGAACTTAAGCAGCTTCAGTGCTGAGCTCTTTCACAAAATACAAAAATAGTCTGGGAAGCAGAACAGGAGCACATTATCCAAAAAACCCCCAAGAATCTCAAGGAAAACTTGGAACATCAGAACACACAGCCATGAGTGAGCACACAACAGAGGACAAGGGAGGACTGAGACAAGAAATGCAACACAGAATAATGAGAGGATGCGAACACAGCTGGGAATAACTAATATAATGAGCAGGGAGGGGGTTACACCAGACACAAAATACAGAGAAGCACAGCTGCCAAAATAAAATAGGAAAAGAACTACAATTCAATGAGGAGACAAGATTTACTTGACACAAAGCACAAAAGATAAACACAGGTGAGGACTAAGCCAGCCACAGAAAAAAAGGGAGGCAGGAATAAATAAGGATGCAAGGAATAGCTCGAACCAGACTAAAACCAAGAAAAGAAGTAGATGAGAACTCAAACCCGGGAATATAAATATAAAGAAACAAGCCTGGAAATGCAGTGCAGGAAAAATAAAAAAACAGAATACAGAACTGTAATCAAAAATATAAAGCTAACGAAAACCTAGACATCCCCAAAACTTAAAGCCCTGGGTCCAACACCCAGGCACTATGATAGTTTTGGTATCAAAGTGGTTATCATGAATCGTGTAATTAACTATTGACTATTAAATTACTAGTACTGTGACATCCCTACCTGGAACTGGGCCTATACCAATATCTTTACATACTATCCATCAGGTACATGACATTCCTGTAAATTAAAAAATAGAATAGAATACAGGAGACAGTTGTTCAGCAAAAGATTTGACTAAGCAGTATCTGTTATTTTGCAACACATAAATTAAGACAGTGCCTGAGTGTTGGCTAGTTAAAATATGAAAAGTCCAGCACTCCTGCAAAGTCCCATATTTGAGGAAGCACTAATAAAACCTTCACATTGCAAAAGACAGTGACAATATTCAATTCAATTCAATTCAATTCAATTTTATTTATATAGCACCAAATCAAAACAAAAAGTCGCCTCAAGGCGCTTTGTATTGTGGGTAAAGACCCTACAATAATACAGAGAAAACCCAACCGTCAAAAACGACCCCCTATGAGCAGCACTTGGTGACAGTGGGAAGGAAACAGGCTCAGGGAGGGGAAGTCATCTGCCGCGACCGGTTGGGCTGAGAGGAGAGAAAAGACATGCTGTGGAAGAGAGCCAGAGATTAAAAACAATTAATGATTAAATGCAGAGTTGAGTATAAACAAAGTAAATAAGGTGAATGAGAAGAAACAGTGCATTATGTGAACCCCCCAGCAGCCTAGGCCTATAGCAGCATAACTAAGGGAGGGTTCAGGGTCACCTGATCCAGCCCTAACTATAAGCTTTATCATAAAGGAAAGTTTTAAGCCTAATCTTAAAAATAGAGAGGGTGTCTGTCTCCTAAATCCAAGCTGGGAGCTGGTTCCACAGAAGAGGGGCCTGAAAGCTGAAGGCTCTGCCTCCTATTCTACTCAAGTATCCTAGGAACCACAAGTAAGCCAGCAGTCTGAGAGAGAAGTGCTCTATTGGGGTGATATGGGACTATAAAGTCTGAGATCAGATGGGGCCTGATTATTCAAGACCTTGTATGTGAGGAGAAGTATTTTAAATTCTATTCTAGATTTAACAGGACAAAGAAAACAAAAAGGGCCACACAGTGGTGGTGGCGGCGACGTGACCAGATGGGAGGCCGGCCGGCGGTAGTGGCAACGTGGCTTGGCAGGGGGCCACCCGTGCTGCCAGCGGCGGTGACAACACGGCAGGGGGCCGACC
This sequence comes from Amphilophus citrinellus, assembly GCA_013435755.1. Lineage (NCBI taxonomy): Eukaryota > Metazoa > Chordata > Actinopteri > Cichliformes > Cichlidae > Amphilophus > Amphilophus citrinellus. The sequence goes on along the minus strand of CM024209.1, from coordinate 30,195,888 downwards.
ATGCTCCCAGCGCCACGGGGGACTTGGCACGGACCCTCAGGTGGTGGCGGTGACGACAAGGCGCCACGGGCAACTTGGCACGGACCCTTGGGCGGCGGCGGCTACGCGGACCCACAGGCGACAGCGGCTAGGAGGACCCACGGGCGACTTGGTACAGACCCTTGGGTGGGAGCGGCGGCTACGAGGACCCATGGGCGACTTGGCACGGACTCTCGGGTGGCAGCGGCCACGAGGACCCACGGGTGACCTGGCAGAAGTCCCATTTTTGGTCTCTGGCGGGACCCTCCAGCTTTGGCTCTGGCCGATCGGGACCCTCCGGCTCTGGCTCGGCCTGAACGGGACCCTCTGGCTCTGGCTCGGGCGGTGCAGGCCAAGGCTGCTGCGGTGCTGCTGCAGCCGGCATGGATGGAGACTCAGGCTGCGGAGCTGCTGCAGCCGGCGTGGACGGAGACTTAGGCTGCGGCCGCGGAGCTGCTGCAGCCGGCGTGGACGGAGACTCAGGCTGCGGCTGCGGAGCTGCTGCAGCCTGAGTTGATGGTGACAGGGGTGAGAAGGCTGATGATAATGGTGACAGGGGCTCTGACTGGGGCTATGACATAAGTGGCTGCGGGGAAGCTGGGGCAGCTGACACTGGGGGCACTGACTGAGACAGCTGTGGCTTGGAGGCTGCTGCAGTGGACTGAGGCAGCTGTGGCTTGGAGGCTGCTGCAGCGGAGTGGGGCAGCTGTGGCTTGGAGGCTGCTGCAGCGGAGTGGGGCAGCTGTGGCTTGGAGGCTGCTGCAGTGGACTCGGGCAGCTGTGGCTTAGAGGCTGCTGCCGATTATGGAGGCTGTGGCAGCACAGGCTTGGAGGCTGCTGCAGTGGGCTGTGGTGGCAGAGGCTTGGAGGCTGCTGCAGCAGTTGAAGACGGTGGTGGCTTGAAATCCAAGGACTCAGAGTCCGAAGGAACAGCTGTCTCTGATGGTGGAGAGGAGGTGGAGAAGCGTAAGCCCTGGGAATGGCAGCAGCTGGTTCCTCTTCTTCAGCCCACATTAGGGCCAAAAATGTGGCTGGACTGCTCCATGGCAGCCATGACGTGGACATGGCTGGGCTGCTCTGTGGCGGCAGCAAGGACCTGGACGTGGCTGGGCCGTTCCACGGCAGCGAGGATGTGGAATGTGGCTGGCCCGCTCTGCGGTGGTGAGGATGTGGACATGGCTGGGCAGGTGAGTAGAGGAGATGATGTGGTGTGAAGACAGACTGAAGGAGAGGTGACGTGGTGATGGCATGAAGGAATGAAGCTGAATCCTTCCCCTGGACTGGGCAACCAATGTGATACTGTTCATATTGCAGATTCTTACGAAGCATAATGGAGTGTGCTAGTGAGGCAGTGTCTGGAAAGGTGAGGAGCCATGACAAAGAAGAAATCAAACCACAACAGAAAGCTAATTGCATTAGCTTTTGGCGTTTTTCTGTAGCATGGATGGTCAGCTGGGCAAAGTCTCTGAGCTCTCCAATATCTTGCCAAACTCTTGCTCCTAGTGAAAGTCTTTGTGTCTGCAGGGTCCATGGTGTGGTCGCTTCATTCTGTCATGGTGGGTAGTGTGACATGGAGGGATGGACCAAGTTGCAGGACTCTGGAGACACACATAACTAAAAAGTGTTTGTTGAAGTGAACAAAAAACAAAATACAAAATCCTCCTGGGAGCCAAACTTAGAGTGTATACAAAAACAAAGCTTGGCTTGACAAGAACACACAGGCACTCCAACAAGGCATCAACAATGACACGACAAGGAACAGACCAGGATGCAGACAATATATACACACATTAGGTAACGAGGCGAGTGGAAACATGAGGAGCACAGCTGAACACAATGACGCTGATGAGACAAGGCGAAGCAAAACTAAACACACTGCACAAGAAACAAGACACTACCAAAATAAGACAGGAAGTGGGACAAGGGAACAAAGATGCAGAGTTGACACAGAACACAAGGAACTAGAAAAATCAAAACACAACCAAACCCCACAACAAAAGAAACCCAGAACAGACAAACAAAGCAAAAACAAAACACCCAGGGTCAAAAGGACCCTGGACCATGACACCTACTGAGACTTGAGGTCATCTAGGACACCTAGCTCAGCTGGAGGAATCTGGTGCTTATGTGAGAGTTATGTTCTTTGATTTTTCAAGTGCTTTCAATCCCACCAAATATACTCAAAGACAAGCTCACAGAGATGGGTGTGGATTCTTCCTTTGTTTCCGAGATCACAGACTATGTGACAGAAAGGCCAGAATTTGTCAGGTTGGGGAACTGTGTTTCTGGGACATTAATGAGCAGCATGGGTGCTCCACAGGGGACTGTTCTGGCTTCATTCCTTTTGCACACTGTATACAGCAGACTTCAAATACGACTCTGAGTCCTGTTATTTCCAAAAATACTCAGATGACACTGCCATTGTGGCGTCTATCGGGAATGGACAGGAATCTGAATATAGGTATCTTGTTAAAGCCTTCAGCGACTGGAATCAAAAACCAACTCATATTGAACACCCCTAAGACAAAGGAAATAATAATAGCTTTCCAAAGATTAAGGCCCTATCAGGTGACTCACAAGGGATAAGAGCTGCTCTGCTCACACAGGTTATAGTGCAGATGGGGCACTGCTGACTTCAATTGAGGCTATGGTTGGGCGGTGGAAGGAATACTTCGAGGACCTACAGAGACCCCCAGAAATAAGCACAACTGGGAGAAGCTGAGACCATCAAAGAAGATTATGCTTCACTGTTGCTACAACCTGCTACGCAGCAGCTACCACCAGGCCTTGTAGCAGCTACCAACAGCCCAGAAGCAGCTATCAGCAGGCCCTGTAACAACTACCTCCATCCCAGCAGCAGCTACCATATCTTATTTGACACACTTTTGCAATATGGCATGGAGATCTCTTTTGGTGCCACTGGATTGGCAGACTGGGGGTGGTGGTCCCCATTTTTAAGAAGGGGGACTATAGGGTGTGCTCCAACTATTGGAGCCCTCCTTTCCAGCACCCTCCTGGAAAGGAGGGTCCGTCCATTAGTTGAACCTCAGGTTCAAGAGGAACAATGTGGTTTTCATAGAGCACTGGACCAGCGCTTTATCCGTTTGAAGACGTTCAGGTGTGCGTGGGAGTATGCCCATCCAGTCTACATGTGTTGTGTAGACTTGGAGAAGTCTGACTCGTTTACTGTGGGTGTTGGACTTTGCCAGGACTGCTCTTTGTCACCGACTCTGTTCATAATTTTTATGGACAGAATTTCTAGGCATAGCCATGTGGTGGAAGGCTTCCTCCTTGGTGGCCTCAGAATCTCATCTCTGCTCTTTGCAGATATTGCAGTCCTGTTGGCTTCATCAGGTGGTGGCCTCCAGCTCCCAGTGGAGTGGTTCACAGCTGAGTGTGAAGCGACTGGCATGAGAATTTTCACGTCTAAGTCTGAGGCCATGGTCCTCAGTCAAAAAAAGGTGGAGTGCCCTCTCTGGCTCAGGGACGAGTTGCTACCCCAGGTGGAGGATTTTAAGTATCTCGGGGTCTTGTTCACGAGTGACGGGAGATTGACAGATTGGGGCTTTGTGTGCAAGAAGAGAGAGCTGAGCGTGAAAGCGAAGCTGTTGATTTACCAATCAATCTACATCCCTACCCTCAGCTATGGTCACGAGCTTTTGGTAGTGACTGAAAGAACAAGATCACTGATACACGCGGCAGAAATGAGCTTCCTCTGAAGGGTGGCTGGCCTGTTAGAGATAAGGTGAGGAGTTTAGCCATTCGGGAGGAGCTCAGAGCAGAGCCACTCTCCTCCACATCGAGAGGAGCCAGTTGGAACTAATGCTGATCAATATGTTTTAAAAACCGGGGAATTTTCAAAGTTAAAAACTTCAGTTTCATACAGGAAGATATTCTGTTGACAATGCCTGTAACTAATTTTCAAAATAAAAGAATACTTACAAGAATTTTGTCAAAAAAGTCTAAAATTGCATATTTGATGTTAACAAGATACTTTAACACTATGAAATTGTCTAAATAAAAAAAATAAAAGCTTAGTTATTTATGAGGTTTTTTTTTTAATGTGCTAGATTTTCAAAACAAAAGTGTACAATTTAGTTGTATTCAACTTTTTACTGTGTGAGTAAAAACTGTTATATCCCCTGATCTTTGTTAGCAAATGTATTCAACTTTTAAACCACAAGCAAGCCTGACGAACACAGTGCAGACTCTAAACAGTGAATAACAGGAACCTTGTCTCTTAATGGAAAAAAATATGCTTTAAAAAAAAAATAAAGGAAAACAAAAAAGCCAAAATTTGCACCCATTTGCACTTCAATCATGACTTGATTGATTTAAAGTCCCCTGTGCTGGTATAAAGATCAGTTACCAAAAAATGCTATTATCCATTGAACTTAACTGTATGGATACATTTTAAATAAATAAATTAAATTTAAAGAGCATTTATAAATAACAGGTATCATAAAAATCCTAACTTTGCAATAAGCACACATGGGATTTTATTTATTAGGTTTAGTGGCTTTATCATACTTTCCATAAATTCCAGAAATATTCTATTTTATCTAAATTATTCATATTTTAGATTATTCCTAAAATTTGCTCACGAGTATTGTATTTTATGTAATTCAGTGTTTTTTACAGTGATGTGTTTTGCTCCTATGTATTTTCAGTTTTTATGGTACAGTTTGGATTGGATTAATATGTCAGGTTTTTTACTGTAGACTGTGTCTTGAAGACATTGCAGACTTTATGCTGAATTCAGTACCCAAATGTACCCCAAAACAAAGGTCAGAATTACAAGAGAAACTACCTTTATTTCAGGTGATCACAGGTCCACAACACAAAGTATGTGAATTTTAAAAAAGATAAAAAAAATCCCAGAGGAAGACGTAAATGGAATATCCTGAAAGGGCTGGAGAAACACAGGGATCACAGCCATGGAGGAACACAGAACAAGGCACAAAAGGAAAAGTGAACCACAATCGGGGTAGTGGAAATACCTGGGTAACAAGAAACAGCGGAAACCAATCAAGCACAATGAGGGGAATTAAAACTAAAAGCAAGACAGAGAAGACAAAATCACACAGGAAGTGAGAAACAATAATTGAAACAGGAAGATAAAAAGGACAATAACTTTAGAAAGAATAACACTAAAGAGTCACATAAAGGGAACAAACTAAAACTCTATAAACAAAGCTACATTAAAACAAGAACTAAAGGTTCAAAAGTACCTGAGAAAAAAAGAAGCTCAAAACCTTAAAAAAACAAATTCAACTTCAAAAACACAAGGATCAGCCCAGGCTCGTGACATTCAATTTTTTGGGGATTGTAGACTTTGTCTTGAAGAGGGCCTCAAATAGTATTTACCTAACTACATATCTATGTTGCTACAGCAAACAGATGTAAACCATGAAGCTTTCATTTTGGTACTAAATTATACTGTTTCTCTAAGAATCACTCATTCTTGCTTATGTGCAGCCTGAAAACTTATCAGAATGTGTTACTTCACCACGGAAGGTAATAATGAGCTCTCAGCAGTTTTTGCTGTGATAGGAGTGCACATTCAGTATATATTTTGGAGTACTCTAGTAAATGCATCATCTTATTTTTGTACAGGGAAAAAAAAACGTTTCACCACTGGCCCATCTTCCAGCCATACTGGATGAGACAGAACCAACTTTCTCATCAACTGTGGCTCAGAGCCTACCAATAATAAGATCCTGTAGTCTATATGTCAGAGGATCCTTGGGTACCCTGAGTCCCCCCATTGGAATGTGACTGTGTGTGAATGTTAGCTAAAAAACATTTAGACATAGAAAAAGCACTTGTATGAATGAAATGGGTGTGTGACTCTGTGAATTAGGCTCAGTGCTTTGAGTTCTCAAACTGAGTAGAAAAGTACTATATAAGTACCAGTCTATTTAGTGTGGGAACGCATCCATCCATCTTCCTCTTATCCTGTTTTGAGAACTACTCTGTTAAAAAGTAGCCGGTCCCAGGTACATCCAGCACAATGCAAAAGTGGAACTCAGTGTTGTGTCATGGTGTCATGAAAAAAACATCTTTTTTCTCTCTGTCTAGCAACTCGCTATTAATAATTACATGAACAGTAAATTTATAAAAACATGAACTCTTTTTTAGGTCTTAAGAGCTGTTTATACTTAATGCAATACTCAAATGGTTTTCATCATGACAGACACTTCAAGATTCATAGTTACAATTACTTGCCTTCTCTCTTATGTGGTGTCCCTTATGGGTGACTCCTGTGACCTACAGTCCTGTGAAAAAGAAGATATACCCTGTTTTGTGTATGAGGACATTAAAAAAAGATTTTCTTACATCCACATCATCGTTGGCTTTTAAGCCCAATTTTAATGTATAATACTTTAGAATATGTATATGTAGAATTTTTGTTTTTACTCACTGGGAACCATGGAGATTCATCTCAAGAGGTTTATCCAGATATAATAATTATATTCTAGTATTATATAACTCACATTACTGATTTTGTTTTGGGTTTTCAAAAACAGTCAAGATGAGTCACATCTTTGGGAATTTGGCACAAAAAGATACAATTAGATTTTTTCTGAATACTTAATAGTCATGTTCCATTTTAGATTTTATAAAATCTATAGATATATAATTTGACCTAATAAAAGGTGATGAACAAAAAGGGACCAAAGGTTGAGGCTTGGGTGATAACAGTCTGAGTGGGTCCCTTTAACAGCACTTGTACTATATCGTGACTATTTCAGAAAGTCTAACACAAGTTTGTTTTTTATGGGCAGCTGTGTCTGAAACAGCTAAACAGCTGTCAGATCCAAACCAAATATTACTCTTAGTAAGGTAGTAGATAAGAAGTTGTCAAAATGACTTTTTTTTTGTTGCTTTTTTTTGGGGGGGGGGGGGGGGGGCAATTTATGTACAAAGGTAAGGTAAAAGATTTTGTGTAGTTGCTGATCACAAGTGTCAGTCTGAATTTTTAAATTACAAACTAATGCCTAAACTGCAGGAAACTGTAACAGGGAAGAGAAGTCACAGAGCTGCTGGCCCATTCATGTTGACTTACTAACATTTTCTCACCCTGTGTTCCTCAGGACTACACCATTACCATGTACTTTCAACAGTCCTGGAGAGATAAGCGCCTATCCTACACAGGCATTCCTCTCAACCTCACCCTGGACAACCGGGTGGCAGACCAATTGTGGGTCCCTGACACCTATTTCATTAATGACAAGAAGTCTTTTGTCCATGGGGTGACAGTAAAGAATCGGATGATCAGGCTACACCCTGATGGAACCGTACTCTATGGTCTCAGGTGAGAACTGTTTGTACCAACATTTTTTTTTTCCCAAACCTGAATTTTTTATGCCTCAGTATCAAGTTCTTGTAATTTCACTGTATTTACCAACCTGTGGCACTGATGCATGCTCACGTCACATTAATAAAAACATTAGATGTGGCAGAAAATCCGGGTTCTTGCTAGAGACTGCAAAGGTCGTGATGACACACAATAGCATTTATTGCATCACCAACAGTGGGAAGGAAAACCTCGTTTTTAACAGGAAGAAAGCTGAACCAGACTGAGGGAGGGGCAGCTATCTGTCGAGACCTGTTAAAGGTGAGTCAAAGAGCAGAGAGGGACAGGTTAAAAGGCACACTATGGAGGAGAGAGATAGTTTACAGTGGGGGGTGTAATTGTTTGATCCCCTGCTGAATTTATAGGTTTGCTCACTTCCAAAGAAATGAACAGTCTCTAATTTTTAGGTTCATTTTAATGGAGAGACAGAATATCAACCAATAATGTAGAAGAAACACATTACATAAAACTTACATTACATTACATCATTGAAATAAATATTTGATCTCCAAACAAAACTTGACTTAGTACTTAGTGGAGAAACCAACTAAATACTAGTGAAGGAATTTTGGCCCACTTGTCTCTACAGAAGCTCTCTAAATCCTTCAGGTTTTTTGGCTGCTGCTTGACAACTTGAAGCTTTAGCTCCCTCCACAGATTTTCTATAGGGTCTGGAGATTGGGTAGGCAACTTCATGCCCTTAATGTGCTTCCCTTGGGCCATACAGACTGTAAATAAACAATGAACATAACCCCTCACCCCCCTCGCATATTGCCATCTGAGTCACAGTTTTTGCAGTTATGTATTTTTGTGTAGCTGAAAAGTCGCTAAACCTAGTGACAAAGTTGGCAACACTGAGCTCCTAGTAACTTATGCTTAATAAGAAGCTCGAAATTGTCATTTGTGCTCCTCTTTTCCACTTCTTCCCCTTCACTTTAACGCTGGTCGCCAAACGTGATCAGGGCAGACCAAGATCACACGTGCACATTGTGAACAAACCTGGCTGTCCCCACTGGTAGAGGGTGGGTGCACGCCTGCTTGCTAATTGCAGTGATAGTGAAGAGTTCCAATAGCAAACTGGTGAAATTATCAGCCTGGCGCAAGACAACCTCAGCATGGAGCAGCACTGGGCAATCAACCGCTGGCTAGAACCCTACATACATTATAGTAAATCAAATCAACTAAACAATAGGCCTAATGGACTAACATACGATAATTTAATTGAATACCGTGCATAAACAAACAATCATTTAACACGAGACTCTCATACCAGTTGCATTTCCTGGGTCAAACCATGAGCTCTTTTTTCCTCTTTTTTGAGTGTCCTTTGTCCATAGGTAGGAACCAGCTACAGGTGAGGGAGACTTTTCAAGCCATGCTTTCCACAGGAGGTGCACCGGTATACAATACCTCTCCAGGTGAACAAAGGTCCCCCCAACTTACTTCCTCTGGTCACTCCGCCCTTTGCTGGACTAATCCTAGAGCTTCTGCACTAAACAACATGACTTGATGCATCACTTTCCACTTGACCTCCTGGTCCTTGACCTGAGGAGGTCACATTAATCAGTTGTTGTGCTGCTGTCTTGTTCACTTTTGTCGTTTTGTTGCTTTTCAGCAGGAAGTAGAACAACGATCTGTCTGAAATCTCAGTGAAGAACTGTGGCAGGTATTTTGTTGAAAGATTCTTAGTTTTTTTTTCTTGAGTGGACTTCACTGTTGGGACTGGATAGGTAGGAAAAATTCTGACTTACATATCTTTTACAATGCCTTTCTTGTTGGTGTTGACAATAATGACTCTGGCTAGCCTATAGTGAATGTATATCCATGCATTATATGGTAAGATTTATACCGCAGCTTTCTTCTCGTTGAAGATCTGGTATCTTCCTCCACACTTTGTCTTTCCTCTGAACTTTGTCACCTGTCTTGAAGGAATTCCTTCCCATTTTGGTTTATTTGCAGTTGAGGTCTTGGCCAGTAGTGTTTTTCACTTCTTGACAGCTCTCCATATCCAGGCAATGACTCTGATCACCTTGACCAAGCTGCTGAACTTTTGAATGTTGAGCATTCTTTGTATTACAGAACCAGCAGGTGATCTCCTTAATTGGATATTGTGTTCTTTTACAGGGTTACTTTGCAGCACATCACTTTGGTTTGAATCTTGAGTAGAGATCAGGGATTTTGGCATTACTGAAACTGATGGGAGATCACCCAGCATTTTCTTCACCTGTGCCCTGGTCAGTGCTGCTGTGAAGGATTTCCTCTGGAGTGTGTGTATGCCTTCTTTGGCATATGCAGCAACTTCTCTGGCTTCTCCACATTCTCCCATAACTCTCCCTTTGGATTGTTCCCAAAACAGTCTTACTGTCCAGTACATGGAGCCATTTTTCAATCTGCATCTGACCGTGCTTTTCAATGTACCTTCTTAGACGTGCTGCAAAGACAGAATTTAACTTTCACTGGTTCTCCCTTCTGGTCAAGTGGTGTGAGTTTTGCTTAGGATTCAACCAGGCTGATTTGGTTGACTTGTCCCATCTTCTATCTTAAGTACACAACAGCTCCATAACTCAGGTTACTTCCATCAGAGAATGTTATTTCCCAAGGCTTTCCAATCCAACTGACTGTTGTGTGGCTCGTGGGGAAGGTGATCTGGCAAAGATGTATGTATTCCTCAAACAACAAGATGGCTTTGTCTCTTAGACAGAGGTTTGTCCCAAGTATAACTGATCAGAGTTTTGCCTCCAGCTTCTTTTAATGCTTTTCTAACTAGAATGGCACCCTTTTGGTTGACAGGACTAGCAAGGCCTATAGGGTCATACAGGCTAGCAACTTGACCTAACAGTTCTCTCCTAGTCAGTGGGGTAGGCGTTTTCTCTCTCACCTCTCTCTCAAGGAAATTCTGGCCAACTCTCATTTTAAACTTATATTTTGAGAAATTGATTGAGGTCATCAGGTACAGTTTGTCCTCTTCAACAAAGTATCCTATTCTTTCTGGGCTTTATTATCTCCTTCCCTCATTTGATTTGGGAGAATGAACACTTGGTCTGATGGCACTGGGTCTACAGGTGCATCCTTTTGCCTCACACTTTGGCCTGACCGGACCCACGGCTTGAGGGAGAATCCACCACCCTTAAAAATTTCTTCAACAGTTTTGGTGGCCTTGTCCAGCCTTTTTAGGTCATTATGGAAAGTAAGGATATTGTCAACATAGGAATCCTCATCAATGATCCTGCGTTCTCCAAATGAGCAAACATGGCAAGCTTTGCGGTCTCTCTCAGGGCCACTTGTGCAATGCACCCTGCTGATCAATCACCCATGTTTACTCTGGTGATGGCATACTCTTCAATTTCCTTGTCCTCAGTGTCTCTCCAGAGAGATCTATGGAGGTGCATCTCCAGATCTTCAAGCCACACAGAATTGTACATTTTCCCAATGTCACCAAGGGCAGCATGGACGCCTGAGTCTAAGTAACACGGCTTGGCTGGGATTGAGGACACTAGGCCCTTTGAGAAAAGGTCATTCACGCTGATTCCTTCACACTTCTGGGTGCAATTCCATACGAGTTGCACAGGTGATGTGACAGAGCATGGGTTTAACACCACCATGTAACTGATGTACCATACTGGTCCTTCGCAGTCATGAATGACTTCTTTGGTGAGTTTCTTTGCTGCTTTCCTTTCCACCATTTCATAGATTTGAGCTGTGTATGATGCTCTCCACTCTGGTTCTTTTTTGAGACATATAGTGGCCTCCACTATATGCTTGTTGTTGGGCAAAGAACTAGGATCATCAATCCATGGGTATTTAGTGTCCCAGTGAGGTTCACCACTGTGACCATCTGCTTCCACATAGGTGAAGTTTTGTCTTATGTTTTCCAACACTCTTTCCTCACTTAGGGTCATCTGTTTCCCTCCTGGTTGACAGTTGCTGCACAGGCATCCTCCACACTTGGGTTCGCAGGCTGCTTCAGTGCTGTCCCATCTCCACCAGCTGAGAAACTCTTTGTCTGCAACTGTCCTCTTTGTTTCGGCTTTGAACACTTGTCCCTCAGCAATTTCTTCATACTTGACAGCTGTGGTTCTCATGGAATGAGCAAAGTGTGTTTTGGTGTTGTGCATAAACAGATAAACTCCTTCACAGAGGTCTGGGTGAGGTCCACCAGCCATCTTTCCTAATGGGCTTTCCCAAAGTACATGGTCTCCAACTACCTTTATTCTTTGTGGGGCAAGTCTTCCTTCACAGTGGCTAATGGGATGTTCAACATGTCCCGGTCTCTTCAGATCTTCCAGGCTTGTCTCTGGGAAGAATTTCTTGCATTTCTCAAGTTTAATTACTTTGTGCACCTTGACATTTTCATTTAGACTATAGCAGACAAGTTCATGTGCACTCATTGTGCCTTTGGGAGCTTTCACTCTTACTCTGAGGAGGAATCTCTTATACTGGATTTCCACTGCCAAGGTGCCGGTACTCATGCCAGTGGTGGTGTCAGTTTCAATGAGCCAGCAAAATGCTTAAGAATGAGCCTGCATTTCCACCGCGCTTTGCAAACTGATCCCTTACATATGAGTGTGGGTGGGACACAGAAGCCGAAGGGCACAAATGTGGGAGAACATGCTGTTGTGCTGCGAACATATTTTACGGTCCAAAAAAACTACTACAGCATCAGTGTGGCACAAGGTATACGCAGACAGTGATTACGAGCAAGCCGACAAGTACACACTTTCCATCCTTTTATCTGTGATATGAACTGATACAAATCAGCAAGTTCAGCCTTAGAGCCCAACCTAATTCACAGTCATGAAATTCACATTGCTTTTTTCATGTAAAACCATGCAGTGAAACAGCGGTAGAAAACTTTATGTTGAGATGGCAGAGTCACGCCCTTCTGCCGCTTTTGTCACACTTTAATGGTTTGAGACTGGCCAGCTTGTGGTGCATGAGTTGAACCCATTTTTTGCCCGAGCACCGAATGAGTTTGCTGTGGAAAAACCGCTGAAGGGTTCAAATTCTGGCACCAGCACCAGAACCCCGTCGGTGGAAAAAGGGCCTTAGTATTGACCTTCATGACCATTCGGGACTGTGTGGACTGGTGCAACCTCAAGTGCCTTCAGCTAAATATTAGTAAACCAAGGAGATGGTGATTGACTTTAGGAGGAAGACACCCACACCAGCTCCTGTCACCATTCAGTCACCTGGACACAACCTCTAACAGGGGCCAGAGCAGGTGACATTCATGGAAATTTGAAACTGCTGGCTAAGGCTAATTGTAGATTTGGTAAGATCGTTATTCACGTCGGCAGTAATGACACCCGGTTACGCCAATCGGAGGTCACTAAAATTAATATTGACTCGGTGTGTAACTTTGCAAAAACAATGTCGGACTCTGTAGTTTTCTCCGGGCCCCTCCCCAATCAGACCAGGAGCGACATGTTTAGCCGCATGTTCTCCTTGAATCGCTGGCTGTCTGAGTGGTGTCCAAAAAACGACGTGGGCTTCATAGATAATTGGCAAAGTTTCTGGGGAAAACCTGGTCTTGTTAGGAGAGACGGCATCCATCCCACTTTGGATGGAGCAGCTCTCATTTCTAGAAATCTGGCCAAATTTATTAACCCTAAAACCTGACTACCCAGGGTTGAGACCAGGAAGCAGAGCTGCAGTCTTACACGCCTCTCTGCAGCTTCTCTCCTCCTGCCATCCCCCCAAAACCCCATCCCCATAGAGTCGGTGCCTGCTCCCAGACCACCAAAAAACAAAGCTAAAATCAGCAAAAAGCTATCAAAGCATAAAAATTCAAAAACAATAAATAATACAGCTTCATCAACTGCACCAAAGAATAAAACAATTAAATGTGGATTATTAAACATTAGGTCTCTCTCTTCTAAGTCCCTGTTAGTAAATGATTTAATAATTGATCAACATATTGATTTATTCTGCCTTACAGAAACCTGGTTACAGCAGGATGAATATGTTAGTTGTTGGAGGTTTTGTATGTCAAAAACCAAATACCTAAAAGTGCACAGGAAGTCAGAGGTAGCAAGAGGCAGAAAGTTGCTGAGTAGGAAAAAGAGAGGAGACTCATACTGTGCCGATGTATTGCTTTATCCTTTTGTTTTATTGTTTTTATTTTTCTCTTATTTTTTATCACTGTAATCATTATTTGATCTATATGTGATGTGAGAAAAAAATATATAATTCTTTTATCTACATCTTATATACATATATCCCATGTAAACCTTTGCGTGTGTGCTGACGTAAAAGAGGAAGACGCCTCCCTATAAAGAGAACTGATGCTGAAGATACGGGGCAGTTGGGCTTTTTGGAGAAAGGTGGTTTTTGGAGACTTTGTTGAGTCAGTAAGAAAGGAGTGTATTAGTTAGAGCAGAAGTTCCTGTTTTTAATTTTTTTCCTTTTTTGGAACATTGTACCAGCGACTGTCAAGCCTTCTTCATAGTAAGTGCGTTTTATTGTAAGCTTGTTACCTATTTCTTGAATAAATAGGAGAGGAATTAACTCTCTAAAAGGCTTTTTTTGTTGTGTTGCGTTATTCCCGCTGGTTTCTTGTGGTCCTGTGATACTTGAGGGTGAGAGCTTGAAAGGGGTAACTTCAGCCCCAGCTCTAGGGAGGAGAAGAGCTGCTCTCTCTGCTCCACATTGGGAATAAAGGGGATAGAGGCTCTGCTCAGGGCTTAAATATTCTATTTCAGTGAGCAGAATCACAGTTCCTGGTGAGCGGGTCGCCGCACTCAGCTCACTCAGGAAGGAACATCAGGGGGCTTAATGGTCTGAGAACCTGATAGGGCCCAGGGTCTTGACCAGAAGGTCAGGTGAGCAAGTCGGGGCACCCCCTGGTAGCAGTTTGCTGTACCCTTGCATTATTTTTTTTTGTAATCAGCTCCAAACTTAAGATCAAAAATTACCCTGCGGTCTAGATTAGTTTAAATGAATCAACACCCCCGAGTCACAGTAACTGTCAGAATGCTCGAAGCACAGGTCGAGGAGGAGGAGTAGCAGCAATCTTCAATTCCAGCTTACTAATTAATCAAAGACCCAGACAAAGTTTTAATTCTTTTGAAAGCCTGACTCTTAGTCTTGTCCATCCTAATTGGGAAAATCAAAAACCTGTTTTATTTGTTATTATCTATCGTCCACCTGGTCCTTACTCAGAGTTTCTGTCTGATTTCTCAGACTTTTTATCTGATTTATTGCTCAGTTCAGATAAAATAATTATAGTGGGTGATTTTAACGTCCATGTAGATGCTGAAAATGACCTGGGCCTCTTGCTGTGTGGAATTTGCATGTTCTCCCTGTGTGTGCGTGGGTTTCCTCCCACAATCCGAACACACGCAGTTACTGGGATTAGGCTAATTCCTCCAGCCCCCCCACATGACCATGAAAAGGATAGGGGAATTGATTAAAAGGCATTTTAATTTTTCATGAACTATAAAAGATAAGTTTGGTCAATTAGAACATACAATTTAGTTCAATTGGTGATGGAGCAGTGCTTACTTAACAAGATGAGTTAAATAAATGGGTGGTGATTGCTTAAACTAAGTATCTTCAGTTACTGAAACTCTGTTATTAGTACATTCAACTTAAATCTTCCATTCCATGGGCCTCAAGTACATTGAACATAGTCCACTGCACTTATTCAACTGTTTCATTACTTAAAAAAATTTAAGGCAATGAGTTACCTTGTTTTTTTTTAAGTAGATTCAACTTATCTGGGTTTACAGTGTACAGGTACCTGGGAGTGCAGCTGGATGACAAGCTGGACTGGTCTAGCCACACTGAGGTAGTCAGGGACAAAACTGAGAAGGTTTAAAATCCTTCAACATCTGCAGACCTCTCCTGCTGACCTTCGTACCAGACTGTGGTGGCTAGTGTCTTTGGTGTGGTGTGCTGGGGGGAGGGGGCTCACTCTAGAGACAGGAACAGACTGGATACGCTCATAAAGAGGGCGAGCTCCACTATCGGGGCTGAACTAGACTCTGTTCAGCAGGTGGCTGTGGTGAGGATGTTGAGGAAACTGAACAACATACTGAACAACAGTTTGGACCCACAGCATGACCTGGAGGTGCTTCAGCACCTCCAGTCACAGACTGACACCACTTAGGTGCAGAACAGGACGCAGCAGGAAGTCCTTCCTGCTGGCATCAATCAGACTCTTTAACATGGACCACTAACCTTAATGCACAGTTGTATATAGTATTTATATTTAAGATAAGATAAGATAAGATAAGATAGTGTTTATTTGTCACATGCATAGTTATACACAGTACAATGCACAGTGAAATGTATTTTGTACCTGCAACCATATATACACACATATAAATAAGAAGAATAAAAATAAAAATAAGTAATTCACACTATACACTATATACTATACACTATACACACACTTTTACACGGAACTATAGAATATTATATTATTTACATAGTGCAATAATAGTCCAGTTAGGGCTCAGAGTTGAGCAGACGGATGCTTGTGGGTAAAAACTCTTCTTCAACCTTTCAGTCTCAGTCCTCAGGCAGCGGTAACGCCGGCCTGATGGGAGCAGGGAGAAGAGAGAGTGTCCGGGGTGGCTGGGCTGTTTTAGGATCTTCATGGCCCTCAGCCTGCACTGCTTGGTGTAAATGTCCTGCAGGTTGGGGAGGGTGGTTCTGATGGTCCGTTCGGCTGAACGAACCACCCTTTTTAGGGCCATGAAGTCCTGCTTAGTGCAGTTTCCCATCCAGGTGGTGATGCTCCCACGCATGATGCTCTCGATGGTACAGATGTAAAAGTTCCTGAGCACCTTGAGTGGGAGCTTGAAGTCTCTCAGCCGCCTGAGGAGGTAGAGACGCTGTCTGGCCTTCTTCACAGTGATGTTTATGTGATGAGTCCAGGACAGGTCCTGTGAGATGGTCACTCCCAGGTATTTGAAAGTGTCCACTCTTTCCACCTCAGCACCACTGATGACAAGTGGATGGTAGTCCCTCTGCTGCTTCCTGCTGAAGTCCACGATCAGTTCCTTCGTTTTGCTGACGTTGAGCAGGAGATGGTTCTCCCGGCACCAGTTCTCCAGGCGGGAGACCTCTCTCCTGTAGGGTGTCTCTTCATTGTGGGAGATCAGTCCCACAACAGCAGTGTCGTCAGCAAACTTGATGATGACATTGGACTCTGACGTGGCCTCGCAGTCATGGGTGTACAGTGAGTACAGCAGAGGGCTGAGCACACAGCCTTGGGGGGATCCGGTGTTGAGGGTGAGGGAGGATGAGGTGAGGTGACCCACTCGTACCACCTGTGGTCTGCTGGTCAGGAAGCTGTGAACCCACCTGCACAGTGATGGGCCCAGGCCCAGGTCCAGCAGCTTAGAGACCAGCCTGGAGGGAACTATGGTGTTGAATGCTGAGCTGTAATCTACAAACAGCACTCTCACATAGTTCCCCTTACCGGTGTCTATGTGTGAAAGGGTCTTGTGGAGGAGGAAGGATATGGCGTCGTCTGTGGATCTGTCTGGCCGGTATGCAAACTGTAGTGGGTCGAGGGTGGTGGGCAGTGAGGAGGTGATGAATCTCTTGATGAGTCTCTCAAAGCATTTCATCACCACAGAGGTGAGCGCTATGGGCCTGAAGTCATTGGGCTGCTGGGGTGTGGTTTCTTTGGGACTATGATGGACTTTTTAAAGCAGGTGGGAATCACACACAGTTTCAGTGAGGTGTTGAATATCACTGTAAACACAGGTGCCAGCTGGTCAGCGCAGGTCTTAAGGACACGTCCACTAATACCGTCTGGTCCAGCCTCTTTCCTGGTGTTTACACTTCTAAACGCCCTCCTCACGTCGCGCTCCGTCACAGTGAGTGTCTCCGCCCCTCCGGCCGGGAGCGCAGCGGGCTGTCGGCTTCCCAACTCGAAGCGCGCAAAGATGTTGTTGAGTTCATCAGCCAGAGAAGCATCGGCACTCACCGGGGGTGTGTGTGGTGCTTTGTAGTCCGTGATGGTGCGTAGTCCCTGCCACAGTCCCCTGGAGTCAGACTGTTGTAGTTGCTGTTCCAGTCTGCGGCTGTAGCGATGTTTAGCCTCTTTCACCTCTCTGCAGACGTTGTATGATGCAACCTTGTAGTCCTCCATGTTCCCAGAGGCGAGGCCGGAGTTGTAGGCGACGGTGCGGGACCTCAGAGCGTCGCGGACAGATTTATCCACCCATGGCTTCTGGTTGGGAAAAGTCCTGATGGTCCTCCTAAGCGAAGTGTCATCAACAACTTTCCCAATAAATCCCACAACAGTTTCCGTAAACTCCTCGATGTCTCCGCCCGCGCTGCTGCAAAACATGTCCCAGTCGGTTGAATCCAACGCACCCTGC
Organism: Amphilophus citrinellus; assembly: GCA_013435755.1. Taxonomy (NCBI): domain Eukaryota; kingdom Metazoa; phylum Chordata; class Actinopteri; order Cichliformes; family Cichlidae; genus Amphilophus; species Amphilophus citrinellus. The sequence goes on along the minus strand of CM024209.1, from coordinate 30,178,170 downwards.
AGAGCGGCCTCTGTTTGATCAGACTACCGTGTCACTTCTCTCACAGCAGGGGGTTCCTGCCTGAGCCGTTGTTTGTATTTCGGCATGAGAAGGACAGAGGTGTGGTCAGACTTCCCAAAGGGTGGAAGAGGCTTTGCTTTGTAGCCCTCTTTGAATGGAGAGTAGCAGTGGTCTAGGGTCCTCTCTCCTCTGGTGGGGCAGTCGATGTGTTGAATAAACTCCGGTATCACCTTTTTCAAGTTTGCACTGTTAAAGTCCCCGGCTACGATGAGAGCCGCATCACGCTGGTTAGCCTGATAGGTGGAAATAGCCTCATGTAGCTCGGATAGTGCAGTGTTTGTGTCCGCCTGAGGTGGAATATAGAAGATGAAGATGACCGAAGTGAACTCGCGGGGCAGGAAGTGGGGGCGGCATTTCAGGGTTAGGAGCTCCAGGTTAGGCGAACATGATTGTTTCAGAGGGACGACATTCCTACTGTCACACCAGCTGTTATTAATCATTAGGCACACACCTCCTCCTCTTGATTTTCCAGACTCACTCGTTCTGTCCGTGCGATGAACACTGAAGAACTCCGACGGCTGTACGGCGTGGTCCGGTATGAGGGGGGTCAGCCATGTCTCCGTGAGACAGATGATGTTGCAGTCCCTTATGTCCCTCTGAAACTGTATCCTGGCCCTGAGTTCGTCCAGCTTGTTATCCAGTGACTGGACATTAGCCAACAGGATGCTCGGCAGTGGCGTTTGGTGCGCTCTACGCCTCAGCCTCTCTCTTACGCCGGCTCTTTTCCCTCGGGGCCTTGTCCGTGACCTGGGTGCTCCGCGCCATCCTTTGTTTGAGCTGGCCCACTGGCGCAGGATCTCCTGGGGCCAAGCCGGGTCGGGAGAAAAAGGTGTCAGAATACAGCCAGAGTGCTGTATTCTGATATTAAAAAGAGTCTGTCTGTCATACGTGATATGACACAGAGCAGGCGGAATTATAAAGTCCAGAATTAAAGCTAAACCTAATATATACAAACAAAGTGTAGGAGCAGGTACGACGGCTGCTGACCTCACCGGCGCCATCTTGCATAATTTATGTTGTGTATATAGTTCTTATATTGTGTACATAATTTTCTTATTCACATAGTATTTACATTGTGTTCTTATAGCATTGTATATTGTAAGAGTGCTAACTGCTACTGCTGCTATAATGAAGCAATTTCCTGCAAGGGATCATTAAAATTCTATTCTATTCTATTCTATTCTATACAGTGCTTTTACTATAACACACACACTCACATACTGCTGCTTTGGATGCAGTGGTTGTATGGCTTTTAGCCTAATTTATGTGTTTAATCCCTTTGTACTTTTCCAGTATTTTTTTTTTACTATTTATTCTGATATAAGAATTCCCAAATCTGGGATAAATAAAGTATTTTATTGCCAATAGCAGATTAAGGAAAGCCAGATGTGTATGAACTTGCTTAGTAGGACAGTCTCTTGGTCGATGATGAAAAAACACAGTACACATTTTATTGATGACTAAAGTCTTTTTAAAACCTATTTCAAGGATCACCACAACAGCCGCCTGCATGATGGACCTGCGCAGATACCCATTGGATGAGCAGAACTGCACCTTGGAAATTGAGAGCTGTAAGTGGAGAACTGTATATATATTCCTTACTATCATGATTTATGTGTACATAAGGTTTTGTTTTCAGGTACCAAATATTATTGAAATTGAGTCATTTGGTACTAATAGAGGAAACCGTTGCATATGATTCGTACTAAAATCTAAATGTTTTTTAAACAATGCCTTTATTGAATTTTCCATCTTTAAAAAGCAATAACATCAAAACAAGACTAGCATAAACATGCAACCTTAGGGGAATAAAAAAACTTCTTTCATGCTGATGATGAACATCAGAATCACATACAATGTTCTCCCCATACCCAAGAATCTAAGCAACGTCATAAAGACATGTCCTCACTGGCCAAAAAACCAGCCTGTCCCATAATCCTAGAAGGAAGGAGAATTATAACCATGCCCTTCCTTGCCCTACACCTTACCTTATAAATACTAACCCTTTTGTCAGAGCAGGACAGTGTCTAGCAAAGTCTGCAAGAGTGTAAAATACATTCCTGGATGCTACCCAGACCTGATCTTGTGGTCAAACTGGAGCTTGAAAAAAAGCAATTGTACTTCCTTACGTTTCTAGAAGACATTTCACCTCTCATCTGAAAGGCTTCTTCAGTTCTAAAACCAAATGGTGGAGGTCCCAGGTACTTAAACCTGAGTGAGGATTGTCCTCTGGAGGTGTTAACTGGGGTTTGTCCTCTTGGAGGTGGTGGTTTACCCACTCCGCCAAGGTGTGAAAAAAAGGCATGGGTCATTACAATCAGTGGTTTCAGGTGAAATCACTGTGAGATTTAGCCCCATTCTATCAAGTGATCTATTAAGGTCACCTGAAGAAAGGTGTGACTGGGGATTGCGGTGCCTGGGAAGGAAGCTTAGGATTGCACTGTATATGGAGGACAGTTGGTGTCGTAATCCACCATCTGCTCAGTGATGGTTATGCACACTTGACATAGATGGCTTCTTTTACTCCTTTTTCAGACCATCTGTCTGTGAACATCAGTCTTGTCCTGTCAAGGTGGCTCTTCTATGTTGTGTCATGCATTTGTGAAGTGGCTGTTTGGTTTTTCCAGTGTAGAGGTGCAGACACTCCTCAGTTCACCGCACAGCATACACAGCTTCTAAGCTAGTGTTTGGGGGTTATGTCCTCGTGACGAACCAGTTTTTGTCTTAAGCTGCATTTCCATTAGTATCTACTCAGCGCGGCTCGACTAGACTTGGCGCTGTGTGAAGGTGTTTCCATTAGTACCTGATACCAGGTATCAGGTACTTTTTTATTACTCAATCAGCTGGGGTTCCAAGTGATCCGAGGCAATCTGAAAATGTGACGTGGAAGAACAGCATGCCACTGTTTGGCCAGGGAGTGTCATCACTAGTTGAGTCATGAGAGTGACTCCTTCACCAGAATCAGACATGCCAATTTTAAAACCTGACAGCAAGAAAATGGAGACACGCAAAGCACAACAGTAGGTACTGGTCTGTGTGGGGGCTTCTGGTAAACTTCAGTGTTGAGGCTGCCACATTTCAGGAAAAGTAACCTATTATCCTTGGCATTCTCCCTGCTAAACCTTATATTTTTATCCACTGACTGTGAAGGCTTCTATGATTCACAGCGTTTCACTTGAAACCCCCAGTGGTAATGACCCATACCTTTTTTCACACCTTGGCTCATGTGATGATGCACATGAACAGTATTGGGTAAACCACCACCTCCAAGAGGACAACCCCTACTGGGATTTAAATACCTGGCACGCTCCAACATTTGATTTTATAACTGAAGAACCCTCTTGAATGAGAGGTGAAACACCTTCAAAACCTTAAAGTCCAGTCACCTTTTTTCAAGCTCCAGAGACTAGCATGACCTGGATGACTGAGAACCTACACAGACATATGTCAGAAGGCATGGTTGTTCAAAGGCTTGTCCTTGACCTCTATGCTCTTTAGGAGCCTTGGCCACAAATTCTCTGCACCATACCATACCGTTAGCTCAGTCTCTTCTGTGAGTTGTCTGAGTAGGTTCTCAGTCATCCAGGTCTTGGTAGTCTCTGGAGCTTGAAAAAAGCAACTAGAGTTCTTTAAGAGTCCAAGATGTGGTTTTACTTTTCACTTGCATACCTACAACCGAGGCAGTTGAAACTGTCAGTAAATGACTGCAGCATGACAGCTAAACAGCTACTTAAAAAAAAGAACAAGCTTTATCCCCGATCAGATCTGCCTTATTACTACATATTTCAAATACAATGAGGGTTTCTACAGACAAAAACACTAGGGTTAGTGTTAGGCTACAATGGGTAAAACTGGGGGAAGTGGAAAGTAAAACTCTTGGCTCCTTCAAAGGGATACCACCTAGCCACTGGTACAGATATATGGAAGATACCTGGGTCAGAATCAAAAAGCCTTCACTAACCACTAACCAATCAACTCAGTGAATAAAAAGGTTTACCAGGGAGGATGCCAAGGATAATAGGTTATTGTTGCTGGACTGTGCTGTCCAGTATCAAAGCTGCCTACCTACTACTGCTAATTGCATTTTCCTACACTGGTTCTGAAACTGCTGACAAAGTGCCCAAGCTATGGGGTTGTATATTTCCATTTTCGCTAACTGGCACTGAATCCAGTGCAAAAATTGCCAGATCTTGCTATGGGTTTGGAACTGTCATGAGCATGACACCCTCAGTCTCACTGTCATCATCCTGTATATTGAAACTTGGCTGCTGGGATGGCTCAACTATCAACCAAGGATCAGGAAGAGATTGTTTTTATACAGTAGGCATTAACGTCCCCAAGTATATCACTCTCATCTCAGACCAATTTACATTTTTTCTGGACCTGAACCATCTCTAGGATGTACTTTATAAACCCTTCCATCCTTATCCATTCTTTGCACCACAACATACACCACAGGATCCCAGACATCCTGAATCTTAACATCCTATGGGGTGACTTCACCTATAAACAAGAGTCCCAGTGTCAAGAAGTAAAATATCTATTTTTTCACTCTACTGCTTGTTAGAGTTGCTCCTTCACATGTGCATAAACTCAGATACTGTTGATGCTCATAAACACGTTCCTGTGCAGACCTAGGCCCCGTTTACACAACACCGTTTCAAAATGAAAACTGTGTTGTTTTGATGCGTTTCGGCCTTCCGTTCACACGACAACAGAGTGAAAATGATGTGTTTCGGAAATGGGGTCCAGAGTGGAGCATTTCAGAAATGCACCGGCTTGCGTTGTTGTGTAAACGCTTGAAACCGGGGTGATTTGAAAACGGGTGACTCGCACATGCACATTATCAGGGCTCTTCAACTCCAGGCCTCGAGGGCCGGTGTCCTGCAGGTTTTAGATGTGTCCCTGATCCAACACACCTGAATCAAATGGCTGAATTACCTCCTCAGTATGCAGTCAAGTTCCCCAGAGTCCTGCTAATGACTTCTATATTTGACTCAGGTGTGTTGAAGCAGAGACACATCTAAAACCTGCAGGACAGGGGCTCTCGAGGCCTGGAGTTGAAGAGCCCTGGCATTATGCTTGCGACGGCCACAGTTTTCCACACATGCGTAAATTGATAAACAGTACTCGCAGATTCACGAGTACTTCTTGTGCTTTTCCTGTGTTTTTACCATTTTGTAATTCAGCGTTGTGTGCAGCAGCGATCCAACCCCATCGCCAGTCTACACAAAACCTCTCGCATTGGCTATTTTGTAAATAATGAACAAGTTGCCACGCTTCCTACTGTGTCCCTCTACACATGTGTGTCTTGCATAAACAAGCTTTGCAAGGAAAAAAGCCAATGCCAACTTGTGGCCTGGCATGGGAACTACATCGTTTTCATCGTTTCACGCGTCACCGTGTAAACACAGATCATTTCTGAAACGTTACCGTGTAAAAGGAAGGCTGTAATGCATCAAAACGACAGCGTTTCCAGTAGAAACGCTGTCATGTAAACGGTGTCATGTAAACGGGGCCCTAGACATGGGTTTGACTTGTGCTGCACCCAGCAGGAAATCTACAGGCAACTGGGGCTTCTGGCCAAACTCATAAGGCGAAAGGTCTGTAGACTGGTGTTCTGTAGTATGCATAAAGTACCTGGGGCAAATATTGTGGCCACTTTCTTTTCCTGGTTCAGGGGTTACCACCATGACAGGCACCAACCACCTTGCAGCCACAGGTCTGAGCAGCAGCCTCAATAATGGAGGTGTGGAACATGGTCCATTCGGACTCAATGTCCTCAGCCTCCCTCAGAATGCTGTTGAAGTTCTGCCGGAGGTGGGAATGGAAGATCTTGTGGACTGGGGCCTCTGCCAGGCATTCCCAGCACACCCTCACAACACGTTTAGGTGCCCTAGGTCTGTCCAGCATCTTTCGATGCCACCTGATCCAACTCACCACCAGGTGGTGATTAGTTGACAGCTCAGCTCCTCTCTTCACCCTAAGTGTCCAGAACATACGGCTGGAGATCTGGTGATACGATTTCAAAATCGATCATCGACCGGCGACCTAGGGTGTCCTGATGCCACGTGCACTTATGGACATCCTTATGTTTGAACATGGTGTTCATTATGGACAAACTGTGGTTTGCACAGAAGTCCAATAACAAAACACCATTCGGATTCAAATCGGGCAGGCCGTTCCTCCCAGTCATGCCCCTCCAGGTCTCACTGTCATTGCCCACGTGGTCACTGGAGGTGAAGGGAGCCATCAAGCTGAAGAAGGAGACTTGTCAGGCTTGGTTAGCCCGTGGGACTCCGGCAGGCCAAGCGGAACGCAGCTTGGGCAGTGGCCGAAGCAAAAACTCGACTGTGGGAGGAGTTCGGTCAGGGTATGAAAAAGACTTTCATTCAAAAGTCTTTTTTCCATACCCTGACTGAGGGCTGGTTCAGGGTCACCTGATCCAGCCCTAAGTATAAGCTTGATCATAAAGGAAAGTTTTAAGCCTAATCTTAAAAATAGAGAGGGTGTCTGTCTCCTGAATCCAAGCTAGAAGCTGGTTCCACAGAAGAGGGGCCTGAAAGCTGAAGGCTCTGCCTCCCATTCTACTCTTAAGTATCCTAGGAACCACAAGTAAGCCAGCAGTCTGAGAGTGAAGTGCTCTATTGGGGTGATATGGTACTATGAGGTCTTTGAGATAAGATGGGGCCTGATTATTCAAGACCTTGTATGTGAGGAGAAGTATTTTAAATTCTATTCTAGATTTAACAGGGAGCCAATGAAGAGAAGCCAATATGGGAGAAATCTGCTCTCTCTTTCTAGTCCCTGTCAGTACTCTAGCTGCAGCATTTTGGATCAGCTGAAGGCTTTTCAGGGAGCTTTTAGGACAGCCTGATAACAACGAATTACAATAGTCCAGCCTAGAAGTAATAAATAAATGAATTAGCTTTTCAGCATCACTCTGAGAAAGGACGTTTGTAATTTTAGAAATATTGTGCAAAGGCAAAAAAAACAAAAAAAAACAAAAAACAGTGTGCATTGAAGGACATATCCTGGTCAAAAATGACTCCAAGATTTCTCACAGTGTTACTGGAGTCCAAGATAATGCCATCCAGAGTAAGTATCTGGTTAGACACCATGTTTCTATGATTTGTAGGGCTGAGTACGAGAACTTCAGATTTATCTGAATTTGGAAGCAGGAAATTAGAGGTCATCAAGGTCTTTATGTCTTTAAGACATTCCTAAAATTTAACTAATTGATCTAATTACCTGGCCTCGTGGATAGATAAAGCTGGGTATCATCTGCATAACAATGACAGTTTATGCAAATCCGTCTAATAATACTGCCTAAGGGAAGCATGTATAATGTAAATAGAATTGGTCCTAGCACAGAACCCTGTGGAACTCCATAATTAACTTTAGAGCGTGGAAAAGACTCCCCATTTACATGAACAAATTGGAGTTTGTTAGATAAATATGATTCAAACCACTGCAATGCAGTACCTTTAATACCTATAGTATGCTCTAATCTCTGTAATAAAATGTTATGGTCAACAGTATCAAAGCTGCACTGAGGTCTAGTGGGACAAGCACAGAGTTAAGTCCACTGTCAGAGTCCATAAGATGATCACTTGTAACTAACTGCTATTTTATTACTGTGATTTGTTGCTTTTGAGCCCTACCACTTTTAAGCCTCACAACTCCTAAAAAATTTAATACACTGCCACCATATTTTCAAGGAATGATGTATAAATAACAATAATAATAATATTAATAATAAGAATAAGAATAACAAGAAGAGGAAGAAGAATACAATTACTTTGGTATTAACAGAATAAAGAATCATGTCATTGTGATGACATTGATTTGCTTTTATTGGTTGAAACTGTCTTACTGCAAAGAAAATGATGTCACTTATTGAAAAATTATGAGTGCTACCATATGGGGTGGCTGTAACTCAGGAGGTAGAGCAGGTCACCTACCATTCGGAAGGTTGGTGGTTCAATTCCGAACCACTCTGGGCTGCATGCCAAAGTGGGCATTATACTGAACCCCAAGTTGGTCTCCGACGCAAGCGTTGGAGTGTGAATGTTAGACAGTAAGCACCTGGATTAGATACATATGGAAGTGCTGGTGTGAATGGATGAATGCACACGTATTGTATAAGCGCTTTGAGTGCTCAGTTAGAGTAGAAACGCGCTATATAAGAACTAGTCCATTTACCATATTGCTATATCCCATAATGCATAGTAATAAAAATTTAGGAAATTAGTTTGTGCTTGGTTAAAAACAGCTTTTGTATGCAGTCAATAATATTTTTAGTATTTATGATCAGAAAAAATATATTTATAGGAATATCTTTGCTGTTATGGTTTTCATTTTAGATCTGCCATCTTTCTGTCAGTGTAGATGTTTCAATATATACCCTAAAACACCATTAAATAGACCAAACATTTATTAGCTCACAATATAATCTTTTTTTTTTGTTTTTTTTTTTATCAAAACATGCAAGGTAATAATGGCATTTGAAAGACAACATATCTGATCTAAGCATATGATCCACCATCTTGGATTTTGACCTTCATAAAACCATTTAGTAACCAAATTAGCATAAAATATTTTAATCAATTACTTTAATTAAGTACTTCAATTAATAAAGGTTGCATAAAATTAGAGTAAATGTTGCTAATGTTTGATGCGCTTCACACCCAACATAGGGTCATTACAGTAATTGTTGGCGGAAGTCCACAGATGGCGGGATATTTGTAATATATTTTCTTGCGGAAGACACAACGTACTTTACTGTATGAACATCTGATTAAAATATGTCTTATACTCTGAAGAACTTTGAGTGGCCAGGATTTGTGAGTTGGGGAACCAATGTAGCAGTGCAGAGTGACACCCTTATAAATAAGCCACATAATAATATATACTATGAACTCCATATATTTTATTAGTATAGCTGATCTGTGCTGCTGCTGGCTTTGAGGTTTAGTGCTCGTGGATTTAGCCAAATGTAACTAAAAACTAAGCAGAATCATCACCCTAAATTTAAAATGTTGTCTGGTGCCCTTGATCTAACCCAATGGTTTTTAATTTTTTGACATGCCCACTTTCAGCCCTCTGTACTGAAGGGGGTGGAGGAGGGGGGGCACCGAACGATTGCTAGTGCTAATGGCAGCCCCCCCCTTCCCCCAGTACACTGTGGTTATAGGTCTGTTCTGTTGGCTACAGCTGACATACAGAAAAAATAACAGCGCACTCACAGCACAGAGAAGTGGGGGCGTGGAAAAACATCTCAGCGATCCACTCGTGTTAAAGGGTCATTTTTGGGTTTTTTTTGGTTTTTTCCAAATGACGGAAATCCGTTACAGCGATGGAGAACTAATGCGGAGGAAATGCTCCGCTTACACGGAGACACCTGAGCTGCAGAGTTGAAATGAAACATCAAAGCAACAAATTTGTGTCGAGGATTTTTAATAATCGAATTGCGTTACTCCTAGAATCGTTGCAGCCCTAAAACTTGCATTAATTTTCAGATTGTGTATCAGAATACATGAAGGTTAGCTGGAAAAAGCAATGCCGGGCGGTATCCGCGTTTGTACAGCTCTGCCACGGGGCCCCGATACTCGCTGCGTAGCTTCATCACGTCCGGGCTGTAGTCCTCATAGATGCGGATCGGGTGTGTTTTATAGAAAAGGTCCGTTCATTTACGAGCTTCACGGATGATCAGGTCCTTAATTTGGAATCGGTGTAGGCAAAGGATGACAGGACGAGGTCTCACTCCCAGAGTGGGCTTAGGAGCTAGGGACCGGTGGGCTCGGTCTATTTCTGGGGGCGAAGGAAGCGTGTCTCGTCCAAACACCTCAACCAGAAGCTCGGAGAAGAAAATGGAGGGGCAGGGACCACCGATGTTTTCAGGAAGGCTATGCTAAGCTCCGTATTATGCTGCCGAGTGGTGATAAGAAGTGGCTGTCTTCTACCTCGTAGGCGAGTAAATTTATTGAGGACTTGGACAGGAATCTTTAATTTATAGTTGTAATCCAATAAGTTTTACAACGAGCTTACTTTTACTTTAGATCAACCCTGGCTTTTTTTTTTTTTTTTTTTTTTTGTTGTTGTTGTCATTTTTTTCTTCTGTTTTGTTTTATGTACTCCCTCCTCTTTATCTCCCTTCCTTTGGGAGGGGCGTGTCACAAATTGGGGTCAAATAACAATTATAACAGGGTATGTTGAATCCGAATATTTCGTCGGCCCCAGTAGGTGCACTTAGAATGGTGAGTTGGAATGTAAAGGGGTTGAATTCTCCAATAAAACGGAAAAAGGTAATTAATCACTTAAAACAGTTAAATACTGGAATTGCATTTTTGCAAGAAACCCATTTAAAACAATCAGATCATTTTAAACTTCAAGGGGATTGGGTGGGGCAGAGTTATCATTCGCAATTTAATGGCAGGGTTCGAGGAGTGGCAATCCTGATTCACAAAAATGTTCCTTTTTCAACAATTGACATAATGTCGGACCCCAATGGGCGCTATGTGATCGTTCTGGGTAAAATTAGTGGTACGAAAGTTGCATTTGTGAATGTTTATGGACCAAACTGGGATAATGAAGACTTTTTCAAGAGATTATTTTTTTCACTCCCTGATTTGAATGGTAGCCAATTAATCCATGGCGGTGACTTTAACTGCCACCTCAACCCATCTTTAGATCGCTCTTCAAACAAACCAGGCTCTGTATCTAAATCTGCGAAAACAATTTTGCTGTTTATGCAACAATATGGAGTTATAGATATTTGGCGCTACCTTAACCCTGGTACTAAACAGTATTCCTTTTTTTCTCCGGTACATGGTACGTTTTTGCGAATTGATTTTTTTCTTCTTGACAATAAATTGCTCCCCCTAGTTGGCCTTTGTAGTTATGCCCCTATTGTAATTTCAGATCATGCTCCTCTGATAATGGATATTTCATTTCCGGAGAGCATTTTGCAGCGATCTCCGTGGCGCTTTAATTCATTTTTACTTAAAGATGAAGAGTTTGTTGATTTTATTAATGGTCGCATAGACCTTTATATTGCCACTAATATTACACCGGATGTAACTGCTGCCACAGTTTGGGAAGCTTGTAAAGCTTTTTTGCGGGGTGAAATAATTAGCTATACAGCCTATAAGCGGAAAACTGCCTCTCAAAAGAGCCAAGCTCTCTATGATGCTGCCTCTAAATTGCAAGCTAGGTGTGCAGAATCCCCTTCTGCAGATATAATTAAAGAGCTTCTAATAAAGCAATCGGAATTTGACGCTATGGCAGCCGATGTAGCTGTTCAGTCTATTGCCAGGACTAAATATACTTTTTATGAGTTTGGTGATAAGCCAAGTAAGGTTCTTGCCCACCAGATTCGTCAGTCAGCGTCAGCTCAGCATATCACCGAAATTTGTGTCTCTGAAACACTTTCTTTTAACCCTCAAAGTATTAATGATCAGTTCAGGGATTTCTACTCCTCATTATATAGATCTGATAGCCCACCAGATGAGAGCCTTTATGAGGATTTTTAAAAACGTTTTACACTCCCCAAAGTTAAACAAGACTTGGCCGCTGAGTTAGACAAGCCATTTACAGCAGCTGAAATTAAAGAGGCCGTGCTGTCCATGCAGAGTGGAAAGAGCCCTGGATCGGATGGGCTCCCGTCAGAATTTTATAAGGTCTTTATTGACAAACTCTCTCCCTTAATGCTTAATATGTTTGTACAAGCTTACGAGTCTGGTACCCTACCACCCACTCTACGTCAAGCCACAATTTCGTTCATTAAAAAAAAGATAAGGACCCCCGTTATTGTAGTAATTATCGCCCCATTTCATTGCTGGGTACAGATGTTAAAGTGTTGGCCAAAATATTGGCAAAATGTTTAGAACCTATAATGACTACAATAATCAGCTTGGACCAGACAGGCTTTATTAAAAACAGGCACTCCTATCACAATGTTAGACGATTACTTAATATCTTCATCTTCATCAGACTCCGCGCCAGAAATGGTTATCTCTATGGACGCCGAGAAAGCTTTCAATCGGGTTGAATGGCCCTACCTATTTTACATGCTGAAAAGATTTGGTTTTGGTTGCACTTTTATATCATGGGTTAAATTGCTATACTCTTATTCCTTTGCACGGGTCCGCACAAATAACATTTATTCTAAATATTTTCCACTAGGTCACGGGACCCGACAAGGCTGCCCTTTATCTCCCCTCTTATTTGTGATAGCTATAGAGCCTCTGGGGGCAGCACTTAGGGATAGTAACATGAGGGGCATTAGCAGATATGGACAAGTTCATAAGGTATCTTTATATGCGGATGATTTGTTGCTCTTTCTGTCTGACCCAGATAGCTCTATGCCTTCAGTTATATCTTTGCTGAAGGATTTTGGGAGGATATCAGGCTATAAACTTAATTTTAATAAAAGTGAAATTTTTCCTGTTAATTCCTCCGCCACAACCTATCCAATTAGTAACTTTCCCTTTAAAGCCGCTCTGTAAAGTTTTAAATATTTAGGAATTCATGTATCGAAGGAATTCTCAAAATTATTTGAATTAAATTTTAACCCATTACTTGAACAACTAGCTCAGGACATCCAGTGCTGGTGCGTGTTACCTCTTTCTCTCACAGGCAGAATAAGCTGTATTAAGATGAACATACTTCCCAAGTTTTTATACGCTTTTCAATGTATCCCGGTGTTTATTACAAAAAGATTTTTCCAGTCACTTGACAGTATAATCTTACAGTTTTTATGGAAGCCCCCGAGAATGAGAAAGGAGCTGTTGCAAAAAATTAAGGATTCTGGGGGCTTCGCTCTACCAAATTTCTTATATTATTACTGGTCCGTAAACATCCGTACAATGTTATTCTGGCTTAGGGCTGATGATAATAAACCAAATTGGTTGCCGTTGGAGGAGGCTTCATGTGTCTCAGCTTCATTGTTTTCTCTTCTATGCCTCCCCATAAATTTCTCTTTTAAGTCATATTCAATTAATATTATAGTTAAAAGCTCGCTAAAAATTTGGACCCAGGTAAAGCGACATTTAGGATTTCAGAGAATACTCTTTAGTTCTCCATTCGATTTAAATCCTTTATTTCCTCCCTCATTAATTGATAAAACTTTTGCAACATGGAGAAGCTGAGGACGTGTGTCTGTAAAGGACTTTTTCATTGATGGCACTTTGGCTTCGTTTGCACAATTGTCATCAAAGTTTAATTTGCCCAGTACACACTTCTTTAGGTACTTACAGGCCAGAAACTTTATTAATAGATATTTTCTGGATTCTTTAAACATCACCACTACATTTTTGTTGGACTCTATAATGGCACTCAAGCCTTCTTTGAAGGGCACAATTTAAAAAATATATAATCTTCTACTTTCTAGTTTTTCAGCATCATCCGATTACCCCCGTATCACTTGGTTCAAAGAATTGAATATCGAAATCACAGAGCAGCAATGGGGGTCTATTTTGAAACGTATTCACTCATCCTCAATCAAGACATTGTGTCCTTCAGTGTAAAGTGGTGCACAGGATACACTGGTCTAGAAGTAGGTTGGCACAGGTTTTTCCTGATATTGACCCTAATTGTGCAAGATGCAAATCAGGTTCAGCCAATCTTTCTCATATGTTTTTGACTTGCCCTTCCTTACTAACATTTTGGGGTTCGGTTTTTGATTCACTTTCAGCTATTGTATCAACCAGAATCCCATATTCCCCTTTGACTGCTCTGTTTGGGATTCTCCCTGATGTACATTCTCTGCCCTCCCATTCGTTTGAAGTTATAGCCTTTCTTACACTTATAGCTAGAAGAACTATTCTTATGCGCTGGAAGGATTCGCACCCACCCACGCATACAGGTTGGATAAAAGATGTACTTTATTTTATGAAACTGGAAAAAATAAAAGACTCCTTGAGAGGTTTGGATAAGAAATTTTATAAAATCTGGCTGCCTTTTCAGAAACATGTTATGTCCCTGACCAGTGAGATGACTCTGTAACCACCAGGTTTGTGCCTTTTTTTTTTCTTTTTTTTTTTCTCTCCTTTTTTCTTGTCTTTCATCCCCCACCTTCCCTCCTCATTCTCTGGTTTAGAAATGTTTGGCACACTTACACCCTGGTGCACTTTTATTGTAAGGCCCCCCCCCCCATTTTTCTCTCTTTTTTTATTTTTTTATTTATTTTTTCTCGCCGTTGTTGTTTTGGTTTGGTTTTTTTTTTTTTTTTTTTTTTTTTTTTTTTTTGATCATTTGGGGTTTGTTTTTTTGGGGGGTTTTTTTGTTGTTGTTTTTTTTTTTTATATATATATAAAGAAAGAAATAAACTTTTGTTATGTATTTACCTATGTTGGGGAGAACGATGATACTTGTTGAAGTGGAAATGTATGTTCGCTGCTCCCCTTATGTTGTTTCCTTATCTGTAAGATTTAATAAATAAATCAAAAAGAAAAAAAAATACATGAAGGTTGGTATTTACCTTTCATGCTGGGATTTTTTGGTTGAATAGGACGCCTGAAATTTTCCTTTGATCTTCATTTTCCCTCTTGCTTCTCTTCGTGTTCATGCCGGTTGTTATTTCGATTTATGCAGCACACGCATGACCATAGTGAGACCAAACGTGCACATTGTGAATGAAACTGTCCGTGCTCTGTGGTAGATTGCAAACTGCGGTGAAATGATACAGGCGTAAGCAGCGATAATAGCAGCGACCTAGCCGGGGCGGAGTCTGCGAGGTGCGCTCCTCTGAGAGGCAGAGGAGCGCAATCTTTGTTGGATTTGAATCAGTACGTTTTGCATCCAATAAAATCAAAGATGTTAACAAATAAATTGGACAGTAATCTGGCAATTTAGTGATATTTCCAGAGCTGTGGTCTTGACTGGTCTTGAAATAAAATCCCGAGTCTGCAATGTCCGAGTTCATGACAAGACCGAGACTATCAAAAAGCGGTCTCGAGACCAAGACCGATCTCGAGTACTACAACACTACCATGAGACCATGGCCTGCTCTACACCAATCCGCCAGAGTGCAAACTGTAAGGTCTGTCAGCACTCAGTTATGACAGTCTCTACCAAAACAATTGTAGTATTATGAATTTGGCTCCCAGACGGCCTTGGATGCTGTCTGTCTAAATCGTCTCCTGGAGATGTTTGTAAACAGATGCTCTTCACCCCCGCCCCGTGTTGTGACCTGTATGAACTGGTATCCTGGTAACCAAGGCTGACTGTACCATCTTATCATGAACATTATCATGAACTGCTGGTCTGGAAGCTGTGTGGCCATCACAGTATCCTGCTCGTCTCCGCCGGCAGCCCCTCCCCTACCCACCCCAGTGCTCTCCAGGCTTTAAATGTGCTGCTGCTTTGCTGAGGTGTTTTTTTAGAACCTCGTAAGGTGTTCATAATGAACACAGTATGAGATGAGCTTTTCTCGCCGAGAGAAGCACATTTTTGTCATTTCATGAATAACTTCACAAACTCCATTCAAACTGCTTCCAAACATGATTCCCCATGATTCTCCTTCAATCTCCTGTCATTTTAAACAAGAAAGCCATGTGTCATTACCATTCTGCAATTACCTACCCTACTGTATCTCTCTCTGTTTTCCTGCTAAAGGTAGCGCCTGTATAAGGGCTGCATGACCTCAGACACCTGTCTCCCCTGTTTGTTCTGTTGTTTGCATTTCTTGGATGGGTGTTCTGTTAACTGTAATTTCCCCATTGTGGGACTAATAAAGGTATTCATTCATTCATTCATTCATTCATTCATTCATTCATTCATTCATTACTGTAAACTTCCCCAAAATACTGCTAACTAACCTCTTCTGCCTTCACTAAAATGCCTATTATACCCATACTATCTGAGCTTCTCACCTCTATCTGTTCCATGTCTAAATCCACACTCCTACTTGGTGACTTCAGTATTCATGATGACTCCAATAGTTGATCGTTCACTAGCGAATTCCTGTCTCTGTTGGACTGCTTTAATTTCATACAGTACATTAAATGTCCCACTCACATCAGAGGCCACACACTGGATCTGGTTTGTTCTAGAGGCATAACTCCTTACAATCTGAAGTTCCTGGACCTTGCTGTTTCCGACCACTTCGCCGTCTGCTTCTCTGTTCCTGTTCATTTTCCTAGGCTCTGCACCAAACGTGCCATCTGGAACATCAAGACTATTAGTGCATTGGCCTTGAACAACCTGATAACAATCCATTTGGATTTGGCCATGGTTGATGGGCTTGTTGACCATTATAACCCATCCCATCATGTAGTTTTACCTCCCTTGCCCCCCTCAAAACCCAGACTGTCTCTTTTACCTGCTCTGTTCCATGGTTCACAATGGAACTCTGTGCTCTAAAGACTGCCGGCCGCCAACTTGAGAGGCTTTACAAAAGATCTGGCCTCACAGTCCACCTAGAGGCTTGCAAAGATCATGTGAGTGTCATGTCCTGGGCCGTTGGCCCAGCGTTTTGTGTTAGTTTATTTCCTGAGTGTGTCCTCCCAGTAGGTTGATGTCTTGTGTTTCCTAGTGTTGTGATATGTCTGCGTCTCTGTCCTGAGTCTGTGCCTGTTCCCCGTGTTTAGTCAGTATGTTCCTTGGTTTGTCACTTCCTGTTTATTTTGACAGTCTGGTTTTCCTGTGCTTTGTGTTCAGCTTTGCTTCCCCTGTGTAATTAGTTTCATTTGCCTCACCTGTTGTTCCCTGCTGTTTCCTCTTATCCTGATTACCTTCTGTGTATTTAAGTCCTGCGTTTTCTATGCCTGTTGTCGCGTCGTTGATGTCTTTGTGCCAGAGTGTTCCCGTGTTCCTGACGTTTTGTGCCGGTGTGTTCCTGTGTTCCCGGTGTCTCCCCTGCATCCCCATTCCAAGGTCTTTGTATTTTGTTTTCCCCCCTATCTAAATAAAACCCCTTTAAGTATGATTACCTCTGGTGTCCTGCGTGTGTGCCCCTCCTCGTCCGTTTCCTCCCCGGCCATGACAGAACGACGCGACCACACTATGGACCCCACGGGCAAATGGACCCACCCCGAGCAGAACGAGAAGGTCCTGCAGCTTAAGGAGTTTTCCATGAAAATCATTCATGCCGCTGACGACCACCGCCGCATGATGCAGGTAGCTTTCTGCTGCGGACTTTTTTCTTCTTACACCTGGCTCCTCACCCATCCCGACACGGCCTCACTTGCCCACTCCATAATCATGCTCCGGAAAAATTTACAAGCTGAACTGTACAATATTGGTCGCCCGGTCACGGGCAAGGACACTGCCTTTTTTCTCCAAGCCATTGCTAGTTCACCTCTCCTGCAGCCGGTCATCTCACCTCCGTCGTCTCCTCCGCTCCGCTGCAGCTCAGCACCACAGACGCTGCCTTGCTCTCCGGATTCACCGTCATCCCTTCAACTCACCTCTCCCACCTCGTCCTCATCACCATTTCACGCTCAGCCCATCGCCTCCCCGGACCTCTCTTGGCTACCCGATGATGTGGAGATCATTGATTCGCCTCTACTGGTGGACATCCTGGATGCTGAGGCTCGTGCTTCCCGCTCCACCAAAACGCGAAGGAAGCAGCGCACCCGGCGTCGTCACACTCCTCCCCAGTCACTCTCGCCTCTGTCAGCTGTAGTGCCAGCTCAGTCTCCGTCTCTCCAGGCAGCTGTTCCGCCAGCCTCTGGGAAGCTCCCTGCACCCGTTCCTGTTCCGCGGGTGGGGGCAGCCACGGACGGGCTGCCCTCCGCACCCGTTCCTGTTTCGCGGGGGGAGGCAGCCACGGACGGGCAGACCTCTGCGCCCGTTCCTGTTTCGCGGGGGGAGGCAGCCACGGACAGGCTGACCTCTGCGCCCGTTCCTGTTTCGCGGGGGGAGGCAGCCACGGACGGGCTGCCCTCTGCACCTGTTCCTGTTTCGCGGGGGGAGGCAGCCACGGATGGGCTGCCCTCTGCGCCCGTTCCTGTTTCGCGGGGGGAGGCAGCCACGGACGGGCTGACCTCTGCGCCCGTTCCTGTTCCGCGGGTGGGGGCAGCCAGGTCCAAGCCTTCACAGCAGTTTTCAGTGTCGTCTACAGTGCCTCTTCAGCCTGTCTCTCAGTCAGCTGTAGCTCCAGCCACCTCCCAGTCTCAGTCAGCTGTAGCTCCAGCCACCTCCCAGTCTCAGTCAGCTGTAGCTCCAGCTCCTCCTCAGTGTTCCCAGTCAGCTGTAGCTCCAGCTCCTCCTCAGTGTTCCCAGTCAGCTGTAACTCCTGCTCCTCCTCAGTGTTCCCAGTCAGCTGTAACTCCTGCTCCTCCTCAGTGTTCCCAGTCAGCTGTAACTCCTGCTCCTCCTCAGTGTTCCCAGTCAGCTGTAACTCCTGCTCCTCCTCAGTGTTCCCAGTCAGCTGTAGCTCTAGTCTCAGCTCACTCCCAGTCTTTTCAGTCAGCTGTAGCTCAGTCCCAGCCTACGCAGCCAGATCTCCCTAGCTCTCAGTCAGCTCCAGTGTTAGCTCTCCCTAGCTCTCAGTCAGCTCCAGTGTTAGCTCTCCCTAGCTCTCAGTTAGCTCCAGTGTTAGCTTTCCCTAGCTCTCAGTCAGCTCCAGTGTTAGCTCTCCCTAGCTCTCAGTCAGCTCCAGTGTTAGCTCTCCCTAGCTCTCAGCCTGCTCCCACGCAGCCAGCTCCCCCTAGCTCTCGGTCAGTTTCCACGCAGCCAGCTCCCCCTAGCTCTCGGTCCGTTCCCACGCAGCCAGATCTCCCCAGCTCTCGGTCAGTCTCCACGCAGTCAGCTCTCCCTAGCTCTCAGTCAGTCTCCACGCAGTCAGCTCTCCCTAGCTCTCAGTCAGTCTCCACACAGTCAGTCTCCACACAGTCAGTCTCCACGCAGTTAGCTCTCCCTAGCTCACAGTCAGTCTCCGCGCAGTCAGTCTCCACGCAGTCAGATCCCCCTAGCTCTCGGTCAGTGTCCACGCAGTCTGCTCTCCCTAGCTCTCCGGCTGCTCCCACGCAGCCAGCAGCTCTCCCTAGCTCTCCGGCTGCTCCCACGCAGCCAGCAGCTCTCCCTAGCTCTCCGGCTGCTCCCACGCAGCCAGCAGCTCTCCCTAGCTCTCCGGCTGCTTCCACGCAGCCAGCAGCTCTCCCTCGCTCTCTGGCTGCTCCCACGCAGCCAGCAGCTCTCCCTCGCCCTCAGTCTGCTTCCCCAGTGTCAGCTCTCCCTCGCCCTCAGTCTGCTTCCCCAGTGTCAGCTCTCCCTCGCCCTCAGTCTGCTTCCCCAGTGTCAGCTCTCCCTCGCCCTCAGTCAGCTTCCCCAGTGTCAGCTCTCCCTCGCCCTCAGTCAGCCTTAGCTCCAGTCGCTCTCCCTCGCCCTCAGTCAGCCTTAGCTCCAGTCGTTCCCCGGCCTGCTTCCACGCAGTCGGTTGTGTCAGCCACACCCAAACTGCCCCCTACGCAGCCCCTGTTGCCCAGGAAGACAGCCACTCAGCCTGCTTTTCATCTGCCTTCATCACTTTCTTCGGACTCTCCCGGTCCATCAGCTGAGCAGCCCCAGTCGTTGGAGGAGACGGCTGTGCGCCCTGCACTGCAGCCGGGGAGTCCTGAACCTCAGTCCGAGCCACCAGGGGGTCCCGCTCAGTCCGAGCCGATGGGGGTCTCCGCTCAGTCCGAGCGCTCCGAGCCAGAGGGTCCCGCTCAGTCCGAGCCGCCAGGGGGTCCCGCTCAGTCCGAGCCGCCCGGGGGTCCCGCTCAGTCCGCGCCGCCCGGGGGTCCCGCTCAGTCCGAGCGCTCCGCGCCGCCCGAGGGCCCCGCTCAGTCCGAGCGCTCCGCGCCGCCTGAGGGTCCCGCTCAGTCCGAGCGCTCCGCGCCGCCCGAGGGTCCCGTGCCAGTGCCTTCGCCTCGTCTCCGCCGCCGCAGGCCACGCGGCCGGCCTCCAGGGTCTTCGCCTCGTCTCCGCCGCCGCATGCCACGCGGTCGGCCTCCAGGGTCTTCGCCTCGTCTCCGCCGCCGCATGCCACGCGGTCGGCCTCCAGGGTCTTCGCCTCGTCTCCGCCGCCGCATGCCACGCGGCCGGCCTCCAGTGCCTTCGCCTCGTCTCCGCCGCCGCATGCCACGCGGCCGGCCTCCAGGGTCTTCGCCTCGTCTCCGCCGCCGCATGCCACGCGGTCGGCCTCCAGGGTCTTCTCCTCGTCGTCGCCGCTGGGAGCGCGGTCGGCCTCCAGTGTCTTCTCCTCGTCGTCGCCGCCGCCGCTGGGAGTGCGGTCGGCCTCCAGTGTCTTCTCCTCGTCATCGCCGCCGCCGCTGGGAGCGCGGTCGGCCTCCAGTGTCTTCTCCTCGTCGTCGCCGCCGCCGCTGGGAGCGCGGTCGGTCTCCTGTGTCTTCTCCTCGTCGTCGCCGCCGCCGCTGGGAGCGCGGTCGGCCTCCAGTGTCTTCTCCTCGTCGCCGCCGCCGCCGCTGGGAGCGCGGTCGGCCTCCCTCATCCAGACTCTGCTTTGTGGCTCCTTGGCCTGTGCGGCCTCCTGAACTGTGTTTTTTGTTTTGGGCCTTCCCATACGCTCCCCTGAACTATGGACTGTTTTCTCCCCTTGCCAGCTGCTGTTTTTGTTTTGTCATAGCTCCTGAACTGTTCCTTGTTTTGACCCCCTGTTTTGGACATTGGAGCTCTCCGGCCTTGTGCCGTCGCTTTTTGTTTCATCCGGTTGTTTTTTGTTTTCTCATCCCCGTGTTTTGCTCTGGTTTTTGGACTGTTATTCAGCTTTGTGCCATTGCTTTTCTTTGTTCTGTTCCTTTTGCTTATTGTTTTTCGCCCTCGTGCTCTACCCTTGCTCCAGTGCTTCCTTGTGTTTTTGGGTTTGTTCCTGACTTTGTTTGCTCCCTGTCTGTTTTTGTTTCGGGCCCTCCTTCCTGGTCCCCCGCCTCCCGCCCTGGTCTGGTTTTGTTTCTTGTTTTGGCCGTCGGGAGCCGGCCTTTGAGGGGGGGGGTACTGTCATGTCCTGGGCCGTTGGCCCAGCGTTTTGTGTTAGTTTATTTCCTGAGTGTGTCCTCCCAGTAGGTTGATGTCTTGTGTTTCCTAGTGTTGTGATATGTCTGCGTCTCTGTCCTGAGTCTGTGCCTGTTCCCCGTGTTTAGTCAGTATGTTCCTTGGTTTGTCACTTCCTGTTTATTTTGACAGTCTGGTTTTCCTGTGCTTTGTGTTCAGCTTTGCTTCCCCTGTGTAATTAGTTTCATTTGCCTCACCTGTTGTTCCCTGCTGTTTCCTCTTATCCTGATTACCTTCTGTGCATTTAAGTCCTGCGTTTTCTATGCCTGTTGTCGCGTCGTTGATGTCTTTGTGCCAGAGTGTTCCCGTGTTCCTGACGTTTTGTGCCGGTGTGTTCCTGTGTTCCCGGTGTCTCCCCTGCGTCCCCATTCCAAGGTCTTTGTATTTTGTTTTCCCCCCTATCTAAATAAAACCCCTTTAAGTATGATTACCTCTGGTGTCCTGCGTGTGTGCCCCTCCTCGTCCGTTTCCTCCCCGGCCATGACAGTGAGGTCCTATAAAGCTGGTCTTTCCCAGGCCAAGACTCATTATTACTCCTCCTTCATGCACCAACAACAAAGACATCCCAGATTGTTGTTCTCTACCATCAACCTCCACCATCCTTCAAGTGCCCTTGACCTCAGTCACAAGTTTCTGGACTTCTTCCAAGAAAAAGTTAACTCTATCCATCCGCACCCCCTGGCACCTGTACATCCACTGCAGGATCCCACCCCCCACTCCATATCTATCTCAGTGCTCCTTCCCCTCCTTCCCCTCTGTAAGTGTCCTTGGGTTCCTTGAAAAGGCTCTACAGGTGCTGGTCATAAAATGATTAGAGTGTGGCACCAGGTGTCTTCAATATTGAACCTTTTCACAATATTCAAATTAGGGATGCGCCGATCCGATATTCAGTATCGGTATCGGTCCGATACTGGCCTAAATTACTGGATCGGATATCGGAAAGAAATTTTAAAAAAATGTAATCCGATACATTAA
The DNA here is from genome assembly GCA_013435755.1 of Amphilophus citrinellus. Taxonomy (NCBI): domain Eukaryota; kingdom Metazoa; phylum Chordata; class Actinopteri; order Cichliformes; family Cichlidae; genus Amphilophus; species Amphilophus citrinellus. The sequence continues at coordinate 30,156,135 of CM024209.1, read as the reverse complement.
ATAACGTTTCGCTCAGTCGTCTTCTTCTTCTTGTGGGTTTGTGGTTGATCAAACCAGCTTAGAGCTGCATTACCGCCACCTACTGGAATGGAGTGGGTAATCAGGAGTTAGAAAACAACCCCCTCAGATCCTCCGTCGCTGCGACGGATTCCCTTTGACACTGAGCGATCATCGCTGACATGTTTTTCCGCCTCCACCGCTCTCTGCCTTGTTTGTGTGTTGTGCTCGCTGTGCTGAGAATCAGCTGTTATTTTTTTCTCTACTTCAGCTCCCGGACATACTACTAGCGAGCGCAGCTATTAGCACTGGTGACCGTCCGGTACCGGAAGAACCCCTTCCCCGTCAAAATATTTTTGATACTTTAATCCCTGATTTGTGACTAAATATAGACCTGCAGTAGAAACGTATTTAGGAGAATGCTTGTAAATATAAAGCATTACAAGATTGCGCTCACGCAGCCCCTAGTTTTTCATGTGAACACTGATGACGCAACAGCAGCAGTCAGCTGATTTACGTGCAGTCTGTCTGCACAAGCGGAAAGAGGCGGAGCCGGCGCGCTCAGATGGAGCAGAAGGAAATGTTTTTCTAGTGTCCAAAAGAAGCCTTTTCGTCCCTGTAACCTCCATTAAACCTTTACTGGGAAACAGTTGGAGATCCTTCATCAACCACCTGATCAGTAAGTGAAGAAAAAAGAACTTTGTAGCTGCTCCATCCACCCTGTTTGTTTCACACAGGGAAAAACTGCAGTACAGAAGTTAAAATATGCAGATGAACTGTTAATATGAAAAAAAGTATGTCTTATCCAGTTACTTGGGTAATCAATATAAATAGAATACACAATTGCTAAAATAATCGATAGTTGCAGCCCTAATGAAATTTGCAACATGCCATAAGCATCACCTTCTCACACAGAAACAACAGGATTCAGGTGATAGTTATTGTTGTAAGTAAAGTTTATTTATATAGCATTTTTCACAGACAGAAAAGCGCTGTACAATAATTAAAACACAATATCACCCCCCCCCCCCCACCCCCAGAAAACACTATGTTAAAAACATAATAACATTACCATATTAAAAGAAAAAGAATAAAAATAAAGTCAGAAACCAGAAAGCCTGGTTAAACAGAAAAGTTTTCAACTATTTTTTAAATGACGCCACAGAGTCAGCTAAATGGAGCTGGAGTGGTAAATACTTCCAGAGCTTTGGTGCCACTGCCTAAAAAGCTCTGCCCGCCCTGGTCCTTAGTCTTGTATGTGGGACAACTAAAAGACTTTGATTTTGTTGTGTGAGAGACTGTTGACTTCTTTTTAAAAAAAAAATTTTTTTAATGTTTTTAAATGCCTGGATCAATTTTAAATATCGGATTTATATCGGTATCGGCCGATATCCAAATGTAAAATATCGGTATCGGTATCGGACATAAAAAAGTGGTATCGTGCCATCCCTAATTCAAATTTTATGAGATACTGAATTTGGGGTTTTCATTAGTTGTCAGTTAAAATCATCAAAATTAAAAGAAATAAACATTTGAAATATATCAGTCTGTGTGTAATGAATGAAAATAACATACAAGTTTCACTTTTTGAATGGAATTTCTAAAATAAATCAACTTTTTCATGATATTTTAATTTTATGACCAGCACCTGTATATAAATGTAAGTTATTATTATTATTATTATACCATCTGATTAGCATAAAATGACTAATTCAATTTGGGGTTTTTTTGGTCTTTTTTTTAATTTATTTTTTAAAGTCATTTCACAATATGAAATAACCAGACAACTTCAGTAGCACATCATAACAGATCTGCTGTCCATCCATCCATTTTCTTCCGCTTGTCCAGGGCCGGGTCACGGGGGGCAGCAGCCTAGGCAGAGAAGCCCAGACCTCCCTCTCCCCAGCTACCTTCACCAGCATTTCCTGGGTCTCCTCCCAGTGGGACATGCCTGGAACACCTCACCCAAGAGGCATCCTCATCAGATGCCCATGTAACCAGGCTCAATTACACTGTAACTGGCTGGTCCAAATAAACCTCTTCGACTCTGCGTTGTGTAGTAATAATAGACGAAGGCTGCTTATCTTTAAGATGTGATCCGTTTTATTGTCTGGATAAGAACAGAACATATACTGGTCAGGCAGGTTGGCTCAGTACGGGGCAGCTCAAGCACAGCGCTCTCAGGCTCGTCTCTCATGATCTGGCCACATTACAACATTGCCAGAGGAATACAATTAACAACAAATACAATATGAAAATAATTGTGTACCTGGATAAGAACAGAACATATACTGGTCAGGCAGGTTGGCTCAGTACGGGGCAGCTCAAGCACAGTGCTCTACAAAAGGACGGTACATTGTAAAAGCACAGAAGTTCGCTAGCTAGCTTAGCCGGTGCATCATGTCATTATATGATTGTTATAGCACTCCACAACTGCAATAGTCCACTTAAGGTATTCCATTAGCAGTTACATCATTTATAGTAATCATACACTTCATATAATGGCTAGACAGATGTTGATACTTAATAATCATGTACACTACTGTGCGCTACAACCCACCTCAGGCTTGTCTCTCATGATCTGGCCACATTATAACATTGCCAGAGGCATTTATCCATTGCCTTTTCAGAGAGGGCGCCATTGAGCCAGTAAACCTCCACATTACAAACTGTGGTTATTATGGCAAGTGGAATCACATACAACATAAATACTGTTACATTCCCCCCTGCTGAATTCCACTTGCCCAAAACAAAAGACTGAAGAATAAAAAGTAGACCAGTAAGCACCAGGCACAAAACACAAAACTGTTAAAAAAAACATACAGAAAGAATTTTATGCCATTCATGCCACTACACAATTCACATTTGTCTCACACTGAGAGATCAACCATGAACAATCAGTCACAAACACCCAATTAGAAAACCACTCTCTGCAAGAGTCAGTGTGAGAAGAAGTTGGCCAGACCTCTGCATCACACACGGGGAAAAATATGCCTGTTACATATTTAAAGGACATTGTAACTGGTACGTGTCTCAGTACATGGCAAAGGAAAACAATTAAAAAAAGGGAAAAAAAACATCAGAGACCACACTGATCCCACAAGTGTAATAATAACAAAAGAGAAAGAAAAACATTTATCCCACACAGAACAAAGTACCTATAGAACTACACTTGTCCTCTGGTGCATAAGTTCAATAAGTCTAGTAACAGGTTTTAGCAACCTCCCTGCTCTAGATCGGGTACGATTCTCAACTTCCTCAGCCCCAGCAGCTGTACCAATGCTGTGCTGAACAGGTCCAGGCGAGTCTTGGTTTCCTGCACCAAAAGTAGGGCTGGGAGACATCTCCACAGCAGCCAAACTGCTGATAGAATCAGCGCAACTGTTTTCTCTCATCAATTGGTCTTCCGTGAAAGAATCAGGGTGTATTGAGCTGGGAGACGACCCACTAGCCAATGTCTCAGGCAGCACAACACCCACAGGTGGAACAGCAGCAGCATCAGTGCCCCCTGACTGTCCAGCACTGTTCACATCCACCTGGCTGGAAGTTGTGGATGGCAGGGCTGACACCCACACTCTGGTACGATACTCCACAGAACCATCAGAAACATCAGCAACAACGTCTCTCTCACCAAGTCCCATTGAGCCAGACAACGAGGATGTACTGGCCTCATCCTGGGAAGTAGTGTCAAGTAAGGGGAGAAAGTTCACTGGCATGATCAGATTTCGATGCACCACTTTCTCCTGACCACTAGAGGAATGCTGGATTTTGAAGGTGTGGCTCTCTTTGTTGACTCCAATCACTACATAGATGGCATTTTCCCAGCGGTCAGCAAGCTTTCTCTTGCCACGCTCCCCTTTGTTGGCCAGCAACACACGGTCACCTACTTCCACAGGTGCTCCACGAACCCTCTTGTTATACAAATCGGTGTGTCTCTGTAACTGTTTGGATGCCACAGCTTGCGCTATTTCCATGGCCTCCATCAGTGCTTTCCGCAGGGACTGAACATAGCTGTCATAGTTGATGACCTCTTGGTCATCTAAGACAGAGCCAAAAACTATGTCAACAGGGAGCCTCGGCACCCTGCCAAACATGAGCAGAAATGGTGCATAGCCTGTTGTTTCGTGGATAGTACAGTTGTAAGCAAACGTGAGAGATTTCAAAGCCTCGGGCCATCTGTGCTTCGCTCTAGAGGGCAGTGCACGGATCATATTCCCTAATGTCCTATTCATCCTCTCACACGAGCCATTGCCCATTGGATGATAAGGAGTCGTGTGTGATTTTTGGACACCTGCCACACTCAACAACTCAGCAATCAGGCTGCTCTCAAAATTGGCCCCTTGGTCAGAGTGAAGCCGTTTAGGGAAACCATAAATGCAGAAATAGTTGTGCCAGGGCTGATGTGCGACTGCCTTAGCAGTTTGGTTGGGACACAGAAAGGCATGAGCCAGTTTTGTAAAATGATCGGTGACAACAAGCACATCCACCGACTTATTGGCAGAATCCTCAGCTGTCCAAAAATCAATACACACCAACTCGAGAGGTTCTGAAGTCCTTATGTTCTCCAGCGGTGCCCTGGCTTCAGGTTCAGGTGACTTGCTCACCACACACCGCCTGCAACCTCTCACATACTCTGCCACATCTCTGCTCAGCCCTACCCAGTGAAATCTCTGTTTTGCCAGACACAGTGTTCGCTGTTGACCTTGATGGCCAACCTCATCATGTACACCCCTCAATACTCTGGAGCGAAGTGATGATGGAACAACATACAGGTAAGACTTCTTTTTCGTTATCATGTTTTTGGTAACACGATACAGGATACCATCCCTCATTTGCAATTTGTCCCAACCTCTGAGCAGCTTGAGTGCTTCAGCAGGTTCCTTGGGCCGCTCTCTCCTTGATGGCCTCCAACCCCTCTCCACATACACGATCACTCTGCTGAGAATGGAGTCATTTCGCTGACTCTCTCTCAACAAATCATGCGTGAGCACCTCTGAGCCATTGTGCTCAGGCATCAACACAGTCTGCGGGAACTGGGGCAGCAAGAGCGCATGGGGACATATCCCATCATCCTGCTGCATGTGTGCATCAAAAACAGCAGTCACCTCATGTGATGTCATGGTTCCGGCCTCAGCAACTGCTGAACACTGGGAAGCGATAGGCTGCCCACCTTCTGTAACACAGTCAAAAGGATGAGCAGAACGGTGGAATGCCTCCCGCACTCCATGAGGACACACTGCAGCCGCTTCAGCCAATAGGTCCCGATACGGGACTCTTGTCAACCGATGGGATGTGCTGGGCTGCACAAATGGCTCTCGGCTTAAGGCATCGGCAACCACGTTTTTGGGCCCCGGAATATACTTGATGTCAAACCGGAAAGGTGCCAATTTTGCAATCCACCTTTGCTCGCACGCATCCAGTCGTGCCTTGGACAATATATAAGTCAAAGGATTATTGTCCGTCCATACAGTGAACTGATGGCCCCGTAGCCAGTCGTGAAACTTATCACACACGGCCCACTTTAAGGCAAAAAACTCCAACCGGTGTGCGGGATACCTTGACTGTGCATAGCTAAGCGATTTACTCGCAAAAGCAATAGGTCTGGCGGTGGACCCACCAATGGGGACCTGTGACAGCACAGCACCGAGGCCATTACTAGATGCATCAACAGAGAGCAGAAAAGGCTCGCTGAAATCTGGGTGGGCCAGGATAACCTGGTCCATCAAGGCTTGCTTTAGCAAAAAGAAAGCCTGCCTGCATTCATCTGTCCAATCGTCAGCGCTCAGCTTCCTGCGAACCTGACGGTGTTTCCTCCCCACTCCACGGGGGTTCCTGTCACCTGCTGTCAATCTAAACAGAGGTCTGGCAATGGAGGAACAGTTCTCAATGAATTGCTGGTAGAACACCACCATACCAAGAAAAGACCGGATTCTTCGCTGTGAGGGAACACCAGTGCCTGGCTCCATAAGGTCTGCTTCTGCCAAAGAAGTGATGGCTACAACCTTATCTGGGTCAGACATTATCCCATCAGCGCTCACAACATGTCCCAGAAACCTCACTGAGCGTTGTAGGAAGTGGCACTTCTTGGGAGCAAGCTTAAGGTTGTGGGCCTTAAGCCGCTGAAAAACCATCTCTAATCTCTCCAACGCTAGGTCTTCTGTAGGAGCAAATACCAGAACATCATCTAGATAGCACAGAAGACCGAGGAAGTTTTGGTCACCAAAGATACTCAGCATCATCCTCATAAAAGTTGCAGGGCTATTGCACAGCCCTTGAGGCATGCGATTATATTCATATAATCCAAATGGTGACGTGAAAGCCGTGTACTTCTTGTCTTCCTCATGTACTTCCACATTATAGTACCCAGAAGTCAGGTCCATAGTGGAGAAAAAGGCATTGCCACCCAGAGCCGACAAGGCATCAGCAGGATGAGGAAGAGGATGGGCGTCCTTGATGGTTCGAGCATTGAGCCAGCGGAAATCATTACAGATTCTTATGTCACCTGTTTTCTTCCAGACTAGGACTAACGGTGACGCAAACTCACTGCTAGATTTTCTAATGATCTCCCGCTCTTCCATCTCATCCAGCAACTGTCTGAGCTTCTCATACTGAGTAGGTGGTATGCGCCGACAGGGCAACCGAAAGGGTTTGTCATCCACAAGTCGAATCCGGTGGAGGTAACCTTTAGCCCTCCCACAATCCAACTTGTCTCTGGAGAAGATAGACTGAAACTCTGCAATGAGATCAACAAGCCGCTCCTTACAAACCGGTGACACCTCACAGGAGTCAATGTCTATGTCGGACAGACCCATATCATGCAACCGTGAATGAAGTGTACCAATCTCGCTACCTGGGTTGTTCACCAAGGGACGGTCAGGTAGGCTAGAAGTCTCTGTGACTAGGCTCTGCGCCTCACTGCAACAGATGGGGCTGCCTGTGGACAACTGGACGTGCTGCTGGAAGGTAGGTTGGAATCTGCTGCAACCCTCAGGCTGGCTGAAGCTTTCCACAGCCACACATGGATACACATCAGCTAGCTTAGCATTACGTCTCAGTGTGATAGGCTTGTCAGAAGGGTTTATCACTTTCAGAGGCAGCCACCCATCATCGCTCAAAAGTGCCACAGTCCGCCCAACTATGACAGTTCTTGGCCTCGATCTTGCGCTCGTAGGCTCCATCATGACTGTACTGCCAACAGGCAAACTATTCGCCCGCTGCAGTTTGCCCCAGACCAAGTGTTCAGTCATAGGCATCAATGTGACAGCTCTCTTTGTCTTGACAGTTCCAACCCTGTCAGGGGTGTTCACTGCACACGCCTCTACTGCAGCTGTCAGACTCAAAAGCTTCTTATGGGGGTCACATTCATCTTTTGAAAGCATTGGATCACAATCCAGTGAGTCACTTTCTTGTTTCAGGTGCTGCATTAGGTATCTTAGCAAATTACAGCCAATGATGAGGGTCTCACACTGACCATCAACCGCTAGCATTGGCACAACCACTTTACAGCCATAGACATCTACCTCTACATCACAAACTCCTAGTGGTTTTGTCTTTGAACCACCACAGCCAATCAAAACAACATCAGTGGGCTCCAAAACAGAGGTTTTCAACACTGTCTGCTGTAACAACTGAGGCATCACACTGTTGCTCAGTGTGCAAGCCATTGATCCACTATCGAGCATAGCTTTAACTGACATCTTACCACCTAAAGTTACATCTTCAAAGAAAAGTTCATCGTGTGGTGTTAGTCTCTGTATGTTATGGAGAACTGGCCTGTGGCCAAGCTCCCTTTCCTCATACACACTTCGGCAGACAGAATCTAAATCGTCCAGGTCATTAGTCTCTGGGGGATCACATCCAGGCCCAACACTTGCCCCCGCCACATGCAGGCCAACTAGTTTCCCTCCGGCTGAGCCGCTGATACATTACTCCGGGGCTTGGTGGTTATAACCCTGGGACAGTCAACACGTGTGTGATCAGCTGCATAGCAGAGGAAGCACAGATGGCTGGATCTGCAGTGGTAGTGGGTAGTGTGCCCAGCATCTCCGCAAACGTCACATGGCCCAGAGAATTTGAAATCAGCTTTGTGGTTACGGCGTGCATGTCCACCACTTCTGCTGGGTAAACCATGTTGCGGTGGCTGCACTTCCAAAACACGCTCCAGCATGGTGATAATGCGGTCAAGGCGATCAGTGGCCTCTTCAGCCTGTTGCCGTGGCAACTGTACTGAAGCAGGGACTGGCAGCGTAACATCCCGTTTATTAACAGGGTCCACACCACTAAACCTGGGAGTCACTCCCTGTTGCTGCGCAGTTATAGCAGAGGTCACTGTCAACTGTGATGACTGTTTCTGGTCTCTGCTGTGTTCAACAAGTTTCTCGTGCACATCAGTAACTGTCCATTGTTGTGCTGGTTTGCACTTGAATATCAGGGATAGTTCTGAATCAGGGCAATGACGAATGAACATGGTAGTCAGGTCACGTGACAGGTTATCAAAAGTCTTATTCTGTCTCCTAAGGCAATCCTCTGTCACCTCCATAACTCTATTTAACCTCAACCAGTAGTCAAAGGGATGTTCACCTGCGCTAGGCAGTGTGGCATAGAAGTCAGCTAAAGGCATGTTAGAAGAGGGTGTATCACTGAAGTGCTGTTTCAGTATCTCAAAGATTGGGCTTGGGCCACTAGACAGGGATACAGATGGGTTGCTACGTATGCCTACCCTGACAACCTCTCGTGCTCTCCCCACTAGTTTACTCAGTACTTCTTCAGATTGTTCTGCAACAGGAACACCTCTCTTCCTCATATAAGCCACCATTGCAGCTTCCCACTCCTGAACAGTAAGAGTATCATGCCCATCCCCTTTAAAACTCACAGGCTCCTTGACTTCGGACTTGACTATGACATTCAGCAATGATGGATCTGCTCCCATACTGCCCATTGCTCCAACCATACTTGGCCCCATCCCGCAGCCTAAGCGTGATTCAATGCAAGAAGCGATGCTCTCACCTATGGAGAGACCAATTCTTGATACCATGTCTGTCAAAAGATTCTCAGCGGTGCCCTTATCCTCTGATTTCTGAGTGAGGGGATCACTTTGAGGGTTTCCACCACTAGTGTTACTGGCAGGCAAAACATCCTCAAAACCAGGCACTGGCGTAGAGGAATCAGGCGTTAAAAACACTCTGCCCCCGCCAAGTGAGGGTATTGGGGTGAATGGCACTGACCCCCGCCCCCTACCAAAAATGACACTGTTGTCCATAATGAAATCACAAAAACAAACCAAAAGAACCCTCAAATAAATTTTTTTTTTTTTTTTCAAAAAAAAGACCAAACTGCCGGGGATCACTCTAAAATGCTCTACTGGATCGTTACAACACTAAAAAAAAATATATTACGGACCCAGGAGCATAAAAAAAATCACATAAAACAAAAATCACAAGGGGCCAAAGTTACTCAATCTCCCCAAACATGACAGAAAAGAAAACAGCAGCTCAACTGCGAACCACAGATTAAGTGCGGGCCCCTCCCAATGATACCTACAGAAAACAGATTAAATGAAAAACACACTTAAGACTATAAAAGTAGCCACATGCGAGGAAACACTGCCACCTTGTGACGAAATGAGGCACAGCGCCCTTGCACGGCCTTAATCGCCAAATAAAGAAAATAAACTCCAATCTACTCTAAACAAACATCAATCAACCTGCACATAGTCCACGGCAGAAAGGAGTGCAGCAGATGAAGGGCAATCGTGTAGAAAACTGAGATACACTCGCTGCAGAGCTTCTCCCTCCACGAACTGAGGGCTCCGACGCCAGCCACAATCCCCCGGGAAATAGACGGTCCCTGCTCTCGTCGTCTCCAGAAGCGCGGGTCACGGCACCAGTGTAACCAGGCTCAATTACACTGTAACTGGCTGGTCCAAATAAACCTCTTCGACTCTGCGTTGTGTAGTAATAATAGACGAAGGCTGCTTATCTTTAAGATGTGATCCGTTTTATTGTCTGGATAAGAACAGAACATATACTGGTCAGGCAGGTTGGCTCAGTACGGGGCAGCTCAAGCACAGCGCTCTCAGGCTCGTCTCTCATGATCTGGCCACATTACAACATTGCCAGAGGAATACAATTAACAACAAATACAATATGAAAATAATTGTGTACCTGGATAAGAACAGAACATATACTGGTCAGGCAGGTTGGCTCAGTACGGGGCAGCTCAAGCACAGCGCTCTACAAAAGGACGGTACATTGTAAAAGCACAGAAGTTCGCTAGCTAGCTTAGCCGGTGCATCATGTCATTATATGATTGTTATAGCACTCCACGACTGCAATAGTCCACTTAAGGTATTCCGTTAGCAGTTACATCATTTATAGTAATCATACACTTCATATAATGGCTAGACAGATGTTGATACTTAATAATCATGTACACTACTGTGCGCTACAACCCACCTCAGGCTCGTCTCTCATGATCTGGCCACATTATAACATTGCCAGAGGCATTTATCCATTGCCTTTTCAGAGAGGGCGCCATTGAGCCAGTAAACCTCCACATTACAAACTGTGGTTATTATGGCAAGTGGAATCACATACAACATAAATACTGTTACACCCAAACCACCTCAACTGGCTCCTTTTGATGTGGAGGAGCAGTGGCTCTACTTTGAGCCCCTCCCAAATGGCCGCACTCCTCACCCTATCTCTGAGAGGCCAGCAATCTTTCAGAGGAAGCTCATTTCTGCCACTTGTATTCACAAACTCATTCTTTGGCTCACTACCCAAAGCTTGTGACCATAGGTGAGAGTAGGGACGTAGATTGTAAATCAACAGCTTCCCTTTCACACTCAGCTCCCTCTTCACCATAACAGACTGCATCACTGCAGATGCAGCCCCAATACTTCTGTCAATCTCACATTACCTTCTCCCATCACTCATGAACCAGATCCTGAGATACTTAAACTCCTTCACCTGGGACAGCAACTCATCCCTGAACCGGAATGGGCACTCCACCCTTTTCCGGTTGAGGACCATGGCCTCAGACTTAGAGGTGCTAATTCTCATGCCAGCTGTTTCACACTCAGCTGCAAACCATTCCACTGCAAGCTGGAGGCACCACCTGATGAAGCCAACAGGACTGGATCATCTGCAAAGAGCAGAGATGAGATTCTGAGGCCACCAAGGCAGAAGCCTTGCGCCAATTGACTATGCCTAGAAATTCTGTCCATAAAAATTATGAACAGAATTGGTGACAAAGGGCAGCCCTGACGAAGTCCAACACCCACAGGTCTGACTTATTGACTTATTGCTGGCAATATGGACCAAGTGCTCGCTGCAGTTGTACAGGGATTGAATGGCCCGTAACAATGGGCCAGACACCCCATACTCCCACAGCACCTCCCACAGAATACCCTGAGGGATGCAGTCTTAGGAACTCAGGGTGAATCTTGTGCACCCCAGGGGCCCAGCCACCAAGGAGTTGTTTTAATCACATTAGTGACCTCAACCCTAGTGATGGGCAAATCATCCCCCTCGTCCCCAGACTCTGCTTCCACAACAGAAGGCTTCTCAATTGGATTAAGGAGGTCCTCAAAGTATTCCTTCCACCGCCCAGCTCAATGGACATCCTTATGTTCAAACATGGTGTTGGTTATGGACAAACTGGTTTGGACAGAAGTCCAATAGCCATTCACACCCCCTCCCCCCTCACTGGATGGAGTACCCTTGAGCACCCTGCCCGGAAATTCCAGAAAGGGTGGGTACTCTGAACAGTTATTTGGCACATAAATGCAAATAACAGTCAGGACCCATTTCCTGGCCCGAAGGCACAGGGAAGCAACCCTCTCATCCTCCAGTGAAAACTCCAACATACAGGCAGCAAGCCGAGGGGATACCCCAGCTCACCGCCTCTCACTGAGGGCAACTCCATCCAGACTGGAACAGAGTCCAGCCCCTCTCCAGGAGACTAGTTCCAGAGAACAGGCCCAGGTGGTGAGCCTACAGGAGGGCAGATCTGCCGTCTGATGTAAAAATCTGCAAAAAACACACACACACACACACACACACACACACACACACACACACACACACACACACACACACACACACACACACACACACACACACACACACACACAAAACATCTGTATAGTGCATTTTACCCAGGCAAGGTATCAAAGCGAAATTTAAAAGCACCATAAAGCAATATGTGGGTTGTAAAGGTGTCCTTCTCTTTTAGACAGTACATTATATCAACAATAAATTACAGAAATATTGATGAACTAAATTATTTTTGTCGGTGGACAAAGTGACATAAATAGCTTTCATCTTATTCCATCTAGTCAGCCAGATGCTAATTTTAGCGTGACGTATAAGGAAATTAATTAAACAAACCTTGCTACAGTGTAGCACAGAACACCTAGGACCAAAAATAAATAGATTAAGATAAGATAGTGTTTATTTGTCACATGCACAGTTATACACAGTACAATGCACAGTGAAATGTATTTTGTACCTGCAACCATATATACACACACATATAAATAAGAAGAATAAAAATAAAAAAAAAGTAATTCACACTATACACTATACTCTATATACTATACACTATACACACTTTTATGAATTATAATATTTACATTGTGCAATAATGGTCCAGTTAGGGCTCAGAGTTGAGCAGACGGATGGCTTGTGGGTAAAAACTCTTCTTCAACCTTTCAGTCTTAGTCCTCAGGCAGCGGTAACGCCGGCTTGATGGGAGCAGGGAGAAGAGAGAGTGTCCGGGGTGGCTGGGCTGTTTTAGGATCTTCATGGCCCTCAGCCTGCACTGCTTGGTGTAAATGTCCTGCAGGTTGGGGAGGGTGGTTCTGATGGTCCGTTCAGCTGAACGAACCACCCTTTTTAGGGCCATGAAGTCCTGCTTGGTGCAGTTTCCCATCCAGGTGGTGATGCTCCCACGCATGATGCTCTCGATGGTGCAGGTGTAAAAGTTCCTGAGCACCTTGAGTGGGAGCTTGAAGTCTCTCAGCCGCCTGAGGAGGTAGAGACGCTGTCTGGCCTTCTTCACAGTGATGTTTATGTGATGAGTCCAGGACAGGTCCTGTGAGATGGTCACTCCCAGGTATTTAAAAGTGTCCACTCTTTCCACCTCAGCACCACTGATGACAAGTGGATGGTAGTCCCTCTGCTGCTTCCTGCTGAAGTCCACGATCAGTTCCTTCGTTTTGCTGACGTTGAGCAGGAGGTGGTTCTCCTGGCACCAGTTCTCCAGGCGGGAGACCTCTCTCCTGTAGGCTGTCTCCTCATTGTGAGAGATTAGTCCCACAACAGCAGTGTCGTCAGCAAACTTGATGATGACGTTGGACTCTGACGTGGCCTCGCAGTCATGGGTGTACAGTGAGTACAGCAGAGGGCTGAGCACACAGCCTTGGGGGGATCCAGTGTTGAGGGTGAGGGAGGATGAGGTGAGGTGACCCACTCGTACCACCTGTGGTCTGCTGGTCAGGAAGCTGTGAACCCACCTGCACAGGGATGGGCCCAGGCCCAGGTCCAGCAGCTTAGAGACCAGCCTGGAGGGAACTATGGTGTTGAATGCTGAGCTGTAATCTACAAACAGCACTCTCACATAGTTTCCCTTACCGGTGTCTATGTGTGAAAGGGTCTTGTGGAGGAGGAAGGATATGGCGTCATCTGTGGATCTGTCTGGCCGGTATGCAAACTGTAGTGGGTCGAGGGTGGTGGGCAGTGAGGAGGTGATGAATGTCTTGATGAGTCTCTCAAAACACTTCATCACCACAGAGGTGAGCGCTATGGGCCTGAAGTCATTGGGGCTGCTGGGGTGTGGTTTCTTTGGGACAGGGACTATGATGGACTTTTTAAAGCAGGTGGGAATCACACACAGTTTCAGTGAGAGGTTGAATATCAGTGTAAACACAGGTGCCAGCTGGTCAGTGCAGGTCTTAAGGACACGTCCACTAATACCGTCTGGTCCAGCCGCTTTCCTGGTGTTTACACGTCTAAACGCCCTCCTCACGTCGCGCTCCGTCACAGTGAGTGTCTCCGCCCCTCCGGCCGGGAGCGCAGCGGGCTGTCGGCTTCCCGACTCAAAGCGCGCAAAGAAGATGTTGAGTTCATCAGCCAGAGAAGCGTCGGCACTCACCGGGTGTGTGTGTGGTGCTTTGTAGTCCGTGATGGTGCGTAGTCCCTGCCACAGTCCCCTGGAGTCAGACTGTTGTAGTTGCTGTTCCAGTCTGCGGCCGTAGCGATGTTTTGCCTCTTTCACCGCTCTGCGGACGTTGTATGATGCAACCTTGTAGTCCTCTATGTTCCCAGAGGCGAGGCCGGAGTTGTAGGCGGCGGTGCGGGACCTCAGGGCGTCGCGGACAGATTTATCCACCCACGGCTTCTGGTTGGGAAAAGTCCTGATGGTCCTCCTAAGTGAAGTGTCATCAACAACTTTCCCAATAAATCCCACAACCGTTTCTGTAAACTCCTCGATGTCTCCGCCCGCGCTGCTGCGAAACATGTCCCAGTCAGTTGAATCCAACGCACCCTGCAGAGCGGCCTCTGTTTGATCAGACCACCGTGTCACTTCTCTCACAGCAGGGGGTTCCTGCCTGAGCCGTTGTTTGTATTTCGGCATGAGAAGGACAGAGGTGTGGTCAGACTTCCCAAAAGGCGGAAGAGGCTTTGCTTTGTAGCCCTCTTTGAATGGAGAGTAGCAGTGGTCTAGGGTCCTCTCTCCTCTGGTGGGGCAGTCGATGTGTTGAATAAACTCCGGTATCACCTTTTTCAAGTTTGCACTGTTAAAGTCCCCGGCTACAATGAGAGCCGCATCACGCTGGTTAGCCTGATAGGTGGAAATCGCCTCATGTAGCTCGGATAGTGCAGTGTTTGTGTCCGCCTGAGGTGGAATATAGACGGCGCTGAAGATGACCGAAGTGAACTCGCGGGGCAGGTAGTGGGGGCGGCATTTCAGGGTTAGGAGCTCCAGGTTAGGTGAACATGATTGTTTCAGAGGGACAACATTCCTACTGTCACACCAGTTGTTATTAATCATTAGGCACACACCTCCTCCTCTTGATTTTCCAGACTCACTCGTTCTGTCCGTGCGATGAACACTGAAGAACTCCGACGGCTGTACGGCGTGGTCCGGTATGAGGGGGGTCAGCCATGTCTCCGTGAGACAGATGATGTTGCAGTCCCTTATGTCCCTCTGAAACTGTATCCTGGCCCTGAGTTCGTCCAGCTTGTTATCCAGTGACTGGACATTAGCCAACAGGATGCTCGGCAGTGGCGTTTGGTGCGCTCTGCGCCTCAGCCTCTCTCTTACGCCGGCTCTTTTCCCTCGGGGCCTTGTCCGTGACCTGGGTGCTCCGCACCCTCCTTTGTTTGAGCTGGCCCACTGGAAACGCAGTATCTCCTGGGGCCAAGCCGGGTCGGGAGAAAAAGGTGTCAGAATACAGCCAGAGTGCTGTATTCTGATATTAAAAAGAGTCTGTCTGTCATACGTGATATGACACAGAGCAGGCGGAATTATAAAGTCCAGAATTAGAGCTAAACCTAATATATACAAACAAAGCGTAGGAGCAGGTACGACGGCTGCTGACCTCACCGGCGCCATCTTGCACAAGATGATTATCATCAATAACCACCCCCAAACCAGCAAGCCATTGCTACAGCATAGTAAAAAGGGTTACCAGCCTTGGACATCCAAGCCACAAATGCTCCAAGGTCTCCTCAGTCTGACAAAAAGAACAGTGACTTCCAGCTCTAGGATTGATATGTGCTACATGTCTGTTTGTAGCCAAGGCCCCATGCACCACCCTCCACTGGAGATCCACACTGCATTTCTCTATAGCCTCTTTCCCACCAACAGGGTTCCAGAACCGGTGCCTTTATTTAAACCATTAGGCGGGTTTTCCATCGCAGAAGCACTTAGTGCTCGACCAAAAAACGGGTTCAACTCCGGCCCCGCAAACTAGCTGGTCTCGAACAAAGAACGCGTGACGAAAGCGGCAGAAGGGCGTGACTCTGCCGTCTCAATGTAAAGTTTTCTACCATATTACATGTGTATTAATGAGAAAAGCGAAGCGATTTTCACGGCTGTGAATTAGGTTGGGCTCTAAGGCTGAACTTGCTGCTTTGTATCAGTTCATATCACAGATAAAAGGACACAAAGTGCGTACTTGTCGTCTTGCTCTAATCGCTGTCTGTGTTTCCCTCTGTGCTGCACACAGATGCTGCAGTAGTTTGGTTTGGACCCTAAAACATATTTGCAGCACAACAAAGGGGAGCGTGTTCGCGTTTGTGCGCTTCGGCTTCGTGTCCAGATGAGGACCCGCCCACACTCATACGTAAAGGAGCAGTTCACAGAAACGGGAACAGCACTAGCACTGGCACGTGATCCGGCTCCTCGGCAGTGGGAAAGTAGCATGAGAGCTTTATACAGGGACCTCCAGCTGCCCCTAGGAGAAGAACCTGGTGCCAACACACCAGACCACTTTGACTCTGGGACACCAGACAATAATGCCTTGATGAAAACCTTCACTGTTAAACTGTAGAAAGCCTTCTTCGAGATGTCTCACAGAGCAAATAGTTCTGGCATTCTGAAAGACAGCAGAGACTCTTCTTCCACATCTCATCTCATCTCAAAGGTGCAATCCAGTAACATGGTTCTTCACCAATGTTGCCATAAAACTGAGAATAGTTCTTGGTTCATAAAACAGTCCTCCAAGTAATGAGAACTGACTGATAGAGAGAGAAAGAGAGAAAGAGACAGAAAGAATGAGAGAGAGAGAGAGAGAGAGAATGAGAGAGAGGATGAGAGAGAGAGAGAGAGAGAGAATGAGAGAGAGGATGAGAGAGAGAGAGAGAGAATGAGAGAGAGGATGAGAGAGAGAGAGAGAATGAGAGAGAGGATGAGAGAGAGAGAATTAGAGATAGAAGAGAAATAAGAAGAGAGAGAAGAGAGAGAGAGAAAGAGAGATAGAGAGATATGAAGAGATATTACTCTCGCCTCTCTCCTCCTATGCCCGCCCTCTCGCCTCCTCAGCCCCTATGC